>BSBK01010863.1:0-157567 GCA_027943335.1 Chamaecyparis obtusa
TATATATATATATATATATATATAAACTTGTAATTAATAGTTCAGAATGATAAACATAACATCTATTATATACATGTTGGTGTATGTACATGTATACACCACGGCTTGTGTATACATATACATATCTTGGAGTAGGTATATATAAACATATAATTATATAACGTAACTTATCATTCACAAAAGTTCAAGCCCATAACTACACATTGAACAAAACCATACTAATCATCTCAGTCCTATCAAAACACATCTACCTTATAACACTACTGAATCTGCTGAATACATAAAAGAATGACAGAATAATGAGAACCGACTTCAACATCTAAACAAAATACCAAAGTGGTCTTCCTTACTAACTGAGAAAGATAAAAATTGACTTTCCTATAAATTCCTAACATTTCCTAATGTCAATACAAACTATATTTCACACTGGTGATAATTTCTGAAGAATCATATAGCCTGCAGTCAGGAAATGAGTACAACCAAGATATTCACATTTACACTAATGACTGAAACATACAGAGACAAACACCCATTTGACACGACAAACATCAATACCAGATAACTAAAGGAGTACACCCAAGAATACCTTAACCACACCTATGATGCAAGAGTAAAATACACAAAATGATAGGTATCAGGTAACACTATGAACTACCACTAATCTCTATTTCCACAATATAGCTCAAAAAGAAAACATCGATACCAGATTCGGTTTATAACAATGGTAATATATACCTGATTTCACATTATAACCAAGACTCTTACACATTGAAAACATTTTGTTGCCATAGTGTTCCTAACAACAGGAATTAGTACGATAATATCTTAAAAGAAGCTTTTATACCAAAACTCATTCTGGTTTCATACTACATTTTTATAGCCGAAACACATTCCTGATTAACCCCTTTTATTACTAACCAAAGAAAAAGTAAACATCGACACAAAACACACTATGGAATGACCATATACCAACTGCAACATCTATACTCCCATAGTTCGGCACAAACATAAAGAAAAAACACTGTCAACTTCATTCCCAGACTCAATGAAAACCCATTAACACATTTTGCTCAAAAATAGCATATAAGAACATGTATTTCAAATTCTTCCACTAATCATAACCACCATAAACTAAATAAACTTCTCAATCCATCCAAAAAGAAAAATTGGTTCATGACCAAAACTCACAGAGAATACATTCGCAAAACCTCACATTCATCGACTAACAAATAGTGGTAATTGACATTCTAATAATTCATTTGCAGAAAACAAAATGGAAATAGAGGATAGGGTGAGAGAATGGCCCTGCCTAAAATTTGTGTGGGGAGATATCCAAAAACTGAAATGCCAAAGCTAGCCCCTGCCTGGTGAGCTTCACAGACGAACCCTAATCTCAACCATGATGATCTCTCTCCACTGATTGCCAAAGTGCCATGTAAAAGAAAAGCCCACAATGCAAATACAGAGATAAGAGTATGAAACACAAAATTTCCCAAATGACCACGAACAGATGGGTATAACTTGCCATGAAAACCCCTTTCCATTCCAAGCAACTTATCATATAAGATATAACAGAGAGACGGATCCATTACTAACTATTTACCCAAACTGTCATAGAATAGCATGGTGAAAAATGGAGTCATAATTCAACTGCAACTCCTTTACTAGAGCTAATGGGTGGACATCAAACACAAAAATGAATTTCATCGATGAGTTCATTCAATGTGAACTTATCTCTTGTAGTAAACACAATACATTCCCTGCCAAATGTCCATCAAAGTACAATCCCATAACCCAAAAATAGCTTCAACCCCACTAATACCACTATGTGATGCAAGTGTAATTAAACCCTACCGATAAGTCATGTCTTCAAGCCAGATCATAAATAGGAAAACTTAGGATAGATAATATACATCTATGTTAAATAACATTAGTCGATCTTAACTAACTTAAGCATCAAAGATAACAGTGCATTAACAATGCCAAATTACTAACACTTCATCAAACTAACCTCCTACTAACATACAAAATAGGATATGCTAACTTAGATAATTCTTTAGTTTTAACTAAAGATAAACAACATAATTTCTAAAACAATTACTCATAAATATATATATATATATATATATATATATATATATATTTAATTGAACTCAAAATTGATTAAAATAAAATAACAACAATCTCTATAAATTGTCTATAACATCAAGATACAATTAAGCATAATAATATAACCAATTCTAATTATGTATAACATATTATTTAGAATCCCAAAATAATGAACCAATAATCAGACAATTGACTAACCATTTAAGTTGTACTATTTTCACAATCATACCAATACTCAAATCTCTACTGAACTTTCTAGTAACATTAATTCAAAAGTCATTCTAAACCAATTCTGTCATCAGAAAACTCATTAAGCTATAGAAATAGACATAATTCTCTGAGTGTCTGGCAGAACCAAAGTACCTATTACAGAGATAAACATATTTATTCCAAACAACAAGGTTCAAATGAATGAATTCTGAGTTCAAACTCATAGAAATCTAATAGAAATATAGTTCCACATAAAATGATGTTAATCAAAATAGAAATCCAACATAACATAACATAGAAAAGTAAAGCTTGAGACTGTCAGGGGCATGACAGTAGGTCCATGTAGCATACTTAATAAAATAGGTGAGAATGTCTATGAAATCTCTCTTCCTCCAACCTTGCAAATCTCTCCAATATTCAATGTGGTAGACCTCACACCATACAAAGCTACAGAAGGTTCAATGAATGAACAAGGTGAGGAAAAAAACATCAAAGATGAAGACTATATCAAAAATCTTCCCCAAAGAAAACTAGTGGAGTTAGAAGAAATTTTGGACACAAAGTTATTAAGGCAGACCAGAACTAAGAAGTACATCTAGTACTCAGTCAAATGGAAGGGAATCCCAAACATAGATGCTACTTGGCTAATCGAAGACCAAATCAAACAACATGGGACTTTGTTAGACCAGTTATCCTCAAGTAGGGACTTGAGTTTTAAAACTCAAGGGGAGTATGGTGCAGGAGCACCTACACTAGACTCAACAAACAATGACCTTAAGAGTCCTAAGCACATCTATTTTAGTTTAGATATATTAGTCAGGCACCTAGACCAAGTTGTAAGGCCTAGTTCTAGGATTGGCACAACTATAAGCCCCTAGCTAACTATGGTCAAAAGTGGTCAATGGGCCTAGAATCATAGGATTCTACTTATTTTCATGTTTTTAATGTTTTAGATCCATGTTGGATCACTAGGTTAGGCATAGACCAAGTTTGGTCTCCTAGAAAGAAAAAGTTGCAAAAATGTTGTAAAAGTTGCTTAGCAACTTTAACAACTTCTTGCCAAAAGATGTTATATAGTGTTAAAATGGATTCAACCTTATTTAAAATGTAAAGGGAGAAAAAGGGATCTATTCTCAAACCCAAATTCCCACCAAGGAGATTCAATTCGATTAACCCAAGAGGCTAATGCAGAATCAGATCAATTTGATGGAGAATATGAAAAAAAGAATAAATCTGATGTTTCCCTAGGTAAAATGTGTTATACTTGAAATTGAAATAATTGAAGTGCAAATACTAACCTTGAATTAGGGAAGATCTAGAAAATACTAAATTTTGGCTTCTGTATAAACTTTTTGAAGATTTCGTCACCTATTTTGGACTGGAAATGTCGAGGCAGACAAAACCCAGAAATCTTTTCTCCAAATTCACATAGGTCGACTTTGACCTTTTAAAAGGTCAAATACCACATTATTTATTTGAAGTCCGATTTTGATTCTATTTGCAGATCCTGAAAGATTGTCAAAAAGGGTATCTAAATTTTCTCTTAGATCTGAGATTTCGCACCTATACCTACAAGAAAATGGGGGTTTTTGGTTGTATGGGGGGTTTTCCTTAGTCAAACCCCAATTTAGGAATTAACCTTGAAATTGAATTGAAATATATTGTGCATAAACAAAGTAATTGAAACAAATCACCTTGCTTATGTTGAAGTCCTTATAGAGGATTCAAATACTCAAATCCACAAGTAAAAATGCCTCAATGGATGGCAAGATGTCTCTACTCAATTGTATTTTGATCTTCAACACCAATCTTGATTTGATCTTTGCATATGAGAAGGCTTGAATGGATGGAGAAAGGTGAATCTTCAATAGGGCTCTACAAAGATTGAATCCTTCAATGGCTAACAATGGATCTCCTTGATGAATGAATGCTTGAACACTTGAATGCCTGAAGACTTGCTTGCACTTGAGAGCTCTAGATACTTGATTGAGGAAACTTGATTATGAGATATGAAAACTTGATTTGAAAATGAGAGAGGAAGGCCTCCTTTTATAGTGATCTAGGGCACACTCCTCTAGATGGGCCACCTTGGAGAATTAAATCCCAATTAGGTCCTCACCTTTAGAAAATATACCTTAATTAAATAAAATTAAAGGATTTACCGTTTTGGAGCCCAAAATAGCTGACCCGGAGGCAGAGAAATAATTTTCCTAAAAGCCAAACTACCAACATTTGAAATTTGAAATCCTAGTGGGAAGAGGTCAAGGTCAAGGTCAACCCTGACCTAGTCAGGGTGGAGGTCAACTTTGACCTCAGACCCTATCTTTGTCAGGTTTTGCAGTAGAGGTTCCAGGAGATGCTAGAGATGTAGAATTTGGTGTCAGAATAGGACTTAGTGTCCAGAACAGATAGAAAATCCCCTAATTGATATGATGAAGGACTAGGAGGTCTCATTTCTGAACCCTACCTAGAAAATAGAGCCATGGAAGAGGGAAAATTAGGAAAGTCCTTAAGACCTTAACCCCAATTTCACCTATAATGGAGAAATCAAGCACAAAGAAGAAGTGGAAAGTGAGCAGAAAGACAAATACATGCAAAGATCCAATCAAGGTGCTTAACATGACCCCAAACCACCTACTTGAAGGGCTAAATGCTCTTAACATGGAAGTGCTTCCATTTTAAGACAATACATTAAGCCCCCACTTTAGCAAGAGTATGGACTCGATGAAAACTCTTGGTAAAGGAGATAGAAATAACAAGATAATCTTATCTTAATCTAAGGGACAAAGAGAAATCCCAAGCCCCTAGGGACTCAAGTCTTCATCAACTCTTAGATCATAGATAAGAGAGACATCTCTATAGAGAAAGAAAGAGTGTGATTACCCCACCCAATGAAAACCTATGTCCCATTGTGAATCACACAAGAAAGAAAAGGTGCAACTGGAAAGATGGAATTGAACCGCCTAGTGAATGTGGCTACTCACTAGTCAACCCATCAAAAATGTATTCCTAGGAATATTCTATTCCATAAGAATAAAAAAAAAGAAAAAAAAGGGGGATCCAATCTTAAGGACACTTCCAACCTTAAGGGATCAAAAATATATATATGTGCTTGAAACTGGAGGGATCAAGAGATCCTAATATAAATCCATACTTTAAGGATTAGTTCTTAATCCAAAAAGAAAGGAAAAATGTTTTTAAAGTAAATTTAAAGTTCGTATCTTCCTCAGGATTTAGGAACTTATGTGTGTTACCTTTAGAAGATTTAACATGTTTTGAATTTTTCATAAGTGTGTGTGTGTGTGTAATAAGTGAGTAGAGTGTATGCCCCCATGTTAAAGTCATTACTAACACTTTAACAGGAGCAATGGCTTTAACAAAAACATAAACAACTCCACTAATTACGTTTCCATGTCAAGATGCCCCCAGATGAAGACAAATCAAGGGAAATATCATAAAAACATATAGAGAACATAGAAGGGATCTACCTACCATGGGGTCAGTATGATCATAAGGTAATATATATATGATATTATTGCAAATGAATTGACATCATTCCCCAAAGAAAGTAGAACTACAATCACAAAGGAGGAAAGATCACATAAGATATACGAAGAAGAATCTTTTCAGACCATGACATGGAGACCAAAAATATTTAGTGCTAGCATATCTTGAATCCAAGCAGATTACACAAGGAAACATTTATGAACAATAGCACTTTTACAACATAACATTGAACAGCATATAGAAGAATAGAGATACATATAGAAGAAGGGAACAACAGTTTTGATTCTTCCATCATCTTGCACCAACTGAGTAACAAGAATCGTATAAAAGAATCTAACAACATTTAGCAATCACATTATGGGAGAAGCACAGTACAACAGGAAAACACACAACAAAGCTACCATGAAGGACAAGCCAATCAATAATGCCACCTACTTTCCCCATCTTGTTGTATATCATTTAGGGTAGGTGGGTAACTCACAAGAGGGACTATATCCAATATAGTAGGAATGATAGCTAGTTCCAAACAAGGATCCTCTTGAGAATCACTATGCTAGACACTAGGTGTAAGATTTAATTGAGATGAAAGCATATTTGGCAAATCAATGTCAATTTCAATAGTCTCATATTCATCATTAACATTATCAGTATCATCAAGAGTATCTTCTTCATCCAAATTAATAAAAATAGGATCTAAGATACAAATAGAGTCATCATAATCATGCATGTGAACATTATTATTAGTAACAACATTTTATAATACATTATGTGTAGTTGTATCCATAGAAAGTAGAGATATTTTAGCTTTAGCATGAGCATGATGCTTTTTATGATGTTCATCAGCAGATCAGTTACATTTTGATTTAATTGAAATAGGTTGAGAACTAGGAGGAACAATCACAGGATCCTTCACAAGTTCTTTAGGAAGATCAATAGAATTATCAACCATAGGAGAAATAATTATAGGATCTTTGATAGGTTTGGTAGGAGGAACTTGATTAACAAAACTAGAAGCCATTGTTAAAGGAGGCATTGAAGGTGTAGGTAAAAGACCATGATTAAGATCCATAGGAGGTATGTTTAATTAAAGAATATTATGATGCTTGTAAGCTTGATAGACTTGAAAAAGATTATCAGGGTGAGGAGAACATGAATTAGGTAATGAAGGCCAAAAGAAATCCAGAGCAACACAATCTCTAGGCCTAGAAGGTTGATATAGACTATGATTAATCATCTTCACTTCACCATCATGAATGAACTTAAGACACTTATGGATAGGTGAAGCAACAACATACATGGCAGTCAACCAAGGAAAACCAAGCTTAACTTGAAATTGATCAGAAGTAGGAACCACAACGAAGGTAGTGTTCACAGTTTTTCCAAAAAGTTCAACTGGTAAAGTAATAGAACCAAATGAGGGATAAAGAAAACCATTACAAGTTTGAATCCACACATTTGATGTATCATAGAAGTCACATTGTAAGCTTTTCATAAAAATATTTTCTTTAGTGATAACATTGACTAAGGAGGTAGAATCGACAAGACAACCACAAGTAGGTATCTGAGCAACCCTAGTAGAAATGTAAAGGGGACCATCAAGAGCCTTAATAATTTTAGAGTCATCAAAGGTAATCAAAAGTTCCCAAGGTCTTTTATTCTTAAATTGTTGTCGAGGTTTAGGTTGAGGTTTCACTTTAGGTTTAGGTTTGGCGTTAAATGGAGCTTTAAGTTGAGTTTGAGGTTGAGGTTGAGGTTGAGGTTGAAATATAGAGTGATGAACATGCTCCACTTGATTAAAAACATGATTAAGATCATCCATCTTTGAATCATATTCAATTTCTGTAGAGGATGGCTGAGCAATAGTATTAGTATCATGTGAAGGTAAAGGGTTTGTATAGATTTAAAGGTTCTGATTAGGAGGAGAGATAGATTGATTCCCACTACTATCCAAATTATCAATAGAAAAAGCCTTAGCATCAATGAGATCTCTAACCTTATGTTTTAAAGAAAAAAATTTCTCAGTATCATGACCATTTTGATGATGATATTGATAGAAAGCATTTTGGTCAAAAGATTTAGATGCAATCATAGTAGGTAAAAGAGGTCAAATAGGAGGTAAAGTAATCATATTAGTAGCTAACAACCTATTCATAATAGCATGTAAAGTTTCAGAGAGAGGTGTAAACATATGATTTAGTCGAAGAGCAGTGGATGCAAAAGCAGCATTGTGAGATGCAACAACAACTTGATCAACAACTACATTCACTGGTTTGTTTATCTTGACATAGTTTTTGAATTTTTTAAACTTGTTTGGAGTAGGAGCAGCATCACTCTTATCAACTGGAACAGGAGCCATTGGAGTGTTGCTCTCAAATTGACTCACTTGTAATTGATAATGATGAAGTGCTACACAAATTTGTTGAAAAGAGGTAAATTCAGTAAGCAGAATCTTATCTCTAATATCCTTTTGCAAATTTGAAATAAACATACATTGAATATCAATATCAAGAATAGGATAGGAAATATGAGCATGCAAATGCTTAAATCTACAAACAAATTCAGTCAATTTTTCTTTAGCACTTTGTTTATAATGCATTAGATCAGTCAATGACACTTGTGAGCCAATATTATTTTGAAATTGTTGAATAAAGGCATTAGCAAGCTATGGAAAGGAATCAATGGAATAAGGATGCAAGGAACAAAACCATTGTAAGGCCTTGTCACAAAATGTTCTAGAAAATAGTTTGGCTAAAATCCTATGGTCATGAGCATAATCACTACAAAGGATTTGGAATTTTTTAACATGATGAACAAGATCTCCTTTTCCATTATAATTCTCAAGATGAGGCATATTGACTTGCTGAGGAATAGGAGTTCAGATAATATCCTGGGATAAAGGACTTCCCATGTCACATGTAGGAATACAAAACTTGTTTTGAGTTAAGGAAGCAAGATGTTGTTGTAGGGAGGATATAGTTTGAGCCAAACTGATGATCATTGAATCATTAGAGGAAATAGGAGGAGTAGCAACATTAGACACACTAGGTAAAGTGTAAGAAGCTGTAGGAATAGAATACACAACTGGAGGAACACTAGGAACTACAGTTGGAAGCGGATTAGAATAAGTAAAAGGAACATTATGATATGAAGGTTGTGATGTAGGAAGGGGCACAAGACAAACACTCATAGGAATAGAGGGAACCATCACAGTCACCAAAGGAGGAGTATAGATAGGAATACTAGGTAGAGGATTAGAAGGAGGTTGAACACTAGTGATAGGAGTAGTGAAACCTAAATCTTGAGCCTCTTGAGTTAAAGGTTTAACATTTGAATGCACAAGGTGAGTAATACCATGCAAGAGATTAACACCTTGATCACTATCATGGAGAATTTTCTTAAGGGCCTCTATAGCTTGAATAGAATCTTGATTATGGTTTTCTTGAAGGAGCCAATTACCCATTTTATCAAGTTCAGTGGAAAGTTTTTCAATTTGTTGAAGAGGAACCCTTAAAGCATCATCCTCATCATGAGATGAGTGAGAAGAGTTCTACTCCATAGGAGGATTAGAATCGTGAAGAAGCAAGGTATCATCAGGATTCCTAAGGAAAGGAGAAGAAGATTTAGGATCAAAGGCACCCATGAGTCTACGACTTCGCCTAATTAGAATATTATAAATAGGACTAGTGGTAGTAAAGCTCATAAAGTAAATGAACTAAACTAAGAACACATAAAGCATGAATATGAAATATAATATATAGTGTTAAAATGGATTCAACCTTATTTAAAATGTCTAGGGGGAAAAAGGGATCTATTCTCAAACCCAAATTCCCACCAAGGAGATTCAATTCAATTAACCCAAGAGGCTAATGTACAATCAGATCAATTTGATGGAGAATATGAAAGAAAGAATAAATCTGATGTTTCCCTAGGTAAAATGTGTTATAATTGAAATTGAAATAATTTAAGTGCAAATACTAACCTTGAATTAGGGTAGATCTAGAAAATACTAAATTCTAGCTTCTGTATGAACTTTCTAAAGATTCCATCACCTATTCTAGATTGGAAATGTCGAGGCAGACAAAACCCAAAAATCTTTTCTCCAAATTCACACAGGTCGACTTTGACCTTTTAAAAGGTCAAAGACCACATTATTTATTTGAAGTCTGATTCTGATTCTATTCACAGATCCTCAAAGATTTCCAAAAAGGGTATCCAAATTCACTCTCAGATCTAAGATTTTGCACCTGTACCTGTCAGAAAATGGGGGTTTTTGGTTGTATGGGGGTTTTGCCTTAGTCAAACCCCAGTTTAGGAATTAACCTTGAAATTGAATTGAAATATATTGTGCATAAATAAAGTAATTGAAACAAATCACCTTGCTTATGTTGAAGTCCTTGTAGAGGATTCAACTCCTCAAATCCACAAGTAAGAATGCTTCAATGGATGGAAAGATGTCTCTAATCAATGGTGTTTTAATCTTCAACACCAATCTTGATGTGATCTTTGCATATGAGAAGGCTTGAATGGATGGAGAAAGGTGAATCTTCAAGGAGGCTCCAAAGAGATTGAATCCTTCAATGGCTAAGAATGGATCTACTTGATGAATGAATTCTTGAACACTTGAATTCTTTAAGACTTTCTTGCACCTGAGAGCTATAGATACTTGATTGAGAAAACTTGATTATGAGATATGAAAACTTGATGTGAAAATGATAGAGGAAGGTCTCCTTTTATAGTGATCTAGGGCACACTCCTCTAAATGGGACACCTTGGATAATTAAATCCCAATTAGGTCCTCACCTTTAGAAAATATACCTTAATTAAATAAAATTAAAGGATTTACCATTTTGGAGCCTGAAACAGTTGACCTAGAGGCACAGAAATAATTTTCCCGAAAGCCAAACTGCCAACATTTGAAATTTGAAATCCTAGGGGGAAGAGGTCAAGGTCGAGGTGGATCCTAACCCTATCAAGGTTGAGGTTGACTTTGACCTAGTTAGGGTCAAGGTTGACTTTGACCTTAGACCCTAACTTTGTTAGGTTTTGTAGCAGAGGTTCTAGGAGATGCCAGAGATACAAAATTTGGTGTCAGAATAGGACCCAGTGTCTGAAACAGATAGAAAATCCCCTGATTGATATGATGAAGGACTAGGAGGTCTCATTTCTGAACCCTACCTAGAAAATAGAGCCATTGAAGAGGGAAAATTAGGAAATGCCTTAAGACCTTAACCCTAATTTCACCTATAATGGAGAAATCAAGCACAAAGAAGAAGTGGAAAGTGGGGAGAAAGCCAAATACATGAAAAGATCTGATCAAGGCGCTTAACATGACCCCAAACCACCTACTCAGAGGGCTAAATGCTCTTAACATGGATGTGGTTCCATTTTAAGATGATATAGATGTAATCATGCCCCCAATGGTCAGATGGTTTAAATTTCAGTTGTAACTGATGGGGGAAGCCTTCAATAAGCCCTTTCAAGGGGGTGGAAGGTAAGATGTGTAATTTGGCATTTGAATCAATAAAAACCAAACCATTTCTCTAAAATTCTTGAGAATAGTGCCCTAGTATGGATGAGTATAGACTAGTGTATATGAATCTTTGAGTCGAAATTTTTTTTATCCAATCTACTTTCATCTACAATTGGATTCATGTTCTAATTCATCCTAGTTTAGGAGATATTAGGGTTTCTTGTGTGCTTGCCTGGATTGAAGGTCTCTAGCAGGGTTCCGATAGGGTTTGATCTTTTGACCCAATTCCACCATGGGAGTCTGATGCCTCTTTGTGGAATTAGACCTATTTTTATGCACTTTCAAAATAAGTAGGTTAGAGGGGGAGTTTCGTAAGGAGTTGGTTTTTCCACAAAGCCCTAGGTGTACATCTCTATGTGTACAACAGTTTGTGACTTAGGACAGTCACTATAATCTTTGGTTGGGGATTCATCAAGACTCCAAAACTTGGATTTGAAGGTCTTTTGTATATCCAAACATGCCCCCATACTTACTTTTTGAATTGGCTTAGGAGAAAGAGCACTTTTAGTGCATTTGGAGACCTAATTAGGCCTATTAGCCCGGTCTAACATTGTAACATCAATGACTTCTGCTTCTCTCCACTCCTTGGTGCTTGGATATGTTTTATAAACCCCAAAAGGGTATTAGAATCCCTAACTAATTCAATATCTCATTTGGAAACATTTTGACTTATGTTCAAATTTCCTTCTAGGAAGGGCTACAAGCCAAATCCTTGGGTTGTGAAGCAACTTAGTGCTATGGGGGGCTTGTAAATGAAATAACCATTGGAACTAAAGGAATAGGACCTAAATAGGCTAGATTAGTGATTCTAGGCCACCCCTAGTCTTATAAGTCATTTCATGGGGTTTGGTTGTCCATTGGGTTAAGGAGACCTCTTAGTGACTTCTTAATTGTTGGTGTTTGGAACTTGGCATAACCTAGTGGTTAGGTTGCCTTGGGTGTTTGGGTTGTGATAACCATTTTCCCTAGTCCTTATCATAATTTTGATAAGTATTGGAAACATGGATCCGCATTTGAGTAGTTGAGACCTTGAAACTCACTAATTGTTCACTGTTTGAAGGCTTCCGCTTGCCACTTTGCATTAGGAAGTATTAAGGGAACCTAAGCATTAGGTATGTGTATGCATGGGTGAAAAGAAGATTCTAGAAGATTAGTAGATGTTATTTATTGTATAAGAAGAAAAGGCTGAAGGAGAAGTGTGGTGATTGCTTGAAGAAAAGTTCTGAGTAGATCATAGATGGAAATGGAAAAGTTTGAAACTCAGTAAACTAGCATTTTGTGTACGGAATTTGGATCTAATATTTGCAAAGTGAGTTGTATGTTTTACAGATCATTACTGCTGCTACTTTCTAACCATTGTAATAGTCAAAATCCTTTTAACAGAGGTTGACCTAACAGTCACATGTTTAAATCCTTTGAATAAGGTTGCATTCTAATGGAGTGCATGTAAGTCCTATAACAAGGCTCACTTTTAACAGGGTGATTGAAATCCTTTAACCGGGTCACACCTAGCAGTGTGTATTTTAACCTTTGATAGGGTTAGCTTTTAACTGAGGTCACTTTAGAAGAGTGAAAATAATAGTAGAATGTTACAAAGTGGTTTTTCCCAGATTGGGTTTCCACTATAAATCCTAGTGTCAATGCTTGTGTGAATGTTTGGGTTTGAACATTTCTAGTTTTTACAAGTTAGATATAGCTGGGTAGTGCACTAAAATGTTATATGTCTCTATTATAGAATCAGTGATGACCAAGTTGGTTTTGGTTGTTAGATCTGATTTACAGTAAAGTTTTTGAAGTTTGTTTTATACATCAAGACTTGAGAGCAACTGATTCAACCCCCCCCTCTCTATTTTTCTAAATCATATTAATAGAAGACAAGAGTGATGTTTCATTTATGGATGCATAGTCTGATATTCAGTAGAAGTGAAGTTATGCAGTCACTTTTTGCAAGTAGTAATTTCTTGTGTTTATTCAGAAGAGCCAACAGAGATTTTATTGGTTCTTGAGTTCCACCTATCTTTGGGGTATGCGCCCTTGGAGTTAACCTTAGAGAAGACTTATTGATGTTTAGTTAAGAGCACATGAAGTAATTTATCTTGAGGAGAAATATACAATTGTTTTGGTAGAGCTGATAGTGTGTAGCGTGTGTCTACAATTATCTTATTTGGACAAGTCCTAGAATTTGTTGCGTGCATAGTAGAGATGATAGAATGTTTATATAAGTTTTTTATGGTTTTTTTAATATGATTTCAAGGTGGTTCTAATAGGTTGACTTGATTATATCATTTAGAGGAAAGATATTTATAGGCAGTCATTTGTGATTACTGGAGTGTGGTTCATGGTTGATTAAGTAGAGTAGAGCAGAGTGTGTGAAGTGTAGAACCATCACAGGAATGTCTATGTGACCAAGTAAAGTATTTTTGCTATACATTGGAACTGATCCAAATAGTAGGTCAAATCATAGTTCACCAAGCTCCAGATATAGTGTGTATTTGTTATTCATAAGGTTGTAGCCTTTGCCCATTTGAGCAGTGAGCTCTTAGATAGTGCATCCTCTCCCCTAATAGGGACAATTATAAAAGACTCCTAATAGGGTCTGACCCTTGACCAGGTCTACTATACTTAATATATTGTAAAGAAACTCCTAACAAGGTTAAGGATCTTCTAACAAGGATCATTATACACTAGTACAGAATATTGGTGGGTATTAAGTCCCACCAGGGTTTTTACCTATTTGGGTTTCCCTGTAACCAAAATATTGGTGTTTTGTTTATGTGTTCTTTCATTGTGTTTATACTTTATGTTTAAGTATACTTAATTGGATAAAGAATTGAATCTTGTAGATAACTAATTCACCCTCCCCCCCCCCTCTCAGTTATCTTTTGGGACTATTCCTAACAATTGGTATCAGAGCCAAGTGCCTCAGACAAAAATTTTAATAGCTTGAGGTTGATCAGATGGCATACTTTAGGAAAGAAAGTCCTAAGTTTGATAGAGAGAATTATCTTGATTGGAAGAACAAGATGGTGACTCATTTGCAGTGCCTTGGGTTTGAAGTTTTTGATGTAACTATCCAAGCAATCAAGATTCCTACCCTAGAAGATCTTGGAAAGGATCATGCTACTGATAGGAAAAATAAATTGTTTCATCAGAATGCTATAGCTAAAGAAGCCCTTATCAGCGCCCTATCTAATAGTGAATTTTTAGAGATAAATAAAGTAGACACTGCCCATAAGATATGGAAGCACCTAGAAGACATGTTTGAAGACAAAGAAGAAAAGGATGTGCATAGAAAAATAGGGTAGAAAAGATACAATGCATTAGAGATGTTGCCCAAAGAAAACATCAGAGCTTATAATCAAAGGATCAATGAAGCAGTTGCTAGAATCAAGAAGAATGGTGGAGAGATCTCAGAAGAAGACATCATGGAAAAGTTGATGACTACTCTCACTCCAGAATATGAAAACAAGATCATAATCCTTGATGAGACCATGCAACTTACATCTAATTTTAGGAGAGAGACCTTGGTCAACAAAATATCAGATTTTGAGATTTCAAGATTGAAGACAAAACCAAAAAGTGAGACAGCCTTCAAAGCAACAATTCATGGTAAGAAATTTGCAAACACTTTTGGTAATTTTGATGATGATGATGATGAAGAGAAAACTTTATATAATTTTATTTCTATGATTGATAAAAGAGAAAAGAAAGGAAAAGGAAAATATGAAGTTCAATTACCATTTATGTTCTTTTCATGTAATAAGATTGGTCACTTTGCATCTAAGTGTCCTACTAGAGCTAGAAAGTTCAAAAAGGATTACAAGCCTAAGTACTCTAAGGAATGATACCTTTCTAGAGCTGGAGTTTCAGATGATGAATCAGGTGAAGAAGAAATTGGATTCATTGCTATTGTAGACAAAATGAGTAGTAAGTGAGTTCATAAAGATGAGAAAGTGAATCAAGAGCTAGCATTAATTTCCCAAGCAGATATAATGACAAATTGGATTATAGATAGTCATTGTTCACATCACATGACAGGTGATAAAGGAAGATTTGTTCATCTAGAGAAATACAATGGTGGTATGGTTAGATTTGGAGACAACACTCCTAAACCCATAGTTGGTAGAGGATTCAACACTTTGGATGGAAAGAATAGTACTGATGATGTTCTCTATGTTGATGGTTTGAAACATAACCTTCTCAGCATTGGATAGTTACTTGGAAAAGGCTATCAATTGGAGTTCAAAGATGAAAAATGAATCATTGACAACAAGGATGGTGTTATGATAGCATAAGGCTCAAAGACAAGAGGTAATCTTTTTCAATTCAATTCAGAAGTAAGTTGTTTTTTTCCTAAAGTTGATGACAGTTGGTTGTGGCATAAAAGACTATGTCATATTAATTTTGATAACATAGTGAAGATAAGCAATGCTAATGTAGTAAGAGATATACCTAGCATAGAAAAGCCAGTTAATACTATATGTAGGGAATGTGTGATGGGAAAGCATGTGACAAACTCATTCAGGAGAAAGCACAATTCAATAGAGAACAAGTTGGTCATACTGACCTATGTGGTCCAACTCAAACAAGATCATACTATGGTGAAAGGTATTTCATTTTTTTTGTTGATGATTATACTAGAATGATGTGGGTTGTGTTCTTGAAAGATAAGTCAGAAGCATTTGAGAAGTTTAAAATATTCAAAGCTAAGGTTGAGAATGAATCTAGACTAAAGATAAAATGTTTGAGATCGGATAGAGGAGGAGAATTTACCTCTGACAGATTCTATGAGTACTAAAAAGAACATGGCATAAATAGATAGTTAAGAGCACCTAGAACCCCTCAGTGGAATGGGATTGTAGAGAGAAGGAATAAGATCATTCTTGATATGACATGCACCATTATGATTGAAGGAAAAGTTGCACACACCTATTGGAGAGATGTGGTTAATACAATAGTCTACACCATCAGTAGAATTCAATTGAGGCCTAGCACTGACAAAAAATGTTATGAGCTTTGGTTTGGCAATGTTCCCACAATAAAATACTTCAAAATCTTTATAAGAAAGTGCTACATCAAGAGGTATGAAGTAGTAGGCAATTTTGATGCAAGAAGTGATGAAGGTATTTTCCTTCGTTACTCTACTAAAAGTAAAGCTTTTATATGTTTCAATTTAAGATTGAAAAATTTCATTGAAAGTGCTCATGTTAAGATTGATGAAAAGTTCATGGTTCAAGAAAGATATCATGATTACTCACCCATGATTGAAGAAGAACCCAGACCCTCTTCTAGAGAGATAGTTATTGAAGAAATGTTTGACAACATTGATGTGTTATTCAATGACCCTGAGATGAGTGAAGAAGAAACTCCTAAGGTTGATGATTCAGCATCGACTAAGGTTCCAAATTTTACATCTAGAAACCATTCCAAGAAAGACATCTTTGGAGATCAGAGCAAAAAAGTCTTAACAAGATCACAAGAAAAAAACTCAGCTAATAGCGAAGCAATATGTTTACTATCTCATATTGAACCTTTAAGTGTTGAAGATGCTTGTAATGATTCAGATTGGCATGATGCTATGAAAAAAGAACTTGATTAGATTATTGAGAATGACACTTGGGAACTAGTCCCAAGAACTAGTCATAAGAATGTGATTGGAACAAAGTGGATATTTAGAAACAAGATGAATGAAGATGGTACAATAGTAAGAAATAAAGAAATATTAGTATGTAAAGGTTATGTACAAAGAGAAGGCATTGATTATTCAGACACATTTGCACCTATGAGAAGATTAGAAGCTATCAAGTTGTTTCTAGCTTTTGCTATAGTCAAAAACTTCAAATTTTATTAGATGGATGTCAAGCCAGTATTCCTAAATGGAGATTTGAAAGAAGAAGTATAGATTGAGTAGCCAGAAGGATTCACCTTATCAAACAGACCTAATATGGTATGCAGATTGAAGAGAGCCCACTATGTACTTAAGAAATCCCCTAGAGCATGGTATAAAAGACTAGATGGATACCTAACAAAGATTGGATTCAAGAAAGGAGCAACAGATTGTAATCTATTCATTAGAGAGACATCTAAAGGTTTACTACTTGTAGCTATATTTTTTGATGACATTATCTTTGGAGGTAATGACAAACTTAGTGCTAAATTTGCTAAGGAGATGCAGAATGAATTTGAGATGAGTATGATTGGTCCTATTAAGTACTTTTTGGGATTGAATGTGTAATAGACAGACAAAGGTATTTTCATTAATTAGTCCAAGTATGTGAAAGAAATATTAAAGACATTCAAGATGGATGATTGTAGGCTAGTAGGGACTCCTATGATTATTGGATGCAAGCTTAAAAAAGAAGATGACTCACTAGCTATAGATATAACTTTGTACAAGTCTATGATTGGAAAACTTATTTATCTTACTCAGACCAGACCTGATATTTCCAGTGCAGTTGGCATAGTTGGAAGATTTCTAGTAGAGCCTAAAAGAAGTCACCTCATGGCAGTAAAAAGGATATTCAGATATTTTCAAGGCACTATAGACTATGGTCTATGGTATCTGAACTCAAAAAATGTTGAGCTTCATGTTTACACTTATGCAGATTGGGCAGGATGTGTTGATTGTAGAAAGAGTACATCAGGTGGAGCAATGTTTCATGGTGATAGACTTGTCACTTGGACAAGCAAGAAACAAAATTGTATTTCTTAGTCAACATCAGAAGAAGAATATGTTTTAGCAACCTTGAATTCTTCTACAATTGTTTGGATCAAGCAAATGATAAAGGATTTTGGAATTCAGATTCATTATCCTATTGTTATTCACTATGATAACACTAGAAGTATCAATATGTTGAAGAACCCTGTGATGGATGCAAAGAAAAAACACATTCAGATCAAGTATCACTTCCTAAGAGAGAAAGTGGCAGTGAAAGAAGTTAAGCTAGACTATGTGAATACTAAAGATCAGTTGGTAGACATATTCAAAAAGCCCTTGCCTAAGGATACTTTTGATTATCTCAGGGAGAAGTTGGGAGTAATTCCCTTCCCTAATTCTACTTAGAAGGAAGGAGGAAAGGCATCAGTCCTTAGGGATTGATGGAAGGTTGACTACTCTACTTTTGGACTAGTACTAGTGCTTAAAATGAATGGCACACTTTTCCATTGATGTCAAAGGGGGAGTAATATATAGAGCCATGAAAATAGGAGTAATATACTTAGGGGGAGCAGTATTCAGTTGTGACAGTAGTTTAGTTGAGGAAATGAAGAATGTTCAAAATATTATAGTAGATGAAGGATTCATCTTTGGGGGAGTTTTGAAGATGAAATGGAGAATGTTATAAAAGAAATGTTCATTTGGGTTGGTGGTGGTTTTTCATTCCACATGTTGCCATCAATGCCAAAAGGGGAGCTTGTTAGAGATTTACCAATAGGCTAGTACTGATTGTATGTTTGTCATTGATGACAACATATGGAAAGTAGCATGTGTGGAAGTCTTATGCAGTAAGCTTTTAGTATATGATGCATGGACATGATATCATAGGTGTAAAGGTTAACTATTAGTACAGACAATTATATAGCAGCTTGTGTGAGAAGTGTTCCTGACAGAGTAACAGGAAGTGTTCTGTGTATGGTTGTCTATATGGTTATCACAGAGCCTTTCCCACTTGGATATATGTTGAAGACATGTTAGTGATGTTTTAGTTATGGATGCATAGTCTAATATTTAGTAGAAGTGAAGTTATGTAGTCACTATTTGCTAGTAGCAGTTTCTTGTGCTTATTCAGAAGAGCTGACATAGATTTTACTAGTTCTTGAGTTGCACCTATCTTCGAGGTATGCATGCTTGGAATTAAGCTTAGAGAAGAGTTATTGATGTTTGGTTAAGAGTGCATGAAGTAATTTAGCTTGAGGAGAATGATACAGTTGTTTTGGTAGAGCCAACAATGTGTAGCGTGCATCTACAATTATCTTATTTGGACAAGACCCAAAATGTGTTGCATGCATAGTAGAGTTGACAAAATGTTTATATGAGTTTGTTATGGTTTCTCTAATGTGATTTTCAAGGTGGTTCTAATAGGCTGACTTGATTATATCATTTAGAGGAAAGATATTTATAGGTAGTCATTTGTGATTGCTGGAGTGTGGTTCATGGTTGATTAAGCAGAGCAGAGCAGAGTGAGTGAAGTGTAGAACCATCAGAGGAAGGTCTATGTGACCAAGTAAAGTATTTATGCTATACATTTCAACTAATCTAGATAGCAGGTCAAAGCATAGTTCACCAAGACCCAGATATAGTGTGTATCTATTATTTAGAAGGTTGTAGCCTTCACCCATATGAGCAGTGAGCTCTCGAACAATGTGTCCTCTCCCCTAACAAGGACAATCGTAAAAGACTCATAACAAGGTCCGACCCTTGGCCAGGTCTAACATACTTAATATATTGTAAATAAACTCCTAACAGGGTTAAGGATCTTCTAACAAGGATCATTATACACTAGTACAAAATATTAGTGGGTATCAAGTCCCACCAGGGTTTTTACCTATTTGGGTTTCCCCATAACCAAAATATTCATGTTGTGTTTATGTGTTCTTTCATTGTGTTTATGCTTTATGTTTAAGTATACTTAATTGGATAAAGAATTGAATCTTGTAGATAACTGATTCATCCCCCCCCCCCCCTCTCTCAATTATCTTTTGGGACTATTCCTAACATCTCTCTCTCTCTCTCTCTAGTGCTAGATCTGATTTATATAATCAAATGTTGATCCAAACTCTCTCAATTATTTAATTAGTCATATATTGATCTTATTGTAACAAAATTTTGAATGTAAACCTTAATGGAAATGATAAGGCTTAAATGGAAATGATTGATAGCATTTTGGGGCTCACCTGAGCCATAAACATGAAGAATTATTATAAAAAAAGATGTAAACCATATATATGCACACTTGAGGCAAAGAGAAGTTATGCCATATCCATATTAAAATATTAGTTACAATATGAAAATACTAAACTAACTAATTTTTGAGCTGATCTCTACATATGGTTGCAACAAAGATATTCAATTACAATATAGAGAAGGCATCATAAAAATATAATTTTGGAATTGTCCCTAGCCTGAAACATTTTGAATGCAAATCCTTCATCATGAATAAGTGGAGATGGCCTGATAGATGCAGATGAGTTGTCATCAACCCAACTAAAGTATCTGTAGCCATTATTTCCCTATGATGCCCAATCTACATTAGTTCTTATAACATAGTAAATGACATTTACATTAGAAACATTAAAAATATACACATTAGAAACTTTTTTTCTATTTGGGTAGCACCAAAATTGGCATCCAAGGTTGCTTTGTGTTCTTGAAGTCTTCAACACACACTACCCACAACCACATTGACAGTTTGGCACATTGACAAGAGCCATCAAGCCTATATCAATAATGCACCGCACCATCATTACTACATTTATTACATAAATATTATAACATATAATCATATGATTATAATAATCATACATTCACCACTATTGTTATATTGTAGATTCAATATAATGGTTTCTGAAATGGATTTACATAAACCGATTGACTCAAAACACAAACCCTTTTTCAAATAATTTAATTTTAACTTTGGTTGTGTTAAAGGAACTATGTTGACTTTATTTTGTAGTTGTTTAACATTAGAGTTTGTAGATTAATAGGAGTTCACATTTTTATGTGAACATATATGGATGGTTCTAATGTTTTTCCATTACAAAAAATAATGGAACTAGCATAAATAACAAAGCATTGAATATTGCAGTAGAATAAATTATAAAACAATACATTCCTTTTTCATCTTTTGAAAGATATTTCTCTACTGTTTTCAAATAATAATCCTGAAACTAGCATGATTTCATCCCTTACATAATGTGTTAACTTATTAAGTAAACCCTCCATAAACAGAACACTGGTTTACAAACTGAACAATGACCCAACATAGGGTTACATTACAATTAGTTCAAAGACTAAGACAATGTATCTTAACCATACTTGAAAAAAAAACCTTACTCAAATTAGGGTTTGACATATAATCACAGACAAGAGAACTCAAAATGAGGTGTAAGACTTTAATGAAAAATAAAAAATATGTATGAAGCCCAATATAAAATAGCTAGGGATATAAACAAGAACTATCCACACAGGTTATAGATACTAAAACCTTGCCATTGATCCATACGGGTATAACACAAAACTTTACCACAATTTAGAAAACTCGAATGATATTATACCACTGTTTACTTCAAAACTAACATGGGTGATGAAACCAAATAGAGAGTTTATCAAGATAACAGTTGCTGAAATAGATTTACATAAATTAATTAACTCAAAACACAAAACCTTTTTTGAATAATTTAATTTTAACTTTGGTTGTGTTAAAGGAACTATTTTGACTTTATTTTGTAGTTGTTTAACATGAGAGTTTGTAGATTAATAGGAGTTCACTTTTTAGTGGGAACATATTATTCAATTGAGCATTAATGCCCATCTATATCTAGTGAGATGAATATAACTCATGTACCTCATGCTAGTGTGCTTGGATTAGACTAGACATTATCCAACTGCCTGTGAAGGTTGTCACTGTTATTAATTGGTCTAAAAGGAGGACCTCCTATGTGTTATAGAACTTTATATAAAAACTCACTATTTGGATAATGTCTAGTCTAATGAAAAATAGTGTATAAAAGGTATCTAAGGACACTCTATCATGAGGTACATGAGTTATGCGCATCTCACTTCTTATAGATGGGAAACTATGGTACACTAGTATTTGTGAACTCCTATTAATCTACAAACTCTCATGTTAAACAACTAAAAAATAAAGTCAACATAGTTCTATTAACACAACCAAAGTTAAAATTAAATTGTCTATCTATGTTGACTTTATTTTGTAGTTGTTTAAGATGAGAGTTTGTAGCTTAATAGGAGTTCACATTTTTATGGGAATGTATCATTCAATTAAGTATTAATCCCCATCTATATCTAGTGAGATGAACATAACTCATGTACCTCATGCTAGTGTGCTTGGATTAGACTAGACATTATCCAACCACCTATGAGGGTTGTCACTATTATTAATTGGTGTAAAAGGAGGACCGCCTGTGTGTTATAGCACTTTATATAAATACTCACTATTTGGATAATGTCTAGTCTAATGAAAAATAGTGTATACAAGGTATCCAAGCACACTAGCATGAGGTACATGAGTTATGTACATGTCACTAGTTATAGATGGGAAACTATGGCACACTAGTAACTGTGAACTCCTATTAATCTACAAACTCTCATGTTAAAAAACTACAAAATAAAGTCAAAATAGTTTTGTGAACACAACCAAAGTTAAAATTAAATTATCTCTATCCCTAAGATAAACTAAGTAGCCTTCATATATTTTATGTCAAACTACTATTAAACTAACTGTACCCTAGATGTTTAATAAAGAAGAAAACCCGAATTATATTATACCATTGTTTACTTCAAAACTAACATGGGTGCTCAAACCCGATAGAGAGTTTATCAAGATAATAGTTACTGGAACATTAATAGGAGTTCACATTACTTTCATAGCCAAATTAATAGATTTTTAATAAAGAAGAAAACCTAAATTACTTTCATAGCCTACATAAGGAAAAATAATTCCTTCACAAATGAGGGTGCTGACCACAAAACCAATATCCTTCACCATAAAAATTTTTATTATGCAAAATCATTGCACATAATTTCAAAGGTGACATTTATTGAATACCTAAGCTATCACCATATTTTCTACTAAGATAGTTTAATCCTTGATTTTTCCATTCCTTACTTCTCATTTAAAATAATGGCACAATGGTAGTGGTATATAGTATTATATAAGAGAAGTATGAAGTAGCATTTGGGCAATTACAAGAGTTCCTACAACTTTAAGGAATGCTATCATTATTGATGACAAAATCTAGTGACCCTTAAACTGGGCTATCCAAGCAATCTGAGAATGTTGTTCCACTTCACTGTCTACCCTACATTCAAGAACATTTGAAACACATAACATAATGACAATCCATCTTTCAAAACTCCCTTCCATTCATGGAAAACATTAATTACTATTTCATTACCCTGTCTTCGTGGTATTTCATTGGTGCACTATGTAGGAACAGTCACTGTTGGTTGTGTTTCAACACACCAACTTCCTCTACACCCTTAAACACTCATGAATGGATTCAACTTGATAAAAAAAAAACCATTATAACATAGTCATTATACACAAAAAGGAAACAATCTTAAATCCAATCTTTGCATCTATCTAATCTGACTAGTGTATACCTTGACTATATAGGGACAATCACATCTAGAGGACCCAAAAATGCTTTCAAACCTGCAAAAAAATATTCATAACTCCAATGACATGCAACACCATACCCTAGCAATCATATGGATCCATATCACCCATAAAAATAAATGTTTTTCAATAGAATAGTCAAAAACATTTTTCAATAGAATAGTCAGAATATTACTTGCAGAGATTTACATGACAGATTTAGCTCTATGGCAGTAGTATTTTGTATTCTCAATCAATGATTATAATTTCTACAAAAAGGAACATACATTGTTGGAAACTCCAATTCAAGAAATTGTTTTATTGTCATCGATGTCAAACCTTAATTGGTAAGACTATTGCTATTTAAGAAAGTACTATATCTTTTTGAGTGTTGCAAAGGGGATAGGCAAGGTTGGTAACAACAACACCTAAGGAAAGGTTGAGTTATCTTGATACTTCAATGAGTACTTTATTATGTGGCACAATGATAAGAAAATGTATTGTTTATCTAAGTAAGAATAAAGACTAAATTGGTAGGCTTAACTTAGCATAAGTGAAGAAATCTAGTTTAAGTCAAATGTTGTTTGTGTTGACCGAGCTAGTGAATGCCGAGTAAAAATAGTGTTGACCGAACACCAGTTAATTGTCGAGGAAGATAGTGTTACATGAGGAGAAAGTTTATGTGGTAACTGAGCTTTCCAAAGAATACTGAGAAGTTGGACATAGTATTGACTGAGCGTCAGTATTTTGCATTTGATGAAGAATTTAGATTTCCACCCGACATCTTTGAATTCTTGAATTATGTAAAACGTGTTGACTTTATTTATTGATTGTTTGAAAGCATTTAATGCACTGTAAAATGTTTTATTGTTAATCTTTAAGAGATTCAAGATATTTCTTTGAAAGATAAGATGAAGAACATAATGTAGGATGGACTCAATGAATCTGACCTAACCCTAAGATCTACGAAGGAGATTAAGCGGCAAAAGATGTATTGACCTAATAGAGGTAATATTAAGAAAACCTAAGCGAGAGGTTGAATGTCGAGAGAAAGAAGTGAATACTGGAAGTATTGTTGATGTTATTGACTGTCTAAGTAGAAAAGGATGAAGGAGAAGTTTTGTGATCACTTGAAGGGTTCCAAGAAGATCGGTGATGGAGATGGAAAAGGTTCACAATTAGTAAGCCAGCATATGTGTACGAAATTGGATCTAATATTTGCAAAGTGAGTTGAATGCTTCTTAGATCAATATTACTGCTACTTTCTAGCCATTGTAATAGTCAAAATCCTTTTAACAGAGGTTGACATAATAGTCATAGGTATAAATCCATTGAACAAGGCTGCATTCTAATGGAGTGTATGTAAGTCCTATAACAAGGTGCACTTTTAACATTGGTTGAAATCCTTTAATTGGGTCACACCTAACAGTGTGTTTGTAACCTTTGACAGGGTTGGGTTTTCACCGAGCTCACTTCAGAAGAGTGAACATAATAGTAACATGTTACAAAGTAGTTTTTACTAAATTGGATTTCCACTATAAATCCTGGTGTTGATACTTGTGTGAATTTTTTGGTTTGAACATTTATGTGTTTTATAAGTTAGATGCTATTGGATAAGTGGACTGCACTGTTATATGTTTCTATTATGCAATCAGTAATGACTGAGTAGGTGTTGGTTATTAGATCTAATCTGTTGAAGAGTTTAAAAGTTTGTTTTATACATCTAGACCTGAGAACAAATGATTCACCCCCCCTCTCTATTGTTCTAAATTATATTAACAATTGGTATCAGAGTTGTTGGTGCTTACAGAGAACAAGTTTGAAGGTACTTGAAGAATATGATCAAGATATATAAGAAGGAGGTACCTAAGCTGAATAAGGAAAACTTTCCTACATGGAAAAGTTTGATGAAGTTGCATCTAGTTGGTATTGGTTATTTTGCTAAGTATTACATTGAACATGATTATGTCACACCTACTGCACTTCTGACTACCAAGGAAATGAAAGCTAAACAAAAGCACAACCAAGAAATGTTAGAGATTGCATCTACCCTAAGTTATCCAAAATTTGAAGACATTAAAGACTGTAGTACTACAGAGAAAATGTCTAGGACACCCTTGCAAGCATTTATTGAGGTGATGTGAATGTGTTGAGAGAAAAAGCCAAGAGCCTAAGAGGTAAATTTGATGAAATGAGAATGCAAGAAGGTGAGAATATTGCACAATATTGTGGTAGAATAAAAGAAGTTGTAAATGCTATTAGAGGAGAAAATGGAACTATTGAGGATGAAACTATAATAAGAAAAGTATTGAGAACTCTGCATCCTATCTATGCAATCAAAATTTCTGCAATCCAGGAATCTAGATGTAACTCTCTTAATGCCCTTACTTTAGAAAGTTTGGTCAACAAACTTACTGCTTTTGAACTTTCTAACTATGATAACTTCACTGTTGGTAGTATTGAATTTGCTTTTAAGTCACAGATGGTTTTGAATAAGTCAAAGAAGGAAAAAAAAAGATGCATCAGTGAAAGTGAAAGTGAAAGTGAAAGTGATAGTGACAGTGGCACATCTGATGAAGAACCTGAGGATCTAGAAGCTCTTTGATGAAGGGTGCTCCCCTTAGTACCACAAACACATAATAGAAATAGAGAAACAACAACAATAATATGGAAGAACATAAAATTGGCTTCTTATTATCTCCACAAATGTGGAATTACAAGCTTTTAGAATTACAATATGCAAAGCCACATGGGCATTCCCTTACAATATTCTGTAGGAAAAATCTTTGAATCAATACCCAGATCTACTACCCAAAACTACCCTAGACAACACTATGGGCCTTCTTTATATAGGCAATTTCCACCACCCAAGAAGGTTCTAGAAATTTAGCCCTTAGGGCTGACCAAACTTAGAATTATTTTATTTACAATTTATTATATCAAAGTCGGCTCAAAATGAGTTTTGAAACCCAAACAAAAATTTTGAAGAAAAATTATTTTTCGACATTTCAGGTGACCCAACTTTCGAAGACCATAAGTCATCGCCCGTTGACCCGATTGGCTATTATAACCCCATTCTAGAAACACCACGAAGCGCTCTATAGGCTTGATTGGTGCAAAGCACCTATCACCCAAATTTTCAACCTCATCTGGGGCCTCTAAAGCCATCAAAAATTGAGTTTGAAGTTTTTGTACCCTGCTGCCAATACCGAAAATCTTCAATATCTTCAAAACTACACCTGATCTAGCCATGAAACTTTGCTGGCAGGCTGATATGATTGAGATGAACCTCCATATGTAAAATCAGACATTTCAAGATCGTAAGACCAACTTACTAAAATAGCAAGTTTCCATAAATAGCAACTCTGCACAAGATAGCCCTTATTGAATACAAAAACATAAATATTTTTGGGTGATGCAAGATTGCTCTTACACCTAGGATGCTCCTGCATGAGACACTCAGGGTAATTTGAGAAGTGATCCTGTCACGACTCAGGTGTGTAGAGGAAAACCCAGATGGTTAACCTCCTCCTTTGTTAGCCATGATGAATCTTCAATAGGTCATCCTTTCCATTTCACCAAATACTCTTCATATGTCCTGTTCCTTGTGCTTCTACCAACATGACTGTCCAGTATGTCTTCAATCTCCTTGATATCTGAACTGGTTGCTGGAATACTCGACTGTGCTGCTGCAACCTCATCTTCAACACCTCCTTCATGATACTCTGTCAAATCTAAAATGTTAAACACTGGTGAAATATTCAGCTTAGTAGGCAATTCTACCTCATATGCATTTCCTAAATCATGCTTCTTCAGTATCTTACATGGCCCAAACTTCTTCATTTTCAACTTGTTATATGTACCAACCAAAAATCACTCCTTCCGCAAATGAACCATGACTTCATCTCCAACATGAAATTCCTTATGCCTCCTTTTCTCATCTACCTTAGCCTTATACTGTGCATTCATCTTGGTAATATGCTTCCTCACCTCCTCATGGATGTTCTTCAAGTGTTCTACAAAATCCTCAGCTTTAGCACTACTTATTTCTCCTTTATCTATCTTTCTCAATTCAGATGCATTTCTTGGACTACTTCCATATACAATCTAGAATGGTGATTTACCAGTGCTCCTATTGAAAGAATTATTGTTGGCTTATCTCCAACCAAACATCTCAGTAGATTTCCCAAACTTCTATTCACCACCTCTGTCTATCCATCAGTCTATGGATGATGTGATGAATTGAACTTCAAATCTATTTTCAACTTCTTCCACAATGTACGCCAGAAATATCTAACAAACTTAGTGTCTCTATCTGAAACTATGGTCTTTGGCAAACCATGTAGTCTCACTACTTCTCTGAAAAACAATTCTACTACATGAACAGAATCATTAGTCTTCTTGCAGGGAATGAAATGTGTCATCTTTGAAAATTTGTCAACTACTACAAAAATTGAATCGTGTCCCCGTTGAGTCCTTGGTAATCCAAGAACAAAGTCCATACTGATATCCTCCCAAGGCTTCTCTAGTACAGGTAATGGCTGATATAACCCTATATTCTACTTCACTCCCTTTGCCATCTAACATACTCTACACCTCTGTACAAACTTCTTCACATCTTGCTGCAACTGTGGCCAATAATAATTCTCACCAACTAAAGCAAGGGTTTTATCACGTCCAAAATGTCCAGCCAATCCTCCACTATGCTTCTCTTTGATGAGATTCTCCCTCATAGAACTTCTTGGAATGCACAACTAACTCCCTCTAAATAGCATATCATCCTGGATGATGAAATCCAGCCATTTCATCCTGTCTAGAGTAATAGGTTTTGTACAAGCTTTCCAAGCTTCACCAAAATCAAGATCCTCTGGATACAAATTCTTGAGTTCCTTGAACCCAACCACTTCAATCTACATCTCTGTTAGCAATAGTTGCCTTCTGCTCAGAGCATCCACAACCCTATTAGACTTTCCACTCTTGTGTTTCAAAACAAATGTATAACTCTGCAAAAACTCAACCCATTTCAAATGTCTCTGATTCAACTTTCCTTGACTATTCAAATATTGCAAAGATTGATGATCAGTATACAAAACAAACTCCTTAGGAAGTAGATAATGTCTCCACTTCTTTAATGCCTGAACTATAGCATAAAATTCCTAATCATAGATAGAATATTTTCTCTTGGCATCATTTAACTTCTCACTGAAATAAGCAATAGGTTTACCTTCTTGGCTCATAATAGCTCCTATTGCAGTACCACTAGCATCACAATCTACTTGAAACACCTTATTAAAATCTGGAAGTGCTAAAATAGGTTGTTCTGTAACTTTTTGTTTCAACAATTGAAAACTCTTTTCTACCCCATTAGTCCACTTAAACTCTTTTCTATCCCCTCTCATTGTTTTAGTCAAGGGTCCACAAATACTACTAAAATTTCTGATAAAATTTCTGTAAAAGCTAGCCAAACCATGAAAAGATCTTACCTCAGTAGCACTCCTTGGAGTAGGCCATTCATGGATAGCCTGTACCTTCTTTGGGTCCATTTTTAGACCTTCTACTGAAACTACAAATCCCAAATATACTAACTCTTTCTTCACAAAACTGCACTTCTTCAAGTTAATCAATAATTTCTCATTTCTCAGTTTTTCAAACACCATACGAATATGCATCATATGCTCCTCCAATGTCTTGCTAAAGATCAAAATATCATCGAGGTAAACAATGACAAACTTACCCAAAAAATTTTTAGAACCTCGTTCATGAGTTGCATGAAATTGCTTGGTGCATTGGTTAGCCCAAAAGGCATGACTAACCACTCATACAGTCCTTCCTTTGTTTTGAAGGTAGTCTTCCATTCATCTCCTTCTCTGATCTGAATCTGGTGATATCCACTCTTCAGATCTATCTTTGAGAAATACACAGCTCCACTCAAACAGTCCATAATATCATCCATTTGTGGCAATGGAAACCTATACTTGATTGTGATCTTGTTTATTGCTCTGTAATCTATACACATCCTCCATTCTCCATTATTCTTTGGTGCTAATACCACTGGTAAAGCACAGGGACTCAGACTCTCTCAAATCAACCCCTTCTACAATAACTCATGTACTTGTCTTTTCAACTCTTCACTTTCCGCTGGTGTCATTCTGTGTGCTGCTTTGTTTGGCAAACTAGCTCCTGGAATCAAATCCATCTGATGACTGATCTTCCTTACCAGTGGTAATCCATCACATACATTATCAGATACAATATCCTGAAACTCATTCAACAAATCTACATCCTCTACAGGTACATCCTCTACTTCCTCTTTACCAGCTTTTGGAATTAAAGAAAAACACACATGCTCATGCCTCATACCATCTAGGAATTTTCTTCCATCAAAAAAAGTTATTCTTGCATTACCACATACCTTTTCTTCAGTCTCCTTCAATGGCTTTAGCTTATGTCACACTCCATCCTTTGTCAGGGAATAGGTATTCGCACGACCATCATGTACAACACATCTATCAAACTGCCATGGTCTACCCAACAACATATGACATGCATCCATAGATATTATATCACATATTACCTCATCTTGGTACCCGCCGATCTTGAACTTTACCAGGCACTGTTCACTAACCATGACCTTGTGGTCATCCTACACCTAGGCAATCCAATATGGATGTGGGTGTTTTTGTCTCTAGAGCTTCAACTTTGTCACCATCTCTTCTGACACCAAATTGTCAGTGCTTCCACTATTGATAATCACATCACAACATTTACCTTCACACTTGCATCTAGTGTGAAACAAGCTCCTCCTTTGTTCAGGTTCATTCTCACCACTCAGCAAGACTCTTATGTTAATTAGAATTTCTCCTCTTTTAACATCTTCAGAATTTGATGATTTGGCGTCTTCATCTACATGTGCAACTCTGGCCTGGCCTTCATTTCTCCTATTTGTTCTGCCTTGGTGCTGAGGAAATTCAAATGCCCTATGACCTTCTCCACAGTGAAAATATGTTCCACGGAAGCATCCTCTTCCAGATCCTTGGCCTCTTCCTCTTCCTCTTTGATCTCTATTATTCTGATCTTGGAAATGATTGCAATTGTTTCCTCTCTGATTCTAGCTGTTACTAGCCTCATCCTTCTTTTTTGGGTCTTCATTTCAGCCACCATATGATCATCCCTCAGATCTTCCACCATGACCTCTTCCATTTTGTCTGCTCTCAAACTTCTTGTTCAGCTTTTCCTCTACTTTTAGGGCAAACTGGTATGCCTCCTCAATACTGTTCATTCGAACTAGATTCAACTCCTCCTAAATACTTGGCGTTAACCCATTAAGGTATCAGGCAACTTTCTTCTTATCAACTTCCGCATGGCCTATTCTGATGAGGAGTCAATAGAACTCCTCTGTATACTCCTGAATAGATCTTCCTACTTGCTTCAAACTTTGCATTTTCTTTAGTAGGTCAAGCTCATAATAAACAGGAATAAACTGTCGCTTCAATTTATCCACCATCCGATCCCATCTTGTGATTTTATCTTTCCCTCTTCTATTTCACTCCAATTGAATCTCTTGCCACCAGATCTTTGCATGACCTTTCAGTCTGGCCTTCACAAATTTGACCCTATCAGGATCCTCAACATCTTCATACTCAAAATATTCCTCACATTCATTGATCCAGTTGATCAATTCCTTTGCGTTAAGATTTCCAGAAAATGTAGGAACCTCAATCTTAGGTCTTTTCCCAATCTTGGAAATCACCCAAAAGAGTCTTTCTTCCTCCTGATTCACAACTTCAGCTTCTCCTTCTTGATATTCTTCTTTGGCTTCATCCTCGCTTTCGTCTCTGACATTAAGATTCATTCCTCTCTAAATCTCTTCTTGCAATGCTCGCACTTGTCTTTGCAACTCTCTAACCTCAGGTGTCATAGCACCAGCTCTTCCGCCACGTTCTCTTCATGGAGGCATTTTCGCGATGCACACTGAAACCCTAACCACGGTCCTGGTGCAAACTGCCTCATAGTTGGTGATCTGTTTACACACTCAAGAATTCCTACTCTGATACCACTTGATGAAGGGTGCTCCCCTTAGTACCACAAACACATAATAGAAATAGAGAAACAACAATAATAATATGCAAGAACATAAAATTGGCTTCTTATTATCTCCACAAATGTGGAATTACAAACTTTCAAAATTACAATATGCAAAGCCACATGGGCATTCCCTTACAATATTCTGTAGGAAAAATCCTTGAATCAATACCCAGATCTACTACCCAGAACTGCCCTAGACAACACTACTGGCCTTCTTTATATAGGCAATTTCCACCGCCCGAGAAGGTTCTAGAAATTTAGCCCTTAGGGCTGACCAAACTTAGAATTATTTTATTTTACAATTTATTACATCAAAGTCAGCTCAAAATGAGTTTTGAACTCCAAACAGAAATTTTGAAGAAAAATTATTTTTCGCCATTTCAGGTGACGAAACTTTTGAAAATCATAAGTCATCACGCCGTTGACCCGATTGGCTATTATAACCCCATTCTGGAAACACCACGAAGCGCTCTATAGGCTTGACTAACACAAAGTGCTTGTCACCCAAATTTTCAACCTCATTCGGGGCCTCTAAAGCCTTCAAAACTGAGTTTGAAGTTTCTGTACCCTGCTGCCAATACCGAAAATCTTCAATATCTTCAAAACTACACCTGATCTAGCCATGAAACTGTGCTGGTAGGCTGATATGACTGAGATGAACCTCCATATGTAAAATCAAATATTTTGAGATCGTAAGACCAACTTACTAAAATAGCAAGTTTCCATAAATAGCAACTCTGCACAAGATAGCCCTTATTGAATACAAAAACATAAATATTTTTGGGTGATGCAAGATTGCTCTTACACCCAGGATGCTCCTGCATCACTCTTATAGCTAGAAGACCAAAAAGGGGAAAAGGAAGGTACAAAGGTAAACTCCCTAGTATATGTTTTTCATGTAATAAAGTTGCTCATATAGCTGCTAGATGTCCTAACAGGGATAATAAGGATGAAGAAAGAGACAACAAGCATAAAGACAAAAGAGAAGATAGAGGTTACCAAAGATACAAAGTACAAAGGGAAAGGTAAGAAATCCTACTACATTGCTGAAGAAGATACTAACACTAATAGTGATGATTTTGAAATTGAAGTTGTCTATGTTGCAATGAAAGAAGAATTTGATGAGGATGAGAAAACTACATTAATATCTTATGTGAACAAAAATGATAAATGGATTATTGACAGTGGTTGTTCACATCATATGACTAGAGATAAGAGTAAGTTTGATACCTTAAACCATTATAAAGGTAGGAGTGTAAAGTTTGGAAATGAGTCACCATGTCCTATTAGAGGAAAATGATTGATTAAGCTGACTGATAAGATCTCTTGTGAAAATGATTATTGGGTTGAGGGTCTTAATTATAATCTATTGAGTGTTGCACAACTTAATAGCATTGGCTACCAAGTGGAATTTCATCACAAGAAGGCCAAAATATTTGATGCCACAAGTGAGTTGATTGGAAGTGGAGAACAGACGAGAGGTAATTTGTTCTATCTTGACCTATCCAAAGAAACATGTACGATTGCACAACTTGATGATATTTGGTTATGGCATATGCTGCTATGTCATGTTAACTTTGATAATCTAGTAGAAATTAGCAAGAAAAAGAAAGTGAGAGGTCTACCTAGATTGAAGTAACTTGAGAATGTAATGTGCAAAGAATGTCAGTTGGGTAAGATGACTAAGTCTAGTGTCAAGAGAAAAACCTTTACTTCTAAGAATATCTTAGATTTGGTTCATACTGACCTTTGTGGATCGATGGGTGTACAAAGCTATTGTAGTGCTAGATATTTTATCCTGTTTGTTGATGATTATACTAGAATGATGCATGTAATGTTCTTAAAGGAAAAATTTGATGCTTTTCAATTTTTTAAGTGGTATGTGGCTAAGGTTGAAAAAGAGACAGGTAAAAACCTGAAGTGTCTGAGATCTGACCGAGGTGGAGAATTCACATCAAATGAGTTCAATCTATTTTGCAATGATAGAGGAATCAAAAGACGGATGTCTACACCTAGAACTCCTCCAAAAAATGGTATAGTAGAGAGAAGGAACAGATCTATCTTGGACTATGCATAGACATTAATGATTAAAAAAATGTTGCATAGAAGTATTGGAAAGAAGTGGTAAGTATAGCTATTTATACTCTTAACTGAGTATAGATGAAAAAAGGTACAAATATGACACCTTATGAATTATGGCATGGGTATGCACCAAATGTAAAGTACTTTAGAATCTTTGAAAGTAAGTTCTACATATTGAAGGATAGTAGGAATGGAAAATTTGATGCTAAAAGTGATGAGGGTATATTCCTAGGCTATTCCACAAAAAGTAAAGCTTATAAGTGTCTAAATTCTAACACTAATAAAATTGTGGAAAGTGTAAATGTCAAAGTTGATGAGTATGTAGAAAAAAATGAAACTAATAGTAACAGAGTACCAGAAGATTATAGATATTTTGTGCATATAAAGGAAGAAGAGGCAAGTGACAGACCTACACTTGATGTTGAGTCTCAAGTAAGCAATGCCAAGCATCAGGATAACAATGCTGAGAGAGAAGAACATGCCAAGTGAAAAGAAGAAGCTACAAAGTATCAAGAAGAAGTTGTGAAGCATTTAAAAGTTGAATCTAACAATTTTGTTGGAGAACCTAATGAGCCAAATGAAAGAAGAGCATAACCTATTCTAGCATAATATGTAAGGAGACATCACAAGCCTAAATAGATTATTGGAGATAAAGATAATGGAACTCAGACAAGAAGCAACGTAAGAGATCCAACATGTTTACTATGTGAATATGAGGCTAAGAAAACAAAGGAAGCATTAGAAAATGAAGATTGGATAGAAGCAATGAATGAAGAGATTGACCAAATAGAGAAGAATGATACCTGGACTCTAGTGCCGAGACCAAAAGATAATAATGTCATTGGGACAAAGTGGGTATTTCATAATAAGCTGAATGAACATGGTCAAATCACAAGAAGCAAGACTAGGCTAGTATGGGAAGGCTACGCACAAGAAGAAGGAATAGATTATGGTGAAACATTTTCCCCTATAGCAAGATTGGAAGGAGTTAGAAATTTTCTTGCATATGCTGCCTATAAAAGTTTCAAAGTATACCAAGTGGATGTCAAGTCTGCATTTTTAAATGGTATATTGGAAGAAGAAGTATATATTGAATAGCCAGAAGGATTTGTTGATCCAAACAGAAGACACATGGTTTGCAAACTAAATAAAGCACTATATGGATTAAAGAAAGCTCCTAGAGCATGGTATGAGAGATTGCACAACTACCTAATACAGATTGGATTCTCAAGGACAAATGACACAAGCAATATGTACATGAAAGATGAAGAAGGTAAAGGAATCTTGTTAGCCAAAATCTTTTTAGATGCTATTATATTTGGTGGACAAGATGCCTTGTGTAAGAAATTTTCAAATGAAATGCAAATTGAATTTGAAATGAGTATGTTTGGGGAGATCAAATATTTTGTTGGTTTACAAGTATATCAGATGGAGAAAGGAATTTTCATCACCCAGTCTAAATATGTTCATGAGATACTGAAAACCTTTGGTATGGAAGTCAAGGCTAGTAAGTACTCCCATGGCTACTAGATAGAACTTGTCTAAGAATGATGATGTTGTAGAAGTTAACCAAACTTTGTATAGATCTATGATCAGAAAGCTACATTATGTTGTACATAGCAGACTAGATATTGCATTAGCTATTGGGATTGTGGAAAGATTTTCTACCAATCCTAAGGAAACTCACATGATGGTAGTTAAAAGAATCATGAGATACTATGAAACTTCCAACTATAGATTGTACTACAAGAAGCATAAAAAATTTGAACTGAGAGTGTATACAGATGCTAATTGGGTAGGAAATGTAGATGATAAAAAGAGTACTAGTGGTGGAACTTTCTTCCTTGGATAGAGATTAATTTCCTGGACAAGCAAGAAATAAAATTGTATTTCGCAATCTACTGTTGAAGCTGAGTATGTGGCTGTAGTTGTGAAATGTTCAAATTTGATATGGATAAAGAAATTATTGGTAGACAAGGAAGAAGAAATCACTGAACCATTTGTCATCTTTTGTGACAACACAAGTGCTATCAATATCTCTAAAAACCCAGTGATGCACACAAAGACCAAACACATTGCCATCAAGTATCACTACTTGAGAGAACTGGTACAAGATAAAGAGGTCCACATGGAATATGTCAATACCAAGGAACAAATAGCATATATATTCACTAAATTACCAACCAATCCAAAACTTATCTGTCTATCAAAGAAATGTATAATATCCTTAGCTTCAGTTTGATACATAATAAATTAGCCATGCTTGACCATCCACTGAATTTCTCTAAGTGTCTTGATCTTTTCATTTTGTGTATTCATCTTTTATTATCTCCCTCTTTGACAAAAGTGCCAAAGCAGAAACAAAAACATACATCTTGTACATGTAGATATCATCCTTTTAGTTCAGTAGAATATTTCTCCTTGTCATCTTGCTTATGACTTATTCTGACTTTGTTGTGCTCTTCACAACTCTAGGCCACTCCTAAAGTGTGACCTTTCTCTACATCAATATGTTAGATATTCTTTGTAGCACACTTGATGCAGTGCTCCTAGCTTGACTAGGCAGCCTCAATTAGGGGAAGGACCCCTAATTGACTTCTTAGGTATTCATGAGCTTCTTTAGGTAAAGCTTTATGTGATATTCATAAGGTGTTTCCATGAATGCCAAAGTGGGAGATTATTGGAAATTGCAATTGAAGCAATTATTTTATTGTCATTGATGTCAAACCTTAATTTGTAAGACTATTTCTATTTAAGAAAGTACTATATCTATTTGAGTGTTGCTAAGGGGATAGGCAAGGTTGGTAACAACAACACCTAAGAAAAAGTTGAGTTATCTTGATCCTTCAATGAGTACTTGATTATGTGGCACAATGATAAGACAATGTATTGTTTATTAAGTAAGAATGGAGACTAAACTGGTAGGATTAACCAAGCATAAGTAAAGAAATCTATTTTAAGCCACGTGTTGTTTGTGTTGACTGAGCTAGTGAATGTCGAGTAAAAACAATGTTGATCAAACACCAATTAATTACTGAGGAAGACAGTGTTAGCTGAGGAAATAGTTTATGTGGTGACCGAGCTTTCTAGAGAATCCCAAGATGTTGGACACATTATTGACTGACCATTAGTATTTTTCATTCGATGAAGAATTCAGATTTCCAGCTGACATCATTGATTTCTTGAATTATGTAAAACATGTTGACTTTATTTATTGATTGTATGAAAGCATTTAATGCACTATAAAATGTTTTATTATAAATCTTTAATAGATTTGAGATATTTCTTTAAAAGATAAACAAAATAACATAATATAGGATGGATTCAATGAATCTAACCTAACCCTAAGATCTACGAAGGAGATTAAGCGACAAAAGATGCATTGACCTAATAGAGGTAATATTAAGGAAACCTAAGTAAGAGGTTGAATGTAGAGAGAAAGAAGTGAATGCTAGAAGTATTGTTGATGTTATTGATTATCTAAGCAGAAAAGGTTGAAGGAGAAGTAATGTGATCACTTGAAGGGTTCCAAGAAGATTAGTGATGGAGATGGAAAAGGTTCACAGTCAGTAAGCCAGCATATGTGTATAGAATTGGATCTGATATTTGCAAAGTGAGTTGTATGTTCCTCAGATCAATATTACTGCTACTTTCTAACCATTGTAATAGTCAAAATCCTTTTAACAGAGGTTGAACTAATAGTCATAGGTATAAATTCTTTGAACAAGGTTTCATTCTAATGGAGTGTATGTGGGTATGTGCAAGATCATGAGGGGCCAAACTATGCCCTTAAGTGGCAATGAAAAATCAGCAAATCAGGGTTAGTCAACTTGACGTGAAAATTTCAACTAGTTATGAACCTAATACCAAAAAGTTGTAAAAATAGAATCTATAGAAAATTGAATTTAGTTTTTAAACTACTAGGCCTTTTTTGAGAAAAAGTTAGTATGATTGGTGAAAAGTATAGATTTCAATGCAGCAGTACAAAAATTTCAGGAAAAAAATAAGAAGTAGGTGTATGTCTGACCACCTTCATCATAATCAAATGATAATATTTTATTATAATATTTTATATATAAGTAATAGACTCGTGCCTGGATGTGATGCATATTTTTTTGTAATTTTATATTAAAAAAATAATTAATTATGAATTTTTTGCTACAACATTTTTAGAATAAAAAAACTCTCATGTCTGACCACCTTAACTCATTCAAAACTTTACAAAATTTTATTTTATTTTATTTTTCCTTATAGTAGGTGAAGCATAGAATGTGACGCATTTTTTGGATTTCAAAAATGTTATACTGTATGAAAGTTATAGTCATTTTTCAATCAATATATAAATCAACACTTTAGAGGTAGCTCAATTAGAAAATAACTAATAATTACTTGCCGAATTCAAATTTTGACAGCAATTATATCGATAGAAAGCTGATAATCTCCTTAAGATACCCTTTTCATTTTATCAAATTCGGGTGAAAAAAAAGTCGTCAGCTACATTGTCAAAGTTTTGAACTAACATCGCCACTTTTTGGCCCCTCATGATCTTGCACATACCCATGTAAGTCCTATAACAAGGCACACTTTTAACAGAGTGGTTGAAACCCTTTAATCGGGTCACACCTGATAGCGTGTTTATAACCTTTGATAGGGTTGGCTTTTCACCAAGCTCACTTCAAAAGAGTAAACATAATAGTAACATGTTACAAAGTAGTTTTTCCCAAATTGGGTTTCCACTATAAATCTTGGTGTTGATATTTGTGTGAGTTATTTGGTTTGAACATTTCTATGTTTTACAAGCTAGATGCTATTGGATAGGTGGACTGGACTATTATATGTTTATGTTATGCAATCAGTAATGACCAAGTAGGTGTTGGTTATTAGATCTAATTTTTTGAAGAGTTTAAAAGTTTGTTTTATACATCTAGACCTGAGAACAACTAATTCCCCCCTCCCCTCTTTATTGTTCTAAATCATATTAACAATATGGTCACAATGAAATACTTAATTTATGATTTTCAATCTCCAGTAATCTTGTGATAGAAGTTATTGTAAACAATCTTAAGACTTTCAATTTTTTTTAGGGAAGTCATTAAAAGAAGCATAGATGATAGTCTTCATATGGGTTAGAGTAGTCTTGTGAATATATTAAAGACTTAAGAAAATTTGACAAGGTTAGTCTTAAGTACAAGTGGATTACAAGGGTAGTTAATTAGCTTATAAATAGATTCATTAAGAAAAAGAAGACATCCCAAAGCATGAGTAGAAATTCATAAAAAATGTGTCATGATCAACACGAAGTGATACCACGATCATGAGACCTTATGTCAGTGAGCACTATGAGGAATGGATTTCACAATGAAAGAGTATGCAAGCAATAAAGATAATGAAATATCATGAGCTATGCAAGGACATGGTCAAATATAGATGATATGAATGCTCTTATGTCACTATGCAAAGAACATAAATAATGTTGCTGGTCAGTTCAAAGGATAGTAGTTACAAGGAGAGGTTCAAATTAAGATTCATAAGTCTAAGAATGCCCAAAAAGTGACAATTCCATAGGTTATTTTGAGAGGAATCTGACGTGTATCATACTATGCAATTTTGAGATAACAAATACATTGCTTTGTAGACTTCATGAAGTGTAATGTGTGTGATAGTGTCATAGAAATAAGATTCTTCATAGGTCAAGATGTTTGATGAATGGTCAGTAATGAGTAAGATATTAGAGACATTCATGAGGTTGCACTCTTAAAAGATACAAAAATATGGCATAGATGCCCGTTATTTTCTCCAATGCCATCCTAATAAGCCAAGCACCTTAAGAGCATGTTTTTCACATGGTTTATATGTATAAAGACCAAGCTGGGATAGTTTAGAAGTAATGATTTTTTTTTGGTAGAAACAAACATCTAATGAGAAGATAAAAGAGTTGGAAGATGTTTTATTATAACTTGAAGGTATTAGTTAACATATGAATAAGCATGTTTACTTATATTTAGCATGCTACCAGTCCATTAGATCAATTTTTAGAGATGTGATGATGTAGATAAATTTTCAATAATGTGATCATAAGTTAAACAACTTTTATCTAGAAAAAGATAAAATTATGTGTAAACTAGAAAATGGAATAATTATATAAATATTCCCTAGCTTCATGTAATGTAAAGAACATAATAAGTACCTCATGAATGTAATAGCATAAATGTATATAAATAGAGATCAAAATCTCAAACACTTATAAAGTGATAAAAATTGTATTAGCAAATACACAATACATGATGCCCTAGCACATTTCTCATGGGCCCTAAGTAGGTAACCAACAAGTACCAATAGCATAGAAGCATAAAACAATGCCAGAAAAATTCTTCCCAATCACTTGATCTTATGGAATGTGATGGAATTTGGATCTATCTCATTGATCACCTTAAGAATCTTTGCTAAAGTAAACATCTTTTGGAAGTACAAATCGGGTATTGTAGATGCCATCTACATAACTCAGAGTATAGGGAAAGATGATCAAAGCTGACTGGTAGGAGAATCTATTGCAAGAAAGGAATGGAAAAGGGACAAAGTCACATAAGTGTAAGAATTCTTAGGTGAAAGCAAATCTGGAAGTGGCCTGGTGGAAGTATAAGAGAGATAGTGTCATGTAAGACATCTCTCTTTATAAATATTGCTTGGATGAACAATTATATAAATGATATTCCTTGGAATCATCATTCTATTTGATGGAATGCACTTCCAAATTAGATTCTAGCTTGTGATGAATTTTATAAGTAATGTATCCCTAGGCATCAGATTTGAACACTGAGAGAAGAGAAATATTTGACTTTTCTTTCATCAAACCTTCATATGGACTACAACCTTTGAGAACTGAAGTCACTATTTACTATTTAGTTGATGATGTTTATGACATAGGTAGACACTTCTCCTTGGAACTTAACATCCACATACTTGACATGAATTATGCATCTAGTTGTTTACATAATGGCATTGTGTTTTCTTCTAGTAAATATTGGAAAATGTCCTGATGGTCCTGGTAAGGACCATAGGACCAAATTCGTGTAATAGGATAACATGATGCATAGGTTGGTTAGTTAGGATTTTAGAGATTTTTATGATGTAATAAGGTCACAAAATAACCCATGCTAAAGTTATAGGTCTATAGGAGCTTATTTGAATATAGTTTAAAAAATTCAAATATTTAAATCCTAATGACTAGTGTCAATTAGAAGGGAAAGCTTGTTGAAAGGCTTAAATGCATTTGTAAAAAAAGGGAACTGATTAGAATTGGTTGGAAAATTTTTCATACACCTTATATAGCTTGTTACAGGCATAAGGAAAGAATAGTATGGAGGAGGAAGCATTTTGTACAAACTATGTTGTTTGGAAACAATAAAAGTAACCAATTTATGAAAATTTCCTTATGCTAGTTTGGTTTTCTATATTTCATAGTTCTTGAATGGTTAATGAACATTAATACATGTCAATGGAAGTAATTTTTATGATTTAAGAAACTATTTTAATTTATTTTTTCTTTGAATTTGCTAACATCGTATTAAATCCAAGTTTTTCCTTAACTATTTTGAGTTTCATGATGATCCCATGACCATTCCATGGATGTAAAGAATTGGTACTAATGTAATGATCATTTTGTAACATATATGATATGAAAATAATCTTAAATTTTAGAGGAGTGTTGAAGTTTGGTGATCACTATATGCATATTGGTCGAAGGAACACCAAAATTAGAGGCTAATGTATTACAGTAGATAATCTCCCATAAGGAGGGTACCTTTTTACAGTTGAAATAGTTAGTATATGTTGGATATATGGTGAACCAACATATTTTTGGTTGATATTGGGTTTATAAGAAGTACATTGAGTAGGCCATAGTTTAAGGATGACTTTTTTTCATGCTTCAGGTTTAGCATTCAGAAATATAGGGTTTTGGAAGTTTTTGCTGAGTCACCGAGTTTGAATCAAATGTATATAAATAGAGATCAAAATCTCAAACACTTATATAGTGATAAAAAATTTCCATAAAATTCACAATACATGATGCCCTAGCACATTTCTCATGGGCCCTAAGTAGATAACCAACTAGTACCAATAGCATAGAAGCATAAAACAATGCCAGACAAATGTAGAGTAAGGAAATCCTTACATGCAGTCCTCCTTTTACAACAAATAGAAGTGGAAACCCTCATAGGAAGTCCTCCTTTTACACCAAAATAATAGTGGCAACCCTTGCAGGTGGGCTCCTTTTACACCCAATAATAGTGGCAATGTGCAAGCGGTCCTCCTTTTACACCAAATAATAGTGGCAACCTGTAAGAGGTCCTCCTTTTATACCAAATAATAGTGGCAACCTATAGGTGGTCCTCCTTCATGCACTCCAAGTTAAAACCAAATAATGAAATGAGATATGAAATCTTTTTTTCTTTTTAAAGTTATGCCCATGTTGGTCAAAATTTTGACCTACATGGTATTGGTCAAACTTTCAACCAACACAGGCATGGATTAAAAAAAAAGAAAGTTTTCTTTCTATAATTCAACTAACATAAACCTTTATAATTGATGGTCAAAAATTTTGGTATAAAAATGAGGTCAAATATACTAGTGGTCAGTTGGAGCTCAGCAAGGTCATATGTATGATCTTTCTTTACTATCTTCCAAGCTTGGTCCACTGCCATGTATGGGACACTATTCAACTGACTAGACTGATAAAAATTATGAGCTATCACCCTCACTGAAAAATCAATTTCTAGGTCTGTGATGGTTGAAATAGTCATTCCTCATTTGTTCCACACCGACTCGGTATTTTCTTGAATTTCATCTTTAATCTTTCATCTCATTGTCTTCTTTCTAGTGAATCATTTATTTGGTACTTTGGACTGGTCCATCCTCCAGAAAAATTTTCATGTCATGTACTCAGTGTAGTACAATCATGATCCATTCAACTTAAAACTTTGTATAAAATCAAGAACATGCACTAACCCTCACTTGGAAACCTTCTGGTGTTTCGGCTTCAACACCCTGTTGTTGCAAATTTTATCATATGCCTCCCTAAGATCATAATCTTTGATTTCCCTGATCTTACACATGTAGCATGATTGAATCTAATTTATCATCAAAACCTTAGATGAGGGATAGATGATAGGGATCCAATTAAATCTCCCATAATCATACTCTCTGAAATGGCCTAGAACTTTTGTGGCTTGCATGCATCATTTATTACCAGTTGAACATTAAAAACTTCCTTCCCTTGCTTCTTAACTTCACCTGATGAAGAAGATGTCATTTCTTCAAACTTAAGGGTTTAAATTCTGAAATGAGTAACACAGTAAAATACCTTGCACAAGTGGTTCTTAGATATTTACTAATGGCACAGTGTGAAGATTTCTGTAGATCACGCTTAGCATAAATTGCTTTGGTTAATCGCTCTTGAATCACTCTAAAAAGTTTTGAAATCATTGGTGAAACAAAAATAAATGGTAATTTTAAACATTATAGATTTCAAATGGTTAAGTTAGGGCTTCATTAATGATCCATATAGATTCCAGGTGAAATACAACTATCTCGACTATCTCATGTCTATTAGAAAGTAAAGTCCACCAAGATAACTGAGAGGGGGGTGAATCAGTTATTAGATAAATAAATTTTTTATCATCTTTAATAGATTTCAACCATGTAATTAATTTAATTAACAACCATAGAAATATATACATACATAATAACATAATAACACAAGAAATGTTGACTAGGGAACCTCTTGGTCAAAGAGTAAACCCCGGTGGGAATGATGCCCACAAAAGATGCGCTAATATGAAAGTTACTTGTGAGAGGATGGAATTTTTTAGGAGTCTTATAAAATGCATTCAGTACATATGAATCTTTGTTAGGAGACTTTGAATCCTTGTTAAAAGATTCTAACCCTGTTAGGAGTTATGGAAGACAAAAGAACCCACTACCCAAACAACTTCAAGAAAAATATCACTGAACACACTATCCAACTGATCTTTGTATTGATCAATAGAATAATACCAAAATATTACTAATCTCAACAACTTATCACTTCTCCTCTAATTATGCCAAACTACACCAACTTCTTCATCAGATCTCAATACCAGATCTCCATACTTCACATATCCTCTTACATGTATTGCACAATTCTAAAATTCACTTTCACACAATCTTACATAAAAATTCCTCATCACAATAAGGAAATAAATCCTTCCTTTATACCACACTCAAATAACTACAAAATGAGTCGGCATACAATTTCAAAATAAAATATTTCATATGTTACACAAAAATTCCATAATTTCATAAAATTGTCGGCTTCCAATTAGGATAACTTTTCACTCGTACAAAATCTAACCTTGATGTCACATCCACATCATAATAATCATGCTTTCATCATCTCTACAAATTTTCATTCTCATATTCTATCCCAATTAGGAGATGTCATCCAATTTCCACAAATCGCTTCTCAAGAACACTGCCTCAATACTGCTTCCACTGAATTACACATAACTATCATGAATAGATGAATTTCCAAATGTGATCTTAAACATGATCTTAGGACATAACATAGATTAAGTTTTCAACTCTACATAGCTTGATCTTCAATATCCCTTGTGCGCTAACTCAAACATTGTCTGCTTCTTTGCTAATCTTCAATAGATCACTGTGTTGACATCAATGAAAATCATAGTGATGAATAAAATAACTTCTATAGAATGACTATGAATACTCCCCCATAGGATATATTTATCATTAAATTCTAAGAATCTCCCCTATTGGCATTGATGGAAATATAGATGAAAAAACATCCAATGTTCCATAGATACCAACACTGGGACACTGCTACTCTGAAATGTTTTCAAGTCCTCTTCATCAATCAAATCTTGATTCATTTTCCTATTCATGATCAAATCATTTAGTTTTACATTTTATATTTCTTGTAACCATCTCCCTCAATTTCTCTTTAACTAGATGATTTTTCATGTATCCCTCTCCCCCATTGACATCAATGGTAGAAAATATATCACTATGTCAACAATAACTTCAATGTCAAAAGACTCTTTTCAGAAAATACATTTACTAGAGTCCTCATGACTCAGCTCAAAACACATACTCCCCCATAGAGGAAGTACAAGCATCTAGTCTAGAAGAAAAGATAAGTCTCATATAGCACTAGACTGATGCAACAATCTACATCACTTCTTAAAAGTAGGTTAGGGAATAACCCCAAGCATTCCTCTCAAATAATCAAATGTATCCTTAGGAAAAGGTTTTGTAAATATGTCTGCAATCTTCTCTTTTGTGCTTATATACTCCAATCTAACTTCTTTCTCTAAAACTTTATCTCTTACTACATGATACTTTATGTAGTACAGGGTTTCTAGACATACTAACTATACTAGTGTTGTCATAGTGTATAAGAATAGGCTCATCAAATTTTATTCCAACATCCTTCAAAATTTGTTTCATCCAAATAATCTGATTATAATTTTTTTCTACTGCTAGATACTCTGCTTCTACTATGCTATGTGAAATATAATTTTATTTCTTTCCTAGCCAAGAAACCAATCTTCCTTCAAGAAAAAAGGCTCCTCCACTTGTGCTCTTTTTTTCATCAACACTTCCTCCCCAATCTGTGTCTGTATATCCACATAGGGTAAATTCATTAGATTTTTCATACCAAAATCCATATTCAATTGTGCCTCTTAGATACCTCCATATCATTTTTACTGTTGCATAATGTGATTCTCTAGGATCATCTTGGAATCTTGCAACAATTCCAACCACATGTGATATATATGGTCTTGTATGAGTTTAATATTGTAATCCTCCAATCATAGATCCGTATCTCTTTTGTTTAATTGTAGGAGTCTCATCTATGCTAGATAACTTGTGTCCAATCACCATAGGTGTTCCAACTAGTTTATAGTTCTCCATTCCTAATCTCTTCAATAAGTCATTCAAGTACTTTGTTTGACATAAGAAGATACCATCATTGTTTTGAGTTATCCACAATCTTAAAAAAATATTTCATCTCACCAATCATATTCATTTCAAATTTAGTTTTCATTTCATCTGCAAATTTATCACTAGCTTAATCTTTTCCTCTAAAGATAATATCATCAACCAAAATAACTATAACAAACAAACCATTTTCAATTTCTTTTGTGTACAAGTTGTTTTTTGTGCCTTTAGTAAATCCTATTTTTATCAAATACTTATCATGTCTTGCATAGCAAGTTCTAGGTGCTTGCTTGAGTCCATATAAAGCTTTGTTCAGTTTACATACCATATCTCCTTCATGAGTTAAGGGTAAACCTTCAGTTTTCTCAATGTAAAATTCTTATTCTAACTCTCTATTTATAAATGTTGACTTCACATCCATCTGATACACTTTAAATTTCTTATAGGCTACATAAGCCAAAAACATTCTTACTACTTCAATTCTTGCTATAGGTTGAAAAGTTTCTTTATAGTAAATTCCTTCTTGCTACGAGCATCCTTTACATGTCAATCTTTCTTTATTCCTTACAACTTCTCCTTGTTTATTCATTTTGTTTTTGAACACCCATTTAGTTTCTATAACATTCTTATCTTTAGGTCTAAGGACCAGTTCCCATGTCTTGTTCTTTTCAATTTGATCTAGTTTTTCCTTCATAGCTTTAATCCAATGTTCATCTTCACAAGCTTCACTAGTAGATTGAGGTTCAATTTGAGAAATTAAACACAATTGTTCTTGAACCTTATTTCTTGTTAGATCTCCTCTGTCTATGCTTCCAATAATCTACTCAACAAGATGATTTCTTGATAGATTCTTGTTAGGTGTCACTTTCTCAGTTCTTGCTTCAAATTTGGGTTCTTCTATGATTTCCTCAATGTAGCTTTCATTCTAAAAATCACTGTTAGTTTCATAGAGTAATTAAACATTCTATGGATTAGTTCTAGGATGATTTCCTTTATTTGATTCATAATCAAGCATTCTTTCCTAAATTTTGAACTTTTCATCAGCTCTAACATTTGTGCTCTCAACAATACCTTTATTTCTCTTATTATTGTTATACACTAAGTTTGCACCCTTGTCTCAAGCTCTTGTAGTCTTGATAACCTAGTATAACATGCGAATCATCTCCAAGTTGTGGGACCTATGCCAACTAAGATAAGACCTCTAGGTTCTAGGCTGGTTCCTCTTGGATAATCACCTTAATTTGCTTCTTGATAGGAAAAGTAAATCTTTTGAGGGAAAGGGATAGAAGGAATGCTTGAAAGGGAAATGATTGAAAGAAAACTACCTACTAGGTGATACGCTGAAATGAATATATGAATTACAATATAAAAGATGAAATCAATTAATAGACTTAGGTCTAGGAGATCACAACTCACTGAATAGGTTTGCATAAGTATTTCATAGAAGGGTCTACAGGAAAAAAGATCTATTCAGGGAAAGAGAGATTCTTTCACAAACAATAACATTCTTTGGAGTTAGACAACAATCTATGACCTGCAAACAAACATTCACCTCTGCAACTAGGTATAGGAATGAGACAACATAGTTAAGGGGTTGAATTATACCCACAAAAGCATTCACATCAAATCATCCATAATGATACACAAAATTGCAGAAAGAAAGAGGGATCAAGAACCCTAAGATATCATTGAGAAGCACGTGAATACTGAATTCATTAAGAGATAACTCACACAAGAAGGCATAGGGACATGAGAAATGTCACAAAATATCTTCAATATCTGAATTATCAATGGGAATTTACAACTGTAGAAAACCAGAGGGCAAGAAGAATGCCAAAGATAGATTTCTAAGAAAAATATATTTTTTCTTTCCAATTGTCCAACTCTTCTTTTTTCAAAAAGTCCATTCTGAGCTCTAAAGCTCTCAAAAAACATTATATACATTTCCTCTAAGGCACACAAGCAGGAGAAAAAATATCTAATTAGGGTTACATAATTTTTTATATAATAATCAAACCCTAATTCTATCCAATTCGGCCATAAATGCACATGAAAATATCCCAGCTGATCATATATCTATGTTTGTGTGTCCATTTCATGTTTATTCCTGCAAAAAATCTAGCCACCATGATCCATCTACCTACCTACAAATCAGGCTTGCCATAACTATTTAAATCTGATACTGTGAGATATTTGAATTTAAAAAATTGATAAAATGGTCACAGGTGGCGCTAAAATTTTCTATCGACGGCCGGCATTTGAAACTCAATCTTACTTTAAAACATGACTGTCAGATCTTCACTTTTACTTGTTTTTGGCATTTGACTAAAAAACTAACCCGGCACCTACCTCAAGTTCCATTTCCCCTTCTTCACTGAATTGTTTAATACTTTAGCTAACCCTAGTTAAGTCTAGTGAACAAGAAAATAACCTTTTAGTCACTGAATCGTGGAATGTCTTACTAACGCTGGGCCCATTTTTTCCATTTTTCACCTTTCCATTCACTCCAACTACTTTGTAGGCATACACCTCGGTGACCCATCTAACATTGGACAAACTGAAGACAAGATTCCATTTGAATGGTTGGTGCATGATCTCAAAGCCTTTGAATATTCCTTTAGAACATTCACCAGCTGTAGATCTTTATTAGACCAGGACCCTCTGACAAATGGACCCACCTGTAACCTTGTTAGCACTCAGCAACCAATCACGAATTGGCAAATCATTACACCTGGTAACACGGACCCACCTGACAAAGGCTTGAACACTTGGCAAAATAGACAGTCAACACATAATCTCATGGCCTCAAAAGATTCCATTAGAACATGCGCTAGACATTGATTTTGATCCTTCTGACATCTCGACCGATACTCTGACATGGCCCCACTGACTCATCTAGTCATCGCTATGTGGACCAATAGAAGACGAGCACATTAGCAAGAAAGGACCCACCCACAAGGCTCTGTAACAAAGAGAAATCAATGGTCGGTGCATAATCTCATGTGTCAGAAAAACCTCATGATAATACATGCCAGCCATTGATCTAAAGGCTTAATAGTTCATTGGGCCCACTAAAAAATTTCCACATCATTATTTCCGGCCAATCAAAAACCTCTACATAGGACAACATGGCAGTGGACCCACAAAAGCATGAAGCACTGAGCAAAAGGGAAGATCAATGATTGTCTGAAGATCTCATGCTCTAAAAATGGCCTATGTGAAGATACACCAATCATTGATCTTCCTAACTAGGACCCCATTCTAACACATTACCCTGATACCATATCTATGGCTAGTCTCATCTCCTTATGACCTTGGAATATTCCTTCCTATTATAAGACAACCGTCTGATGCAGAATCTTACCGTTACCTGTAGAACTAACCCCACTTTGACCCAGTGATTTAGCGACTAAAGGCTTTCTCTTGTTCACTAAATAGTTCAATGAACCATAGTTAAACTTAGAGAATATGCAAACAAATGTCTTCCGCTAGTCCGCTAAATAAAAAGGGCATGGCGCTAGGAACTGGGAGAACTAGCGACTAAGGAAAATATAAAGTGCACATGCATTTTTGGGGATTTAAGTGGCTGATAAAGTAACAAGGAAATATAATAGGGCTTAGGGTTTTTTGGGGCTTTTTGAGGTTAACAGCTACTTTTTTGAATTTTTAAACTGCAGACCAGGGGACAAGACAATTTGTAGAGGCCAGAAGACAAGGCAAAATTTCATGAATTTTTTTAGGAATGCCTAGTAGGGGTAAAACAGAGACCTTGGGATAGATATTAGCCAAATTTGCATGTACAAGAAAATTAGGGTAACAATTATAAAATCTATAAGCTTTTCTCTTCAATGAATAACCAAGAAATATATCTTCATCACTTCTAGGATCAAACTTTCCAATGTCATCATCTCTCTTAATAAAACATTTACTTCCAAAATTTTTGAAATAATTGTATCATCTTAAAATGGAAGCACTTCCATGTTAAGAGAGTTTGGCCCTCCGAGTGAGTGGTCTTAGGTCATGTTAAGTACCTTGATTGGATCTTTACTTGAATCTAGCTTTCTCCACCTATTCTTGTTTTCTCTAGACCTATTTTCACTATCTTTTTGCATTTCCTAGTACTCTAGATTGAGGTCCTAAGATTTTTGACCTCAAGGTCAAAGAAGACCTTGAGGGTAAATAAGGACCTTGACCCTAACCTAGGTCAAGGATGACCTCAACCCAGACCTAGGGAAGGGTCTACCTCATCCTTGACCCAGGGTTCAAATTTTAGGTTCCCATGATTTTTGAATGTCGGGTTTCAGAAAGATTTGTTTTCCTGCTTTCAGACTTCCATTTCAGGTTTTGGAATAGTAAATCCTTATATTACATTTAATTTGGGTCCATCTCAAGGGGTTAAGGTTAATTGGGATTTAATTCCCAATGTCATCCTTCTCTAGAGGTTTGTGCCCTAGATCACTATAAACGGAAGCCTTCCTCTCATTTTCTCCATCAAGTCTTCATCCACTCTCATGATCAAGCCATCAAGTTTTTTAGATCAAGCATCTGAGATCAAGCAAGCATTTGATCAAGAATTTTTAAGGAAGCATTCAAGTCCTCTTCTCTAATCAAGTTCTCCATTAAAGATCAAGGATTCAAGTATTCTTTGAAGGGATTTGGTTCAAGCATGCAAGATTCATCATTCAAACCCTAGATCTAGCCATCATGATGGTGTGATCTTCCTTCAAGATCCTTTGTTCATCTTGTAAATCCATTCATTCTTCTATCAAAGTGGATTCCAAGCATACAATCAAGGAGGTTTTGGATTTACATTTATGAATGTGATTTATGTTTTCCATTGTTATGTTCAAGCTTTCATATCAATATACTTATTTACATTTGAAATACAATTGCAAATATATTGAATTTCATAGCCTCATTGTTAGATCGACTTCTACTACTTGCTAGCATTATCAATTTCAATTTCATTATTAAGGTTCACTCCAAACTAGGGTTTGACTAAGGCAAACCCCTCAAATAAACAACAAAAACCCTCTTTTTCTTCTAGATAAAGGTATAAAACTCTGCATCAGAGCTTGGATTTAGATATCCTTTTCCACGAACTTCCAAGATCTACGAACAAATTCAAGGACAACCTTCAAAATCCTGAAGTAGTCTTTGACCTTTTATTGGGGTCAAAGACTACCCACTATCAGAAAGATAAATTTTTTTTGCATTTTCTTCATCTCAACATTTCCAGTTTGGCATAGGTTGCAGAATTGCCTGAAACTGCACACAGACATCAGAAATCAACATTTTCTAGATTTTCCCTATTTTGAGGTTAGTATTTGCCTTTCAATTATTTCATATTTCAAGCATATATTATTTATAGTGAAATATAAGGTTTTCTTCTTCATTCATATTCTCCATAGATTGATTCTTTTGTGTATTAACCTTTTGGTTGATCAATTTGGATATTTCCTTTGGGAATTTGGATTTAGAGGTAGATCTCATATTTCCCCCATTCATTTTGACATGTACACTATTCTATTGTATTCATTTTGGTGAACTTGACAAGCTTACACTCTTCTTTTTGGTGTTGGATTTACCTTAAGGTTAGATCTAGTTTATGCTCTTGCATTTTAAATTCAAATATTAAAAATAAAAATAAAAATCTATATACTCAATAAAAACATTTCTTTCATTTTTTATTTTCTATGGAGATTGTTAGATGCTTTGGTGTGTGGTCATGTTCTTTATTACCCTTCTTTTAGCATCTCTTTACCGTATCTATGATGCTTATGAGAGTATCATTCACTTCATTGAGTTGATGACCCTTCATTTTTCTCTCGCTTATGCTTTTGTGAAGTTCACTAACACTAGTCATCCTACATTCAAAACTTTCATTAAAGATTCATGTGGTAGCCTTATTAGTCTTTTGGATTATGTGAAGAATTTGGTAGAAGATACACCATTTCCTAATCTTCCTAATTTGATTCCTAATATTCCTATAAATCCTAATCTGATTCCTAATCTTCCTATTCCTAATCTAATACCTAATTCTCCATTTGCTATCCCTATTTCTTCCTGTACTTATGATGGCATTCAAGCTATAGTTCAGGATGTGGATGTGCAAGATTTCTTTAATTTACATTCTCCAATGATTCATGATGATATTAAAGGAAAGGGTAAAGAAACTTCTTCAAAACCTATTATTCCACCTTATACAACCGTTACTCATGAACATGAGAAACAATCACTTCCTGTAGAAGCTTTACATAATATGCACACTACTAGATATAATATGGTGACTAAACAAGGTTATAAAGGTTTAGGGCTTGGATTTAATGAGCATGATATTATGTTTCCATTTCATATACCCCCTAAACTGGATATGTATGGTGTTGGTTGTTCGAAATCTCAAGTCAAGGTAGGTGATGGTAATCATCATCCTTCTCTTCACATTCTTCTCCCCACACCTATCTTAGATATGTTAGGAATAGTTCCAAGGGATAACTGAGAGGGTGGGAGGTTAATCAGTTATCTACAAGTTTCAATTATTTATCCAATTAAGTATACTTAAACATAAAGCATAAACACAATGAAATAACACTTGAACATAACACCAATATTTTGGTTACAAGGAAACCCAAATAGGTAAAAACCCCAGTGGGAATTAACACCCATTAATATTCTGTACTAGTGTATTATGATCCTTGTTAGAAGATCCTTAACCATGTTAGGAGTTTCTTTACAATATATTTAGTATAGTAGACCTAGTCAAAGGGTCAGACCCTGTTAGGAGTCTTGTACAATAGTCCCTATTAGGGGAGAGGATGCACTATCCAGGATCACACTGTTCAAAGGGGTGAAGGCTACAACTTTTTGTTTAATAGATACACAGTATATCTTGATTTTGGTGAATAGAACTTTGACCCAATGTCTAGATTAGTTCCAATGTATAGCACAAATACTTTACTTTGTCACATAGACCTTATTCTAATAGCTCAACACTTTTCACACTCTACTCTGCTCTTACTGTCAACCATGAACCACACTCTAGAAATCACAAATGACTGCCTATAACTATATTTCCTCTAAATGATAGAACCAAGTTGTCCAATTAGAACCACCTTGAAATAATATTAGAGAAACCATAACAAATTCCAACAACAATTCAGTCAGTTCTACTAAGTACACAACACATTTTGGAACCTATCCAATAAGATAATTGTAGATGCACGCTACACATTGTTGGCTCTACCAAAACAACTAGATCTTTCTCCTCAAGCTGAATTAATTCATGCACTCTTAACCTAACATCACTAACTCTTCTCTAAGCTTAAATCTAAGGGTGCATACCAAAATGATAGGCACAAATCTAGAACCAATGAAATCTTTGTTGGCTCTTCTGAATAAACATAAGAAACTACTACTGGTGAATAGCGACTGCATAACATCACTTCTACTAATCATCAGACTCTACATCCATGAATGTAACATTACTAACATGTCTCCATCACTTATCTAAAGGCACAAGGCTCCATAATAACTGTATGGACAACTATATACAGAACGCTACCTATTACTCTATCACAAAAATTGTTGACATAAGTTGCTATATAACTGTCTGTACTAATAGTTAACCACTGTGTCCATGATATCATACTGATAACATGTCCATTCTACATATACTTGAAGCTTACTATATAATTCATCCATGTATGCTACTTGCCATATGTTGTCATCAATGACAAACATACAGTCAGTACTAGCCTGCAGACAAATCTCCAACAATCTCCCCCTTTGGCATTGATGGCAACATATGGAATGAAAAACTCCACCAATCCAAATGAACATTTATTTTATAACATTCTCCATTTCCTCTTCAAAACTCCCCCAAATATGATTCCTCCATCTACTGCAATATTATTCAACATTCTCCATTTCCTCAACTGAACTACTTCCATAACTGACTGCTTCCATAATTGAATACTACTCCCCCTTAGTATGTTACTCCTTCTTTTACTACTATTTTTCATGACTATATATTACTCCCCTTTTGACATCAATGGAAAAGGGTGCCAATCAATTTAAGCACTAGTACTACTCATGAAGTAGAGTAGTCAACCATCCATCAGTCCCTGAGGACTGATGCTCTTTCCTCTTTCTTCTAAGCAGAATCAGGGAAGGGAATTACTCCCAACTTCTCCTTGAGATACTAAAAATTATCGTTAGGCAAGAGCTTTGTGAATATGTTTTCTAGCTAATCTTTAGTACTCACATAGTCTAACTTGACTTCTTTTTCTACCACTTTGTCTCTTAGGAAGTGATATTTAATCTCAATGTGCTTTATCTTTGTATGCATCATAGGGCTCTTCGACATGTTGATAGTGCTAGTATTTTCACAATGAATAACAATAGGATAATCAATTTGAATTCCAAAATCCTTTATCATCTGCTTGATCCAAATAATTGTAGAACAATTCAAGGCTACTGCAATATATTCCACTTCTACTGTTGATTGAGAGATACAATTTTTCTTCTTACTTGTCCAAGTGACAAGTATGTTACTAAGAAACACTGCTCCTCTTGATGTACTCTTTCTATCATCAATGCATCCTGCCCAATCTATATTAGTATATGTATGAAGATCAACATTTTCTGAATTAGGATACCATAGACCATAATCTATAGTGCCTTGCAAGTATCTAAATATTCTCTTTATTTCCATGAGATGACTTTGTTTGGGCTCTATTGTAAATCTTCCAACTATGCCAACTACATTTGAAATATCAATTCTTGTTTGAGTAAGATAAATGATTTTACCAATCATAGACTTGTACAATGTTATATCTACCATAGGAGAATCATCTTCTTTTGTAAGCTTGCATCTAGTAATCATAGGTGTCCCTACTGGCTTGCAATCATCCATCTTGAATTTATTCAATATTTCTTTCACATACTTAGACTGATTAATGAAAATACCTTTCTATGTTTGCTAAACATTTAGTCCCAAAAAGTATTTCATAGGACCAATCATACTCATCTCAAACTAATTCTACATTTTTTTAGCAAATCCTGCACTCAATTTGTCATTACCCACAAAGATAATGTCATCAAAAAATATAGCCACAAGTAGTAGTCCTTCAGATGTTTCTCTTATAAATAGGTTACAATCTACTACTCCATTCTTGAATCCAATCTTTGTTAAGTATCCATCAAGTCTCTCATACCATGCTCTAAGGGCTTTCGTAAGTCCATAGAGGGCTTTCTTCAATCTACATACCATATCAGGTCTATCTAATAGGGTGAATCCTTCTGGCTACTCAATGTATACATCTTCCTTTAGCTTTCCATTCAAGAATGCTGACATTACATCCATCTAATAAAATTTGAAGTTTTTGAATGTTGCAAAAGCTAGAAATAACTTAATAGCTTCTAACCTACTTACTAGTGCAAAAGTGACTAAATAGTCAATACCTTCTCTTTGCACATATCCCTTACATAACAATCTTGCTTTGTTCCAATTACATTCTTATCACTAGGTCTTGGGACCAGTTGCCAAGTATCATTCTTGATAATCTGATCTAGTTCTTCTTTCATAGCATCATGCCAATCTAAATCTTTGCATGCATCTTCAACACTTAAGGGTTCAATCTAAGATAGTAAACATACTGCCTCACTGCTAGCTAAGTTCTTTTCTTTTGATCTTGTTAAAACTTTGTTGCTCTGATCTCCAATGATGTCTTTCTTGGAATGGTTTCTAGATGTAAACTTTGGAACCTTAGGTGATGCTGACTCATTAGCCTTAGGAGTTTCTTCTTCACTTGTCTTAGGGTCATTTAATAACACATCAATACTATCAAACATTTCTTCAATAACTATCTCACTAGTGGAGGTGTTGGGTTCTTCATCAATCATGAGCGAGTAATCATGATATCTTTCTTCAACCATAAACTTTTCATCAATCTTAACATGAGCACTTTCAATGATCTTTTTCAATCTTAGATTGAAACATCTAGAAGCTTTACTTTTGGTAGAGTAACCAAGAAAAATACCTTCATCACTTCTTTCATCAAACTTGCCTACTTCTTCATCCCTCTTGATGTAGCACTTGCTTCCAAAGATTCTAAAGTATTCTACTGTGGGAACATTACCAAACCATAGCTCATATGGTGTTTTTTCAGTGTTAGGTCTTTATTGAATTCTATTGCTAGTATAAACTACTATATTGACTGCATCTCTCCAATAGGTCTGAGAAAATTTTCCTTTAATCATGATCAAAATTACCAGAAGTGTTTGCAAATTTCTTACCATGGACTATTTCTTTGAAGGTTGTCTCACTTTTAGGTTTTGTCTTCAATCTTGAAATCTCAAAATCTGAGATTTTTTTGATCAAGGTCTCTCTCTTGAAATTTGATGTAAGATGCATTTTCTCATCAAGGATGTTGATCTTTTTTTCATATTCTAGAGTGAGAGTAGTCATCAATTTGTCCATAATATCTTCCTCTGAGATCTCTCCACCATTGTTCTTGATACCAACAACTTCTTCATTGATCCTTTGAATTTAAGCTCTGATGTTTTCTTTAGGTAGCATCTCTAATGCATTATATCTTGATGCAGGAGCATTTTGAGTTCCTGAAGATCTTTCTTAGTCTTGGAGGAATTCCTTGCAAGAGGGATACAATACTTTATTTTTGGCAATTTTCTGAGTTTGTGTGTTGTGATGATCTGTGGAGATCTTGGGAATGTGCAGTGAAAGGAGGTTTTTCCTTTATGTATGTGGAAGATATTTCTAAGGTCATAGCTCTTGAGGTGGCATGTTTTTTGGAGATATTGGATGAACCATTTCAAAGTTGGAGTTGTTTTCCTTGCCATTGGAGTAGTGTTTTCCTGTAATTTTGGAGTTGATTGTGGGATGTGGAACTATTGATTTTTAATGAATCAACCTTTGCACTCTTAGGCCTTAAAGAGGACCTAAATTAATATCATTTCCCAAGGGTGAAAGCCCTGATTCATTGTGAGTAAAAATTTATGACTTTTTTCCTAGGGACCTATTTTTTGCTAGTGTTCCCACCGGAGTTGTTCCTGCAGTTTTGGTGCTGATTACGCGCCACGAAGACAATGATCCTTTATGAATCATACTTTGAGATGTTAATTAATTTAGGAGGACCTAAAGAAATATCATTTCTAAAGGTTTCAACTCCTAATTCATTATGAGTCAAAAGTTATGGCCATTTTTCCCTAGGACCTATTTTCTGCCAGTTTTCACATGAAACATAGTGTTTCTTCTTGCATGGTTCTGTGTGATGAGATGGGGCCTTGCGTGGTTAAGGAAATTTTTTTGGGTCATGTGTGGACCTAAATCCAAAGGTTCATTAAGTTTTTATCATTCTTTCATTATTTTTGGTTTCTCTTATTCTACTGGACCTATATTGTAATTAAAGTCTGACTGGCCGACTTGTGGCTTAGCTAGCTATATATTGAGAGCTTGGGTAGATGTTTAGTAGTCAATGGAGTAGTAGATGATCATTAGATCATTAGGAAATTGATTATTAGATCATCATGATATTATGGAAGAGTAGAGTAGAAGTAGATTTGCAAATCTGGGACTTTGTAGCAGAACTAGTGGCCTGTTGGCTTAGGACAACAAGTGGTTGCTTGGAAGTGTGAGTACAAGTTTAGATCCAGTGGTGGTTGTTCCTATTAGAGGCTGCTTGTTTCAAATCTGAACCAGTTGGTGGTTCCTTGGATCTTGTGAGATCTTGATGATATTTTGTTATTTTAATGTAATAGGTCGAAACCCATAAGGCCTCACAATCGGGCATGTTGAATGAAATTCTATTTTGAATCATTATCTTGTTGTATTTCGATGTTATTTTTATTATTCTAGTTGACAGTTGTAGGTTTGGATCATCCATTATTAGATCCTCCATCCCTACCCTACATCAAGTGGTATCAGGGATTGAAGATCTTGAGTGTGCAAATTGAGTTGAGGTTGTTTGCACCAGGAACTTGTTGGTGATTTTTTGCCTTGGGTTTTCGAAGATCTTGAAGGATGTCTCCAAGAGGATTGGACCTTAGTACAATTGTAGAGGAATTTAGAGCTTTGAAGAAACAATTGCAAGACCTATAAGAGGAATGAAGAAGGTAGACTACAAAGAAGAAGGTTGTGCAAAGATGATGACAACTTGTGGAAATCCTTGATGACTTCACTAGAGTTGATGAAATACCTATTGGTTTGCATGAGCAGATGGATGGATCTAGCACAGAACTTGTAGAGTATCTTGTTGTCTGCAATGAGATTACTAGTCATGAAGAGATTGGTTTTGATTCTCAGTTGGTGGAGTCTGACATGAAACCTATAGAGAAACTTGTGGCTATTGCTGAGATACCTATGGTTGTTGATGATGTTGTTGACCTTGTTAAGGCTGGTGAGAAGATTTTTTTTCATATTCAGTCAATTGTGTCTGACATGGAGATTGCAGAGCATCTAGTTGGGTGTGATTAGACAACTGTTGGTGATTATTTATCTATTTTTTAACACCTTTGTGATGGTGGTGTTGGTGACTTTCTTTTGTTCAGTGTTATGGTGCAGATCTTATTTGTTGGTTGTGTACTTGAATTGATGGTGGACAGTAATGAGTCTTGTGATGAGTTGCAGATATGTGATGCTGACGATGAGAGACTTCTTATTGATTTGGATTTGAATTTGGATCTACTTGTTGGGGAGTTGGATACTCTTTTTGCTGAGATGGGTTGTGGTGATCATTGGTATGTTGATTGGATTAATGAGATTCATGTGATCCTAATTTTTGAATTAATGAAGCATAGATGGTTGGTGTTCCAATTTTTTATCTTATCCTTGAGGGATTGGAAGCCTTTGTTGAAGTTGAAGTTGATTATAGGTAATTATCTTGAGATTAAGGTATGGGACATACTTTCTATTTACCTGGGTAGTCTGATGTAGGAGCATTTTGAGTTCCTGAAGATCTTTCTAAGTCTTGGAATTCCCTAGAGGAGGGATACAATACTTTGTTTTTGGCAGTTTTCTGAATTTCTATGTTGTGATGATCTGTGGAGATATTTGTAATGTGTGATGAAAGGATTTTGTTCCATTATGTATGTGGAATATATTTCTAAGGTTTCATCTCTTGAGGTGGCATGGTTTGGGAGATATTGGATGAACCATTTCAAAGTTGGAGTTGTTTTCCTTGTCGTCGGAGTAGTGTTTTCCTGCAGTTTTGGAGTTGATTACAAGATGTGGCACCATTGATTCTTAATGAATAAGAATTTTTTTTCTTAGGCCCTTAAGGAGGACCTCAAGTACTATCATTTACCAAGAGTGAAACTCCTAATTCATTATGAGTCAAAAGTTATGGTCATTTTTCTCTGGGAACTATTTCTACCAATTTTCATGTGAAACATGGAGTATTTCTTCTTGCACGATTCCATGTGATGAGATGGGGCCTTGGATAATTAAGGACATGTTTTTCAGTCATTTTTTGACCTAAATCCAAAGGAACATTAATTTTTGATCATTCTTGCATTAGTTTTGGTTTCTCTTATTGGACTGGACCTATATTGTAATTAAAGTTTGACTGGCTGACTTGTGGCTTAGCTGGCTATATATTGAGAGCTTGGGTAGATGTTTAGTAGTCACTAGAGTAGTAGATGATCATTAGATCATTAGGAATTTGAGTAATAGATTATCATGATATGATGGAAGAGTAGAGTAGAAGCAGATTTGCGAATCTGGGACATTACAGCAGAACTAGTGGCCTGTGGGCTTAGGACAACAAGGGGTTTCTTGGAACTATGAGTACAAGTTTAGATCCAGTGGTGGTTGTTCCTATTAGAGGCTGCCTATTTCAGATCTGAACTAGTTGGTGGTTCCTTGGATCTTGTGAGATCTTGTTGATACTTTGTTATTTCATTGTAATAGGTTGAAACCCAGAAGGCCTTACTGCCAGACATGTTGAATGAAATTCTATTTTAAAGCATTATCTTTTTGTATTCCAATGTACTTGTTGTTATTCTAATTGGTAGTTGTAGGTTTGGATCATCCATTATTGGATCCTCCATCCCTGCCCTATGTCGTATCTTTTCTTCCATATTTTTCTGTGTGCATCCTTTGCTTGTTTGTCTCCTTCAAATATGTCTTCTAGCTACTTCCATATTTTGTGGGCTATATCTACCTTCTTTATTTCTGAAAACTCACTATAAGAAAGGGTGCTAATAAGGGCTTCTTTGGCTATTACATTCTGATGAAACAATTCCTTTTTCTTTTCAGTAGCATCATCCTTAGCAAGGTCCTCCAAGGTAGGGATCTTGATTGCTTTGATAGTTATATCAAAAACTTCAAAAGCAATGCATTGCAAATGATTTACCATCTTGTTCTTCCAATCAAGACAACTCTCTCCATCAAACTTAGGAATTTATTTTTTCAAGTATGCCATCTGATCAACCTCAAGCTATTAAGATTTCTCTCTGAGGCACTTGGCTCTAATACCAATTGTTAGGAATAGTCCCAAGATATAACTAAGAGGGGGGGTGAATAAGTTATCTAAAAGTTTCAATTCTTTATCCAATTAAGTATACTAAAACATAAAGAATAAACACAATGAAAGAACACTTGAACACAACATCATTATTTTAGTTACGGGGAAACCCAAATAGATAATAACCCTGGTAGGAATTGACACCCACTAATATTTTGTACTAGTGTATTATGATCCTTCTTAGAAGATCCCTAACCCTATTAGGAGTTGCTTTACAATATATTTAGTATAGTAGACCTAGTCAAGGGTTAGACACTGTTAGGAGTCTTTTACAATAGTCCCTGTTAGGGGAGAGGATGCACTGTCTGAGAGCACACCACTCAAAGGGGTGAAGGCTAAAACCTTCTATTTAATAGATACACACTATATCAGGATTTTGGTGAATTGTGCTTTGACCGGCTATCTAGATCAATTCCATTGTATAGCATAAATACTTTACTTGGTCACATAGACCTTCTTCTGATGGCTCAACACTTAACACACTCTGCTCTACTCTTACTATCAACCATGAACCACACTCTAGCAATCACAAATGACTACCTATAAATATCTTTCCTCTAAATGATATAATCAAGTTGGCTTGTTATAACCTCCTTGAAATCATATTAGAGAAACCATAACAAAATCTAATAATAATTCAATCAGCTCTACTAAGTACGCAACACATTCTGGGACCTGTCTAATAAGATAATTGTAGATGCACACTACACACTATCGACTCTACCAAAATAATTAGATCTTTCTCCTCAAGCTGAATTACTTCATGCGCTCTTAACCTAACATCACTAACTCTTCTCTAAGCTTAAATCCAAGGGCACATACCAAAATTATAGGCACAACTCTAGAACCAATGAAATCTCTATTTTCTCTTCTGAATAAACATAGGAAATTGTTACTAGCAAATAGCAACTGCTTAACTTCACTTATACTAATCATCAGACTCTACATCCATGAATGTAACATTAATAACATTTTTCCATCACATATCCAAAGGTGCAATGCTCCATGATAACTGTATGGACAATGATATACAAAACACTCTCTGTTACTCTATCAAGAATACTATTGACACAAGCTACTATATAACTATCTGTACTAACAGTTAATGACTACATCTATTATATCATGCTGATAACATGTCCATGCTACATATACTTGAAGCTTACTACATAATTAATCCATGCATGGTACTTACCATATGTTGTCATCAATGACAAATATATAGTTAGTACTGGCCTACAGGCAAATCTCCAACAAGATAACCCTAATGCCCGTCAAGAAGTGGATAAGAAGGTATCTATTGAACTAATGAATTAAAAGAAAGAAATATATATACCTATGCTGATAGATACTTTATACAAATACAAATGTCCTTTGAATTATAGCAATACACATTTACTTGCTGATTGTAAACATTTCAAGTTATATGCTAGAGAAAGAGCTTCTTTACGAATTATATCTGACTCTCGCGTAGTTTTACAATTCCTTCATAATTTTGATATTGGGGGTTCCCCTCCTTATGATATAATGTATATTTCTTCCCCTCTTGTCTCATGACTGGGGGGAAAGACGTGTATTCTCATCTAGTCTCCTAGGATCCATTAGGCTTTTAGCATATATTGTGCCTTGAGATTAATTGGTATTCTTTCTCTCCTATCTTTCTATGGTCCTACATTATGTTTATGATCATCCATAGATATTATTCAAGATATCTTTTCTAAGACATGTGTTTTCCAAAGATTTCCCTTGTCTCTATCCCTAGGGGGAAAGATTCTTCCCTTTTTCTCTTTGTCTGGGGAACTGCTTTCCTTAGCTTAGTGGTATTCGTTTATATTGCAATATTATTTCATCATATTGCTAGATGTTTTGATAATGGATAACCTTCTTATATGAGAAAGTTGTTGTCCTAAGTTGTCACTTCTCTATGTTGCAAATTATTTTCTTTATAAACTCTCACCCTTGGTTTGGTGTTAGAGTTGTTTCCCTCATTCCAAAGATTCCATTTCCTCTTGTATGTAGGGCTCTTGATGATTGAATCTTTGTTCTCACCTTTGAAAGATGATATTTTATTTAAAGCACTCCTCTTTAGTGGGGGTCTTTTTGATAAGATCTCTTTCTTTGAGGGTCCTTTTTCCATGAGTGACATATTCTTGTCAGGATTTACTATACTCTTGGATATCGGGGTTACTATCCCTCATGAAGAATATGGTATACATTGTTGTAAGTAGGATATCTCCTTGCATTATGAACTGGGTATCATCTCTCTCTTCCTTATCATGTCTAGTAGACTTCCATGCTAAGGAGGGGGGCATATATAGGGTCTCCATTATACTATAATTTTTTATTTTTACATGCTAAATCTTGGAAAGTAGCACACATAAGTTGCTAAATCCTAAAAAAGACATGCATTTATATGCTAAATATTCCAAAGGTAATGCACATAAGTTTCTAAATCCTAAGGAGACACACATTTTGTATTCATAGTGATACAAGAAGGTGGATCTATGGGTATTCCAGAAGCCATCAAAAGACACAATACAATTGCAAGCACAAATTATGGGTGAACCTATTGGGATCTCCCTCCAGGGTGATTCATGGTAAGGTGGGCATCTTATTGGGTGAGGTAATCACTCTTTTCCCTTTCTCTCTTTTTTCTTTCATGTTATTAGGACTAGATCATGAAGCTATGTTATTTATAGTGTTCTTCTTGTCTTTCTTATGTAATAATTTATGCTTTTATGATACCTTTCCAAATATGATATTAGTATACGAAATATTTCTTAGCAAGGTTTCTTATGCTAGTTGATTTGGGTTTGTTTTAGTACTAACCCTACTTTTGTGTCTTTTTCCTTTTTTGTTTTTACACCCTCATGTGTGTATGTTGAGTTAGAATCCTTAGCCTAGGAGCTTGTGTCCTAAGCTAAGTGTTATTTTATCTCATTGTGAATCCACTTAGATCTCTTCTTTCTTCTCCTTTACCAAGAGTTTGCATTGAATGCATACGCTTGCTAAAGTGGAGGCTTAATGTATCATCTTAAAATGGAAGCACTTCCATGTTAAGAGTGTTTATCCCTTCAAGCGAGTGGTATGGGGTCATGTAAAGCACCTTGATTAGGTCTTTACTTGAATCTGGATTTCTCCCCCCATTTTTCTTCTCTCTTCACCTATTTTTACTATCTTTCTGCATTTCCCAACACTCTGGATCGAGGTCCTCAGGTTTTTGAGCTCAAGCTCAAAGATGACCTTGAGGGTCAATGATGACCTTGACCCTGACCTAGGTCAAGAATGACCTCGACCCTGACCTAGGTCAAGAATGACCTTGACCCTGACCTAGGGTAGGGTCTATCTCATGCTTGACCCAGGGTTCAAATTCTAGGTTCCCATGATTTCTAGATGTCAGGTTTCAGAAACATTTGTTTTCCTACTTTTGGGTTGGCCATTTTAGGTTTAAGAATGATAAATCCTTAAATTGCATTTAATTTGGGTCCATTTCTAGGGGTTAAGGTTAACTAGGATTTAATTCCTCAATGTCAGCCTTCTCTAGCAGTTTGTGCCCTAGATCACTATAAAAGAAAGCCTTCCTCTCTCATTTTCTCCATCAAGTTTTCATCCACTCTCATGATCAAGCCATCAAATTTTTGAGATCAAGCATCCAAGATCAAGAAATCATTTCATCAAGTATTTTTAAGGAAGCATTCAAGTCCTCTTCTCTATTCAAGTTCTCTATTGAAGATCAAGGATTCAAGTATTCAAGCCTTTGAAGGGATTTGGTTCAAGCATGCAAGATTCATCATTCAAACCCCAGATCTAGCCATCATGATGGTGTGATCTTCCTTCAAGATCCATTGTTCATCTTCTAGATCCATTCATTCTTCTATCAAGGTGGATTCCAAGCATAAAATCATGGAGGTTTTGGATTTACATTTATGATTGTGATTTACATTTGTCATTATTATGTTCAAGCTTTCATATCAATATACTTGTTTACATTAGAAATACAATTGCAAATCTATTGAATTTCATAGCTTCATTGTTAGATCTACTTCTACTACTTGCTAGCATTCTCAATTTCAATTTCATTATTAAGGTTAATTCCAAACTGAGGTTTGACCAAGGAAAACCCCTCAATCAAACCACAAAAACCCTCTTTTTCTTCCAGGTGTAGGTATAGAATTGTGGATCAGAGCTTGGATTTAGATAACCTTTTCAGAAAACTTCCAAGATCTATGAACAAAGTCAAATACGACCTTAAAAATCATAAAGTAGTCTTTGACCTTTTATCGGGGTCAAAGACTCTAGGTTTTCTTCATCTTGGCATTTCCAGTCTGTTATGACTTTTTTAAGTATTTCTTGGCTCCGTGTTTTTGGCTTGGGTTTCCTCCCTCATTTCCAAACCCTAGGTTGGTTTGTTCCTTTTTGTTTTCCTGTGTTCCCTTTTTGATTCACTAAAAGTTCTAATCTTCATGTGCCTTTAACATTTTAAGTCATGCGTTTGTGGTTAGAAAGTTGTTGGCCCCCGTCCCCCTCTTCTCCTTTTTATTTCTCTAGGCCTAAGTTTTCGGTATATTTTCCTAAAGTTCTCACTAAAGAAAAATGATTGGTTGTCATTACACCACAAGACCCTAGTTGTTAGTTTTCTCTGACATGCGATATAGCGATGAGTTGCCACCTGTCTCAAAGGTGGGCCTGACTGGAGGAAGAGTTTGCGGACTTTAAAGGGCGGGAAAGATCTACGGTGGTCATTATACCATTGATCCAAGATGCTTGCATGTTAAGCTTGCGGTATAGCGATGGCCATCAGATTTGCTTTATTTGAAAAGGATTTAGTGGGTCCTAACAGTGCCAGGTCATTACAACCTTTTGGTTCTTATTGGTTCTCAGAAAAGCTAGCTGGCGGCTGACGCATTTTTAAAGATGGTAATGGATAGTCAGAAGGGACCTACCCGTATGAAAATGTGGTACAATATGATTTGATTGACAGAAGGTGATGTGTTTAATTGTGGGGTCATGTTTTCCAAAAGGTTAGTCTTCAGTTTGATCGGACGATTCTCGTTATACCGTTGATCAAAGATGTGAGGATTTTAAGTTCACGGTATAGCGACGACCGTCTGATCTTCTTAGAGACTTAAGTGCTCAGTGGGCCCCTTGTTGCGCTAGTTCACTTTGACGTGTTTATTTCTTATTGGTTGGATGACAGCTGTGATCTAACTATTTTCAAAGTGCTCTGAGTTAGAAAGGAAAAGGGACTGGGTCCACTTGTCTATTTTTTGCTGCATGGCATGTTTTGATTTGATATGTGCCTGCTGATGTGTCACAGTGGGACCTTAGTTTCTCAGATGATTAAAATGCTGCAAGATCTCACGGTTGTCATTAAACCGTTGGGATGAGATGCTCAGGTTTTAAGTTTGTAGTTTAGCGACAACCGTTGATTTGGATAAAGAGATGGAAGCCTTTTAGTGGGTCCTCTGTGTTAGATTTATTGATGAGGTGGTCATTTTTTATTAGCCATGGGTGATGTTGATGTGTAAAGATTGCTGCTTAGACCAGGATGAACTTAAGGAATTTATTTCTGCACATGCTAATTTTGAAATGTTCTCGTTGGTTGAGAACTACCTTGCTAAAGGTACTATAGGATTTTGCTGATAAGATTTTCTACCGCTCGATGCGCCGAAAATGAAATATATCAACTGCTTGAATTTGAATTTTTCTCTTGAATGACATTTTCACGTCCAGTGAGTGATAGGGCCACCAACCTCAGTAATGGTGGAATAAATTTGTTACGTGCAGGAGAATTGTGAGCCGTTAGCAGATGTTATATACTAGAATCTGATTAATCTTTTTCTTCACTGTTCTCGTGTGTTCTCCGGTGATATATTTTCCATGCAGTGCTTTCAAGCAGAAGATTTTTCAGGTGCCTGGTAGGTTTACTCCTATGTTTAAGTCATTTGAAATTTGTAAAGCTTTGTGGAGTCTTCTTTCATATGGTCAGTTGATATTGTTTGAGGTTTTCTTGGGAATTCATATCTTAGTAAGAAGCCCTATTTTCAAAATGCCGCCCAAGAGGAGTTTGTTTGGTCAAATAGAATATAGTAAGAGAGGAATTTTTGAGGATTTGATGTAGTTGCTCCCATTTTCTGATAATGGGGCACAAAGAGTAAAGGAGCTCACTCTGAGGCATCCTAGAGATTAAGTTGCAGAGGGTCTCTATTACAGAGGGAATTGGATGAGAGATGCTAAAGTGGGTGATAAGCACAACGGTCTTATTCTTTTTAAATTAGCATATTCACAAAGGAACGCTTGTGCGCCCCTTAGTAATGTATGGCAGTTTGACATTGGGAGGTTGGTATGCCCTGGGGTTTTCATGGATGATGAATTGTTAATATAGATTGCTAAATGCTATGATCTTGTGACAAGATGTGTCAAGGATGTAAGCGGAAGAGACCTGATAAGCATTATCGAGGATGAGATTAGACAGGTTTTCTTATTAAATGAACCATCTGTGGGGTTGGAAAAAATAGATTTTATGGAGTTCATTGAGATTTATGAGGCACAGAAGGATTATCTAAGGGCAGGACCTCTAAGGCAATATTTTGATCAGATAGGATCAATGTGTGCTGTCAGTTCAAGTACACCAGAGCCCATCAAGTTAGATTTATTCAGTAAAAAGGCACAAGAAGTTTATAAGTCTTTATCTTTGATCCTAGGGCATGATGAGAAGACTCATATGCCAGTACCTTTTATGTTGATGATGGTGCAGTCACTCCACCCCCAGCTTGCCCTCATTTTTTACTTTGCTTCTCATTTGGCTTAAATAATTCATGAAGGATTAATAGGAATTAAGAATATGAAGGTCTCTAGACCATTCAGATGGTACTCGATGCTTATGCACATGTTTTTGTATAAGGATGCCATGTTTTTTAGTACAACAATGAATATTGAGAAGGAAAGATATGGAGAGACTCTCCCAGTGCAATTGTGGACCACAGCCTTGCCCTGGGATAGAACTGATGCTAGTTATATTGCCTTTGATAGGGATTTTGCATCGAGGCTTAGGTCTCTTTTATTTATTGATAATCCAAGAATCCTAGGAGAGTTATTAAGATTGATTAGGCTGATGGATTACTGCAAGGACATTACCATTGTCCATAATTTTGAAGACATCATTTTATATCTAGTCTCCACAGTATTTAGAGTGTATGGCAGTAAGGTGGCACCTTGTATTTTTCCATATCAGGTCCCATTGAAGCTAGGATATGCTGAGATCTTAAGATAGATTGGAAATTTGCAAGAAACCACACTCACTGGCAAAGGTAGAGGAACTTTCTTTCCTGATGTAACTCTGGCACATCAGTATGTAATTACAAAAAGAGGATGGGTGCGCCTGCATAAGGTTTTGCAACCCTACAGGATGTCAAAGGCAGTGGTGAGGTGTGTAGATACAGAGGGTTTCCTTTCTGGCATGTTCAAAGATAAGGTGAGATGTGCTCTTATTGAGCATCAATTTAATTTTCCAGAAGACATAATAAGAAATAAGTTCGACCTTCAAACTCAAGAAATTAAGAAATAAAAATGGCTGATTTATAGCAAGTCTATAGGTTTTATTCAGAACTTTGATAAAACTTATGATCCATTGATTAGTTTTGAACCATGGGCTAGAAAAGTTAATGTCCTTATGGAGAATTTTGAGGGACTCATGAGTGCTATAAATGAGAAAAGGGTATCTCTAACTAAGATAGATCCAGAAAAGGCTAGGCAGATCTTAAACTAGCCTAAATATATGAAGTTAATCCCTAAGGGGGTGTACACAGTACTGAAGAAGAGTGGACATACTATCCTTTTGACCTCACAACAAGGAAGTGAAGATGTTCCTTCAACTTCAAGAGGGAAGAGACCACTTGGTGATCTAGCAGTGCAGGCACCTTCCCCAAAAAGGCAAATACAAGAAGAAGAAAGTCCAGCAGAGGAGATTTACACTCCTTCTCAATCCCCTATTCAGTTGGATGAGCATGGAGTGGTAGAGTAGCTGGTGCAGTTAAGGGATGAGGGAAATCTTTTTATTTTTAATGAAGATTTGCAGGAGGGAATGTCGGAGGCACCTAAGGAGGTGGCCATGGATCTCACAGTAGAAGAATTTGAGGGTAAGCAAATAGACCCTATTCTAAAATAGGCAAGTGACTCTTTCCTTGCCAATGATGATTTTGTTAAAACCAGGGCCTTCTCACAGTTCTTATGGAGAATGAAAATCAATTAGTTTAAGGAGATTTGTGAGAAGAAGAAGGAAGAATCCCCTGATAAAGATGTGAAAGAAATAGAGGAGGAGACCAAGGCATAAATGGCTAAACAATTTGAGAAGATCACTCCAGAAGAAGGGAGAGCCATGATTCATACAGCAGGGATTCTGATCCTACCAGAATGGGACATTGCTGATGCCATTATTTTTTACCAAGTAAGGAAGAGCAAGGTAAAGACCCTAACTACACTAGAACAGGCTAAGCAGGCAGCTAGGTGAATTACTTTTTCTAAAGATCATGCTGCTCTAGTCATGTGGTCTTTAGATAAAGACAAAAATAAAGGGAAGAAGAGTGATTTCTCCATAGGATATATAGGGAGCCTAATGGTTTAGAGAGTGGGAGAAACATCTGGTGTGGAGGCCTCTAATTTGATTCTTGAAACTGCCAAGTTCAATGTTAGTGTGGCAAAGAAGGATGCCAGAGAAAAGGAAAAGCTTAGGCTCAAATTTGAAATGGTCCTTAAATATTATAATGAGCTCAAAATTGAGCTAATTCAAAAGGACAAATTGATTTTCCAGTTATCAGGACCACAAGACCAAAGATCTCCTCAATTAGCAATTTCTGATAAGCCTGTGGTGGCTTCATCTTCAAGCCCAATAATTGAATTTCCACCCTCACCACTCCCAGAAATAGATATGGATGCAAGGGTTTCTTGGGAGAAGCTGAAGCTGACAGAGGAAACAAATAAATTGAGGGAAATCAGGGAACAATTGGAAAAGGAAAGGAATGAGAACGCAAAGGCCACAGCTTTGGTAAATCAGAAATATGAAGAAAAAATAGTAGGGGTGATTATGGAATTTGCAGTAGATTTAAAGCCTTCTATTATACATGGCCATATGGATAAGTTAATTTCTTTGCTTAAGGTTATTAATAAAGAGAAGGATGAAATGGCTCCAGTTTTGAAGAGATGGATTGAAAGGTCTCCCAATGTAAAACTATTTTGTATGTTATCAAAGGGACAGGAGGACCCAGATCCTTTAATAAAGCCATTGCATCAAATTATGAACAAGTTGGTGCATTTCAACATTTTTGTGGATAATTTTATCAGGAGGACAAGTATGTTGAAATCTGAATTAATTCTTTCAGGTTATGAACTGGTGCCTCCTATTTTTACAGACAAAGGAGAATTTAAGGAAGCTTATTAGTGGAGGGAGGAGTTAGATGGACCCCTCACAGAATGAATCAATAATGTTTTAAGTGATAAGTCTTCTTTTAGTGGCACAATTAAAATGTTAATAAATGCCAGATTAATGTTTGACACCATTCAATAGAAAATCATACAGATCAATAGTGAATGGGAATAGTTGTCTACCGGGAAGGATGAATTTGTTAAGTTTGAGTTCCCAAGTGAAGAGGTGTATAATAAATGGAGATCTCAGTACATGCTAGCTGTGGAGTGTGAAGATACACCGCCAGCTTCATAAAGTAGATCAGAATAGTAAATTTTGAGTCATAAGGGTGGTTGAGATATGAGGAAATATTCATTACAGAATGGATAACAAATATTATAGATCAGATTTGTTAACAGCTGCCCAAAGATTGCATTAAAAGATGTGAAGAAGGTCAGCTCAACTACAATTTCCTCGCCATTGTGACTGAGTGTATTTATTGTAAAGTTTTAGGATTGATATTTTGTAAACCCTAGAATGACCGTAAGCTTATTGCATTTCCTTGTATATAAAAGGATTTCCCATGGTCATTCTAGGTATTGAGTAAGTTAGGTGTAAGAAGAAAAAGAGAATTCTGAAGCCTTGCTACTCAGTCGAGGATTGTAAATTTGCATGATTTTGTCAGGATAATAGAGAAGTGATACAAGTTGGCACCATTATCCACTAAGTTTGTTATTCAGAATATGATATATGTAAATGATCATGGTTATACTTAATACAAATATCAAATCTTTACCTCTCCATTGTGTTTGTTCTATGAATCTTTAAGCCTATTTTAGGGTTTATGTGTATGTATCTCGCTTTGAGTTCTGACCTAGGGTCGGATTAAATATTACTCAAAGTAAAATATGTTTTCATTGAATTCGCATAAGGATTATCTGTAAGTAGGGAAGAGTTGGGGTATTTGTATTTATGTTTCAAAAAACTAGTTGTTCTCAAGGTTGTTTTGGGATCCTTTCTATTTTCTGACTCTATTGCCCAATGGATAAGACACTAGCCTGTATTCTCGTATCTTTGTTCTAAGAAGGTGATTGAAATTTCAAAGTCCCAAAATCTTAAAATCACTACCAGTAATTTTAGTTTTATTTACTTTTATGTATTGTCCTACCCAGTGATGGAGGATCAATGAACAATAGGTTGTTGTTTAGTATTCTCTCACTATTTTTATCTATTGAAAGATCCAATAAAGAAACAAAGGGTAGAGTTAAGACTATCAGTTAAGAGTTAAATACTATTGGATCAGGTGTACCCACCTTGGTTTCACAGAGCCAGAAGTAGAAGAGGGACTATCCATCCCTATAGTTGGTCCAGTTGCCTATAGATTGCCCACATTTGAAACTAACCAATCCTTAATATCCATCATAGGCATAGTGGTGTCTCTTTGAGTGTAAACTCCTTTCTAGGAACCAACAAAATGGTGACTCTACTGGGGAATAAAGATTGTAATCAGAGGAAAATAGTGTAGGTTCCAAGTAGAGCTTTGACTCCTGACCTGGCTATTTAAATCAGTTGATATCTCTGGTGTTATAAATCAATTATAAACAACGCAGGTACGAGTAGAGCTTTGACTCCTGGCCAGCTTGTTTATCATATCCAGTGGTTTCCATTGAAAGTACAAAGAGTCAGTTTTAAAGGTTTTGATATTATCTCACACTCCATGAGTGGCGACTCTGAACTTTTTTATGATTAGTGCTTTATAAAATATAGTAGTATGAGTTTCAGAAATACAAGGTCATATAGTAGGGAACACCCTGAGGAAAGTCTGCAGGGTGGGCTTCCTATTACATCTAGAAGAAACCAAGGTAAGAAGGACAAAGATACCAATGATATGTCTATGACTTGGAGATAGAGGGGAAATCCTAGACGACATAATATTCCTCCTCCTAGTCAAGAAGGAAATGCCTCAAAATATGAGGAGGTAGTTGATTTAGGACTTAATCAATATGAAGATTATTACTCACCCATAGAGAAGGAGGGTGAAGGAATATCCCAGAATAGGAGAAACAATTCACAAAGGCAAGGAAGGTTGAGAAGTAAGAGTAGAGGGGGTCAGGATTTTCTTCCTCCTTTCACCCTTGGTTCCTCAATACCACAAGGCCTTCAGGACTCTCAAGGTTAGCAAGAAAATCCTCAAGCACAACAGAATGAATCTAAAATGACTTTGCTTGACTCTGAAGATATATTTGAGGAAGTTCATCAACTGGAAAGAAGGATTCAGGAACAGGCTACTATCAGAGAAAAAAGCGATAGGGATAAGGAAGAAAGAATTAGACAAGCTATGATAAGGGCTGAATCGTTAAAAAGACAACTATTAAACTTAGAGGCTATAAACTATGTTCCCATCCCTGAATAGACAAATGAGCTGCCTATTGTTCCAAAAGATAAGGGGAAACAAAAAGGCAAAGGTATTTCAATCAATGAACCTGTCAACCCTAAGAAAAATCTGGACCAGTCTTTAGGACTGGACGCAGATTCGGAAAAAGCCAAGAAAGAGCAAGAGTTGCTAGCTAAACACCTTCAAAAAACCAGAATCTATAGGTCCTGTAGACCTCTTAAGAAAATCAATTTTCTTTTTCATTTCTAATGTTGCTGGTTCTAATTCTGCCTTTTGAATATGACACAAGGAGCTGGTGTTGCACACCCAACTAATCAGATAGATGGCTTTCCCCCACCAAAAGGATTTAATGGTTTTGCTACTACAAATACAAATGCATCCACATCCTAGGGTGCTGGTTTTCCAAATTTAGGTGTTATACATGAAAGGTGCAAGCAGTTGGTTTTCAATGGCATTCCTGGTTATCCCAACCCCATCCCTGAAGAAATTAGAAAAAAGCTCCCTAAATTTATAGGAAGCAATGTTGTAACTTGTGAAGAACATTTAAAAAATCCATTGATGTAATTGATGATTACAATATTGTACCAGATGATGTTATTATGAAATTATTTGTGCAATCTCTAACAGAAGATTCAAGAGACTGGTTTAGAGCTTTGCCTCATGGTAGCACAGGTTCATGGAATCAACTTAGGCATTGTTTTAAGGAGCAGTATGGTGATAAGACACATGAGGGCTTTATGCTAAATGAATTTAATAACATAAAAAAGGATTTCAATGAAGATGTTGTTGAATTTAATGTCAAGTTTCAAAAGGTCATCCACAAACTATTGCAAGTCATTAGATTGGATGACAGGTTATGCCTTGTTACATATTTAAATGCCTTTGACTCAAAAATGGGTTACTTATTGAGAGACAAAAACCCAAAGAGCCTTGTTGAAGCCTACAAGTTAGCTATGAATATAGAAAGTAATCGGAGAATCTCAGGGAAGTTGGGAAGGAGAGAAGATAACATATCACCTTTGTTAAATAGAAAGGATCAAGGAAAGCCCCAAGGTGTTAAACCAAAGGATGAGGAAAGCCTGAAACAAATTCTTAAGGGAATCAAGGATTTGAAACCTGGTGAAAATAGAAATAATAAAGCTACAAGAGGAGACAAGCCTCCTTTCAACAATTTTAATAAATTTCCAAGGATGCAGAACTTTCCTTACAATACTCAATGGAAGGATGGGAAACCTTTTAGCCCAGACAAGGGGGATAGACCAAATAATAGAACCCCTGACCCATTACAAAGAAATTCAATGAATGTAGTGGAAGATATCCCATGGTGCATGGTCTGTCAATCACCCCATGACCCTGATTATTGTGCCATATCCCAAAACATGTCTCCTCAGGAAGAACAAGAGTGCATGGAAGAGCAGCCTTATGATGATCAGCTGTGTGGGATGATTTCTTCTCATATTTTAAGTGAAATAGATTCTGCTGAGGAAGATGAAAATTAGGATGCCTCATTTTCCCAAGCTAGAAATGAGTTGTACCATCAGCAGGTCTTTTTAGATGATGAAGATAGTGAGCCAGACAACATTCAATGTAATGTTCAAAAAAATGACTCAGCTACTACCTTGAGAAGGCCCTCTGATGAAGAGATCGCTTTGATAACAAAAAATTTGGTTACTCAGGCAAAGGCAAATTATAATTTGAGGAATAGAGTGGTGGGTGATTCAGATCCCAAGCCTGCTGGCATTTTTATAAAGAAAACATCACAAGAAAAGATCAAGGATTCTCCTCATACTGATAAGGTTAAGATAAAGAGGAATGTTAAACCCAATGTTGTGTATAAAGTAAAGCCAAGGCCAGCAGCTGAGGTATCACCTGCTATACAAAATAAGGACAAAGCTCAAGTTGATATACCTACAGAGGTACCCATCCAGGAAGTTGATAAAACGACAGAGGATCTAAAATCAGAGGTAGTTGATTCAAAATATATTCTAGTTGATATGAATAAATTACTATCTCAAATCACTGTCAAAGTTCCATTATTGGAAATGATGAGAATAGATGAACATAAGAAGAATGCTTTAAAATGGGTACAGAGCACAATACATACCGATCCTCAAAAATTAGGAGGAACTGACAAGCAAATAGCAGTGGTAAATGATAAAGATGAAAACTATCGTGAAGAGATTGTTTCTGAAATTCCACAGATTTACTTGGATACAAATTTTGTCAATACCATAGCAAGAACAGTTGACCCTTTCTTCTTGACTTTACAAATAAATGGAAAATTGCTAAAAAATTGCATGATTGATTCTGGAGCATCGAATACCATTATGCCAACTGAGATCATGAAGTCTTTAGGATTGAAAGTAGATTCACCCCATGGTAGGTTCCAGGCAATGGATTCAAGAGAAGTACTAGTTGTTGGTACCATTAAAGCCTTGCCTTATAGGTTGGATGCTTATCCTAATAAATTATTGACTATGAGTGTTTTAGTAGTGGATATTCCTCCCCAGTATGGGATGCTGCTATCAAGAAAATGGAGTGCCTCTATGGGAGGAAGCATACAGTGTGACTTATCATTTGCCACTTTCAATTTTGAGGGGGAAAGTATCAAGGTTACTAGAGAATCTAGAACTCCACACATGATAGAAGAAGAGGAGCCGGACAACATGAATTGTTTCCTTGATACTGACATCAATGCCTTCAAGGTCCAAGACAAGGAGGAAGATGAAGGTGTTGACCCTACCTATAGATAAGAAAATCAAGAAGGATGGATTGACCTAGATGATCTTTGGACTATGTATTTTGATGGTGCAAGTAGCAGGGAAGGATCTGGAGCTAGAATATTGCTCATATCTTCTAATGGTAAAACTTTCAAGTACTCATTTTCCTTGTTGTTTACTTGCACAAATAATGTCACAGAGTATGAGGCTCTATTAATTGGTCTGAGACTAGCATCAAGACATGGCATAAGATGTTTAAAAGTATTTGGTGACTTTGAATTGGTTGTATCCCAAATAAGGTCAAAGTATGCTTCCAAGAATCAAAAGTTGAAACAATATAGGAATGTTGTGTGGGATGAGATTGAAAGCTTTAGTGCTTTTAATATCTGTTGGATGGAGAGAAGTTCTAATAGAATGGCTGACCTATTAGAAAATATTGCCCTTAGACCAGAGGATGCTACTTTTGCAGATGTCTCAAATGTGGAGGTACAGACCAAGCCTTCCATCCCTGACAATCTAGATAACTGGCAAGTTTTTTCTGATGATCAGGACATATTAAGATTTCTCCATTGTGAGTCTCACTTTGGTAACAAAGAAATGGATTTTAGCTCTTATGTTAATATAGTGAATGGAAAGGATGTTATTTTTGGGGAAGAAGTGTTGCAATTGAAATCAAATAGAGTTCCTAAAGGATTGGTTGCTCTTGAAAGAGCATTTGACAACAAGGATAAAATTTTCCATGCTAATTTTTCTAAAACTGATGAGCTGGAGGAAATAAATTTGGGCACAAAGATAGCCCCTAGGGAGGTCTATATAAGTAGGTCTTTATCCCCAAGAATTAGAAAAAATTTGATTGATCTCCTCAGGAGATTTAGGCATGTTTTTGCCTGGTCTTATGATGATCTTAAGGCTTACAGGGAAGACCTTTTTCAGCATGAGATCCCCCTCAAGGAAGGCACAAAGCCTTTTAGATAGAAGTTGAGACCTGTTAACCCTACTTTGGCACCTAAAATGAAGAGTGAAGTCAAGAAGATGATAGATGCTAGAATAATTGAACCTATTAGGCATTCCACTTGGGTTTCAAATCTGGTACCAGTTAGAAAGAAAAATGGTGATATCAGGCTATGCGTGGATTTTAGGAATCTCAATATAAATTCTCTGAAAGATAATTATGGATTACCAAACATGGAGAATATGTTGCAAAGGGTCACTGGGTCAGAGTTGATGTCCATGATGGATGACTTTTCTAGTTACAATCAAGTCATGGTCAAAGACACAGAACAATTCAAGACCGCATTTACAACTCCTTGGGGAATGTATGCCTATGTAAGAATGCCTTTTGGGTTGACAAATGCTGGTGCCACTTTTCAAAGAGCCATGGATGTAGCCTTTGTATATTTTATTGATAGATTCATGGTGGTTTATCAGGATGATTTGACAGCCTTCTTAGCAAAGGAAGAACAACATTGTCAACATCTTGAAAAGATTTTTACCAGAGCATTAGAGTATGGGGTATCTCTGAATCCAAAGAAGTGTGCTTTTGGTGTAACAAAAGGAAAGCTACTTGGGCACATTGTTTCAAAAGATGGTGTGAGGATAGATCCAGAAAGAGTTGAAGCTATTGACAAGTTAACTTTACCAAAAAATGTTAAAGGAATTCAGTCTTTTTTAGGACAGGTTAACTTCTTAAGTAGGTTTATAACAAATTTTGTAGAAATTAGTATTCCCATATCCAAAATGTTGAAGAAAGGAGCGAAGGTTGAATGGAACACTGAAGCTATTCAGGCTTTTAATGACATTAAAAGGGCCATAAAGCATGCCCCAGTCTTAAAGGCGCTAGATTATAGCAAGCCAATGCAAGTTTTTTCTTTTGCATCAGCCCACACTATTGCCGCAGTGTTATTACAAAAAAATGCTGAGGGTTTTGAGCAACCCATTTCCTTTTTCAGTAAAACCTTGCAGGAAGCAGAATTGAATTATGATATTATTGAAAAACAAGCTTATGCTCTAGTCAAGGCTATCAAGACATTTAGGTGTTATTTGGTAGGGGCTACTGTGATTGCTTATGTACCAAGTGCTGCTGTCAAGGATATCTTGGTCCAACAGGAGGTCTCATGAAGGAGATGTAGGTGGATAAATAGGATTTAAGAGTTCAACGTTAATATCCACATAACAAAGCTGGTAAGAGGATTAGGCCTAGCAAAGTTGATGGCCCAGAGTAATCTAAATGCAAACCTAATAAATATGTTGGAAGAGGATCATAAACCTTATATTTGCAATATGGACTATTTTGAATGGTACAAAGATGTTGTCCAATATTTGCAAAAGATGATTCTACCCCCTGAGATGGATAATAATAAGAAAAGAACTATCAGACTCCAATCAATGAAATATGCAATTATAAAAGGTGAGCTCTGGTGGAGGAGCAATGAAGGTGTTTTACTCAAATGTGTAGATCAGGAAAAGGCCGAACTTTTGATAAAAGATATGCACAGTGGAGTCTGTGGAGGGCATTATATGGCTAAAACTATAGCTCACAAGATCATTAGAGCAGGTTTTTGGTGGCCTACACTTTTTAAAGATGCCCATCAGTTTGTTAAGAGATGTGATCCTTGCCAAAGGTTTTCAGGAAAGTTGAAATTCAGTGGGAATGTTCCACTCAAGCCTGTTTTTGTTCAAGCCCCTTTTCAGAAGTGGGGTATGGATTTCATTGGGGAGATCCCTAATAGGTCTAGTGGTGGGCATTCTTATATCTTGGTGGCAACTGATTATTTTACTAAATGGGTTGAAGCAATCCCTACAAGAAGGGCAACTAGCAAAGTAGTGACAGACTTTATGATGCAAAATATTTTGACAAGATTTAGTTGCCTAGAAACTGTGGTGGTTGATAATGCATTATGTTTTAGATCAAAGGAGTTTGTTGATTTTTGTGGGCATAATGGTATTAGAATTTCATACTCATCTGCTTACCACCCACAAGGCAATGGCTAGGCAGAATCCAGTAATAAAAGCTTGATCAAGATTCTGAAGAGAGTTCTGGATAAAAACAAGAAAGCCTGGGATTCAAAATTATTACAAGCTTTATGGGCTGATAGGGTTATAGTGAAAAAAGAAATAGGATGTGCCCCTTTTGATTTAGTATATGGGATTAATGCTAGACTGCCTCAAAACAATTTGCTATAGATGTACCAGTTCATTCAAGCTTATGATGATGATGTAGAAGAAGACATGGCAGTTAGGATGAACGATTTGATTCAACTCAATGAATTAAGGGTTAGTGCACATGACAAGAATGAAAGGGTGTAGGCCCAATGCAAAGTCTTGTATGATAAGAGGACTACCCAAAAATCTTTCACAAAGGGAGATATGGTTTTAATGTGGAATGCAAGGCTTGAAGACAAAGGCAGGCATGGAAAGTTTCACCCTGTTTGGTTAGGGCCTTTTATTATTGAAGAAAGGTAGGGAGTGAATTCTTATTGTCTGACAAATTTGGTGGGTGAACCCCTGGAATTGCCTGTTCATGGGCAGTTCTTAAAGTTTTATTTTTCCTAAAGTCGGTGATCCCTGTACAGCTCTGGTTGTAAATTTTTGTATATAGTTCCCTGCTTTAGGCTAAAGTTTTGTTCTGGTTTGCTGCACCAGGAGATTCTAGTTTCTCAATGTATCTGCAGGAGATACATGTCCCCAAGCAAGAGCCACTATTATCACTTTTTTAAATATTTCTTGGCTCTGCATTTTTGGCTTGGGTTTCCTCCCTCATTTCCAAACCCTAGGTTGGTTTGTTTCTTTTTATTTTCCCGTGTTCCCTTTTTGATTCACTAAAAGTGCTAATCCGCATGTGCCTTTAACATTTTAAGTCATGCGTTTGTGGTTAGAAAGTTGTTGGCCCCCGTCCCCCTCTTCTCCTTTTTATTTCTCTAGGCCTAAGTTTTTGGTATATTTTCCTAAAGTTCTCACTAAAGAAAAATGAGTGGCTGTCGTTGCACCACAAGACCCTAGTTGTCAGTTTTCTCTAACATGCGATATAGCGACAAGTTGCCACCTGTCTCAAGGGCGGGCCCGACTAGAGGAAGAGTTTGCGGACTTTAAAGGGTGGGAAAGATCTACAGTGGTTGTTATACCATTGATCCAAGATGCTTGCATGTTAAGCTTGTGGTATAGTGATGGCCGTCAGATTTGCTTTATTTGAAAAGGATTTGGTGGGTCCTAACAGTGCCAGGTCATTACAGTCTTTTGGTTCTTATTAGTTCTCAGAAAAGCTAGCTGGCAGCTGACGCATTTCTAAAGGCGGTAAAGGATAGTCAGAAGGGACCCACCCATATGAAAACATGGCACAATATGATTTGATTGACAAAAGGTGATGTGTTCGATTATGGGGTCATGTTTTCCAAAAGGTTAATCTTCAGTTTGATCGGACGATTCTCGCTATACCATTGATCAAAGATGTGAGGATTTTAAGTTCACGGTATAGCGACGACCATCCGATCTTCTTAGAGAATTAAATGCTCAGTAGGTCCCTTGTTGTACCAATTCACTTTGACATGTTTATTTCTTATTGGTTGGATGACAGCTGTGATCTGACTATTTTCAAAGTGCTCCGAGTTAGAAAGGAAAAGGGACTAGGTCCACTTGTCAATTTTTTGCTGCGTGGCATGTTTTGATTTGATATGTGCCCGCTGATATGTCACAGTGGGACCTTAGTTTCTCAGATGATTAAAATGCTGCAAGATCTCACGGTTGTTGTTAAACCATTGGGATGAGATGCTCGGGTTTTAAGTTTGTGATTTAGCGACAACTGTTGATTTGGATAAAGAGATGGAAGCCTTTTGGTGGGTCCTCTGTGTTAGATTTATTGATGAGGTGGTCATTTTTGATTGGCCACGGGTGATGTTGATGTATAAAGATCGCTGCTCAGACCAGGATGAACTTAAGGAATTTATTTCTGCACATGCTAATTTTGAAATGTTCTCGTTGGTCGAGAACTAGCTTGCTAAAGCTACTATAGGATTTTGCTGATAAGATTTTCTACCGCCTGATGCGCCGAAAATGAAATATATCAATGGCTTGAATTTGAATTTTTCTCTTGAATGACATTTTCACGTCCAGTGAGTGATAGGGCTTCCAACCTCAGTAATGGTGGAATAAATTTGTTATGTGCAAGAGAATTGTGAGCCATTAGCAGATGTTATATACCATAATTTGATTAATCTTTTTCTTCACTGTTCTCGTGTGTTCTCTGGCGATATATTTTCCATGCAGTGCTTTCAAGCAGTAGATTTTTCAGGTGCCTGGTAGGTTTACTCCTTTGTTTAAGTCATTTGAAATTTGTAAAGTTTTGTGGGGTCTTCTTTCATATGGTCAGTTGATATTGTTTGAGGTTTTCTTGGGAATTCATATCTTAGTAAGAAGCCCTATTTTCAAAATGCCGCCCAAGATGAGTTTGTCTAGTCAAACAGAATATAGTAAGAGAGGAATCTATGAGGATTTGATGTAGTTGCTCCCATTTTTTGATAATGGGGCACAAAGAGTAAAGGAGCTCACTCTGAGGCATCCTAGAGATTCAGTTGCAGAGGGTCTCTATGACAGAGGGAATTGGATGAGAGATGCTAAAGTGGGCGATAAGCACAATGGTCTTATTCTTTTTAAATCGACATATTCACAAAGAAACACTTGTGCGCCCCTTAGTAATGTATGACAGTTTGACATTGGGAGGTTGGTATGCCCTGGGGTTTTCATGGATGATGAATTGTTAATACAGATTGCTAAATGCTATGATCCTGTGACAAGATGTGTCAAGGATGTAAGTGGAAGAGACCTGATAAGCATTACCGAGGATGAGATTAGATAGGTTTTCTTATTAAATGAACCATATATGGGGTTGGAAAAAATAGATTTTAGGGAGTTCACTGAGATTTATGAGGCACAGAAGGATTATCTAAGGGCAAGACCTCTAAGGCAATATTTTGATTAGATAGTATCAATGTGTGTTGTCAGGTCAAGTACACCGGAGCCCATTAGGTTAGATTTATTCAGTAAAAAGGCACAAGAAGTTTATAAGTCTTTATCTTTGATCCTAGGGCATGATCAGAAGACTCATATGCCAGTACCTTTTATGTTCATGATGGTGTAGTCACTCCACCCCTAACTTGCCCTCATTTTTGACTTTGCTTCTCATTTGGCTGAAATGATTCATGAAGGATTAATAGGAATTAAGAATATGAAGGTCTCTAGACCATTCAAATGGTACTCGATGCTTATGCACATGTTTTTGTATAAGGGTGAGAATTTTTTTAGTACAATGATGAATATTGAGAAGGAAAGATATGTAGAGACTCTCCTAGTGCAATTGTGGACCACAGCCTTGTCCTAGGACAAAACTGATGCTAGTTATATTGCCTTTGAAAGGGATTTTGCATCGAGGCTTAGGTCTCTTTTATTTATTGATAATCCAAGAATCCCAAGAGAGTTATTAAGATTGATTAGGCCAATGGATTAATGCAAGGACATTACCATTGTCCATAATTTTGAAGACATCATTTTATATCCAGTCTACATAGTATTTAGAGTGTATGGCAGTAAGGTGGCACCTTGTATTTTTCCATATCAGGTCCCATTGAAGCTAGGATATGCTGAAATCTTAAGACAGATTGGAAATTTGCAAGAAACCACACTCATTGGCAAAGGTAGAGGAACTTTCTTTCCTGATGTAACTCTGGCACATCAGTATGTAATTACAAAAGGAGGATGGGTGCACCTGCATAAGGTTTTGCAACCCTACAGGATGTCAAAGGTAGTAGTGAGGTGTGCAGATACAGAGGGTTTCCTTTCTGGCATGTCCAAAGATAAGGTGAGATGTGCTCTTATTGAGCATCAATTTAATTTTTTAGAAGACATAATAAGAAATGAGTTTGACCTTCAAACTCAGGAAATTAAGAAAGAAAAATGGGTGATTTATAGCAAGTCTATAGGTTTTATTCAGAAATTTGATAAAACTTATGATCCATTGATTAGTTTTGAACCATGGGCTAGAAAAGTTAATGTCCTTATGGAGAATTTTTAGGGACTCGTGAGTGCTATAAATGAGAAAAGGGTATCTGTGACTAAGACAGATCCAAAAAAGGCTAGGCAGATCTTAAACCAGCCTAAATATATGAAGTTAATCCCTAAGGGGGTGTACACAGTAGAGAAGAAGAGTGGACATACTATCCTTCTGACCTCACAACAAGGAAGTGAAGATGTTCCTTCCACTTCAAGAGGGAAGAGACAACTTGGTGATCCAACAGTGCAGGCACCTTCCCCAAAAAAGCAAAGACAAGAAGAAGAAAGACCAACAGAGGAGATTTACTCTCCTTCTCATTCCCCTATTCAGTTGGATGAGCATGGAGCGGGAGAGCAGCTGGTGTAGTTAAGGGATGAGGGAAATCTTTTTGTTTTTAATGAAGATTTGCAGGAGGGAATGCCGGAGGCACCTAAGGAGGTGGCCATGGATCTCACAGTAGAAGAATTTGAGGGTAAGCAAATAGACCCTATTCTAAAATAGACAAGTGACTCTTTCCTTGCCGATGATGATTTTGTTAAAACCAGGGCCTTCTCACAGTTCTTATGGAGAATGAAAATCAATCAGTTTAAGGAGATTTGTGAGAAGAAGAAGGAAGAATCCACTGATAAAGATGTGAAAGAAATAGAGGAGGAGACCAATGCACAAATGGCTAAACAATTTGAGAGGATCACTCCAGAAGAAGAGAGAGCCACGATTCATAGAGCAGGGATTCTAATCCTACCAGAATGGGACATTGTTGATGCCATTATTTTTGACCAAGTAAGGAAGAGCAAGGTAAAGACCCTAACTACACTACAATAGGCTAAGCAGGCAGCTAGGGGAATTACTTTTTCTGAAGATCATGCTACTTTCGTCATGTGGTCTTTAGATAAAGACAAAAATAAAGGGAAGAAGAGTGATTTCTCCATAGGATATACATGGAGCCTAATGCTGCAGAGAGTGGGAGAAACATCTAGTGTGGAGGCCTCTAATTTGATTCTTGAAACTGCCAAGTTCAATGTTAGTGTGGCAGAGAAGGATGCCAGAGAAAAGGAAGAGCTTAGGCTCAAATTTGAAATGGTCCTTAAATCTTATAATGAGCTCAAAATTGAGCTAATTCAAAAGGACAAACTAATTGTCCAATTATTAGGACCACAAGACCAAAGATCTCCTCAATTAGCAATTTTTGATAAGCCTGCGGTGGCTTCATCTTCAAGCCCAATAATTGAATTTCCACCCTCACCACTCCAAGAAATAGATATGGATGCAAGGGTTGCTTGGGAGAAGCTGAAGCTAACAGAGGAAACAAATAAATTGAGGGAAATCAAGGAACAATTGGAAAAGGAAAGGAATGAGAACGCAAAGGCCACAGCTTTGGTAAATCAGAAATATGAAGAAAAAATAGTAGGGGTGATTATGGAATTTGCAGTAGATTTAAAGCCTTCTATTATACATGGCCATATGGATAAGTTAATTTCTTTGCTTAAGGTTATTAATAAAGAGAAGGATGAAATGGCTCCAGTTTTGAAGAGATGGATTGAAAGGTCTCCCAATGTAAAACTATTTCATATGTTATCAAAGGGACAGGAGGACCCAGATCCTTTAATAAAGCCATTGCATCAAATTATGAAGAAGTTGGTGCATTTCAACATTTTTGTGGATAATTTTATCAGGAGGACAAGTATGTTGAAATCTAAATTAATGCTTTCAAGTTATGAAGTGGTGTCTCCTAATTTTACAAACAAAGGAGAATTTAAGGAAGCTTATCAATGGAGGGAGGAGTTAGATGGACTCCTCACAGAATGAATCAATAATGTTTTAAGTGATAAGTCTTCTTTCAGTGGCACAATTAAAATGTTGATAAATGCCAGATTAATGTTTGACACCATTCAACAAAAAATCATACAGATCATTAGTGAATGGGAACAGTTGTCTACCAGGAAGGATGAATTTGTTAAGTTTGACTTCCCAAGTGAAGAGGTGTATAATAAATGGAGATCTCAGTACATGCCAGCTATGGAGAGTTAAGATACACTGCCAGCTTCATAAAGTAGATCAGAATAGTAAATTTTGAGTCATAAGGGTGGTTGAGATATGAGGAAATATTCATTACAGAATGGACAACAAATATTACAGATCAGATTTGTTAACAGCTGCCCAAAGATTGCATTAAAAGACATGAAGAAGGTCAGCTCAACTGTAATTTCCTTGCCATTGTGACTGAGTGTATTTATTGTAAAGTTTTAGGGTTGATATTTTGTAAACCCTAGAATGACCGGAAGCTTATTGCATTTCCTTGTATATAAAAGGATTTCCCATGGTCATTCTAGGTATTGAGTAAGTTAGGTGTAAGAAGAAAAAGAGAATTCTGAAGCCCTGCTACTTAGTTGAGGATTTTAAATTTGCATGATTTTGTCAGGATAATAGAGAAGTGATACAAGTTGGCACCATTATCCAGTAAGTTTGTTATTCAGAATATGATATATGTAAATGATCATGGTTATACTTAATACAAATATGAAATCTTTACCTCTCCATTATGTTTTTTCTATGAATCTTTAAGCCTATTTAGGGTTTATGTGTATGTATCTCACTTTGAGTTCTGACCTAGGGTCAGATTAAATATTACTCAAAGTAAAATATGTGTTCATTGAATTTGCATAAGCATTATCTGTAAGTAGGGAAGAGTTGGGGTATTTGTATTTATGTTTCAAAAAACCAGTTGTTCTCAAGGTTGTTTTGGGATCCTTTCTATTTTCTGACTCTATTGCCCGATGGATAAGACACTGGCCTGTATTCTCCTATCTTTGTTCTGAGAAGGTGATTCAAATTTCAAAGTCCCAAAATCTTAAAATCACTACCAGTAATTTCAGTTTTATTTACTTTTATGTATTGTCCTACCCAGTGATGGAGGATCAATGAACAATAGGTTGTTGTTTAGTATTCTCTCACTATTTTTATCTGTTGAAAGATCCAATAAAGAAACAAAGGGCAGAGTTAAGACTATCAGTTAAGAGTTAAATACTATTGGATCAGGTGTACCCACCTTGGTTTCACAGAGCCAGAAGCAGAAGAGGGACTATCCATCCCTATAGTTGGTCCAGTTGCCTATAGATTGGCCACATTTGGAACTAACCAATCCTTAATATCCATCATAGGCATATTGGTGTCTCTTTGAGTGTAAACTCCTTTCCAAGAACCAACACAGTCTGGAACAAGTTGTAGAATTTCCTGAAACTGCACAAAGACACCAGAAATCAACATTTTCTAGATTTGCCCTATTTTGAGGTTAGTATTTTCCTTTCAATTATTTTAGATTTCAAGCATATATTATTTATAGAAAAATATAAGGTTTTCTTGTTCATTGATATTCTCCATAGATTGATTATTTTTTGTATTAACATTTTCGTTGATCAATTTGGATCTTTCCTTTGGGAATTTGGATTTAGAAGTAGATCTCATATTTCCCCCATTCATTTTTACATGTACACTATTGTATCCTATTCAATACTTAACTGATGGTGCATGTCCAAACTATAATTCATAAGGTGTCTTGTCTGTGTCTGCTCTAATATGTATTTTGTTCATTGTATATACTATTGTGTTCACTACTTCTCTCTAGAATATCTTCGCCAAATCCTTTTCAAATAACATGGCTCTTATTTCTTTAGTCACTAACCTATTTCTTCTTTCTACAATACCATTTTTTTTAGGTGTTCTAGGGGCTGAAAACTATCTCTTAATACCATTCACTTCATAAAAAGTGTTAAATTCTCTTGAAGTAAATTCTCCACCTCTATCTGTTCTCAAATATTTAATCTTCATTCCAGATTTATTCTCAACTTTGTTCTTTTAATTACTATAAACTTATCAGATGCTTTAGAATTTTCTTTAAGAAATGTAATCCACATCATTCTTGTAAAATCATCAACAAGAATCATAAAATACCTTTCTCCATAGAATCCTCTAGTCCTTGTGGGACCACTCAAAGCTGTATGAATAATTTTGAAATTCTCTGCTATTGTAAACTTCTTACTAGGAAATGAGCTTTTGTTCTACCTATCCATCACACATTCTTTGCAAATCATGATAGTAGGTTTCATAATTTTAGGCAAATCTCTTACTACAAGTGTTGTACTTACTTTCACAATATTATCAAAGTTTATAAGACAAAATCTTATTTTCCATAACCTACTGTCATCAATCTTAGTAATCAAGCATTTCATCTCAATAGGATTCAATTGAAATACATTACCTCTAGTTCTTGATCCAGTGCCAATTAAATTACCATCCTTGTCTTTGATTACACAAGTTTTCTTAGTAAACCAAACTTGATATTCCTTATCAACTAGCTATCTGACACTCAAAATATTATGTTTGAATCCATCCACAAACTAAACATTATCTTTATTAGTCTTTGCATCAAGAGTGATAGATAATATTCCTCTTATCAAACAAGGTGCATTGTTTCCAATTCTAAAAATCCCTCCATCATAATTGTTAAACTTTATAAATTTCTTCATATCTCAAGTCATATGATGTGAACAACCATGGTCTATAATCTAATAAGTTTTCTTTTCGACTTGAGAAACTAAATCTTTTTCTTTCTTAACCTTCGTTTCAGGGTTTTCTTCTTTTATTTCTACAAATCCTATATCATCATTCTGATTATCACTTTCACTTAGATATTTTTCAATACTAGCTTCAAATTATTCATCATTGGTATAGTAACATTCTTTAGATCTTCTAGGTTTAAATTTCTTTCTATACTTCTTTACTCTTTAAGGACATTTAGATGCAAAATGACCATATTCTTGAAAAGTCCAACATTTAAAAGATTTCTTACCATCTTGTTCTCTTTTCACAAGCAAGGCAATTCCTTCTTCAATTTCCTTGTCTTCATTTTTGGATCTACTACTACTATCATAATATCCATTCACACTGATGCTTGAAAAAGTATGGTGAATATTAAATGCACTAAATGTTGTCTCCATTCTAGGTAAATCTCCTGATTGTCTTAAGTTCATCTATGTTGCTTCTAGTCTTCCAAGAAGGGTTTCTCTGGTGAAATTTTTAGTACATGGTATAACTTGTTATATCATCTATGTTGTCTTCTTAAATTTAGGAGTTAATGTCCTTAGAATTTTCCATATCACTTCATTCTCTGTCTTGTTTCGTTCACAAGATTTTGTACTTGCAACAATTTATGACATTCTACCAATATAGCTTCTAACAAATTCATCTTCCATCATTCTAATATCTTCAAATTCACATATCCAATTATGTAATATGACTTTATTTGCATGTTCATTAGCTTCAAAAGTAGATTTTAAAGCTAACCAAACTTCATGAGATGTTTTTAGATATTTTACTTGACTATACTCATTTTTTGAAAGGGGTGACAAAAGTGCCTCTCTGGCAAGTATGTTACACATGAATAGATCTCTTTCCTCAGTAGTACATTCTTCAATTGTGTCTTCTTCAATGATATTCTTCTTGTTCTTTATGATTAACTAGTATGCTAGTCCTAAAAAAAGAAAATGTGTCTTCATCTTTTCTTCGAACTGTCAAAGTTCACTCTATCAAACTTAGGGCTTTCTTTCCTGAAATGACTCACCATGGATCTCCTCAGGTTGTTAAACTTTTCCTTCAAGGACCTATTTCTCTAATACCAATTGTTAGAAACTAAAGTCCACTAAGAAAAATGAGAAGGGGGGGTAAATCATTTATTAGATAAATATAATTTTTATCACATTGAACAGATTTCAACCATGTAAGAAATGTAGTTAAGAACTATAGAAAGATATACATACACAATAACATAATAACACAAGATATGTTGACTAGAGAACCTCTTGATCAAAGAGTAAACTCTGGTGGGAATGATGCCCACAAAAGATTAACTAATATGAAATTTCCTTGTGAGAGGATGGAATTTGTTAGGAGTCTTATGAAATACATTTAGTACATATGAATCTCTGTTAGGAGACTTGGAATCTGTGTTAAAAGATTCTAACCCTTTTAGGAGTTATGGAAGATAGAAGGACCCACTACCCAAAAGACTTGAAGAGCAAGATCACTGAACACAGTGTCCAACTGATCTTTGTATTACTCAATATAATAATACCAAAAGATTACTGATCTCAACAATTTATCAGTTCTCCTCTAACTATTCCAAACTGCATCAACTGCTTCGTCAGATCTTAATACCAGATCTCTATACTTTGCATATCCTCTTACAACAAGTATTGCACAATTCTGTAATTCACTTTTACAAAATCCTACATTAAAATTCCTCATTACAATAAGGAAATTAATTCTTCCTTTATACCACACTCAAATAATTACAAATGAGTCATCATGCAAATTAAAAAATAAAATCTTTCATATGTTACACAAAAATTCCACAATTACATAAAACTATCAGCTTCCAATTAGGATAACTCTTCACTCATGTGACCTCTAACCTTTCTATCACATCCACATCATAGTCATCATGTCTTCATCATCTATGCAACTTCTCATACTCAGATTCTATCTTGATTAGGATATGTCATCTGATTTCCACAAACTGCTACTTAGGAACACTGCCTGAGTACTGCTTCCACTGAATTACACATAGCTATCATGAATAGATGAATTTACATATACACTCTTAACCATGATCTCAGGACATAACATAGAGTAAGTCCTCAACTCTGCATAGATTGATCTTCAATATCCCACATGCACTAACTCAAACATTGTCTACTTCTCTGCTAAGCTTCAGTAGATCATTGTGTTGACATCAATAACAATCACAGTCATGAATGCAACAACAACTACTATAGAATGACTACAAATACTCCCCCATAGGATATATTTAGCATTCATTCCTAACAATGTGAACTTGATTAACACAAGCTTGGTCAATACAACCATTCAGTTATAGCTCAGTTTACATCATATCTCAGCTATCACAGGAGCTCTGCAAATACTCACGACTCAGTCACTATAGAATAAAATACTAATGCTTGGCATCAAATATACAATGTATCTCTTTACTCAAATCTATCCTAGTACATCTTAATCTATGCAGATATGGACCTTATCTTATCAAATGCTAGGAAATGATGTAAAATAAAACATTATAAGATTCAATTTCACACATACCTTCTCTACTTAGTTTGAAGTAGTGTGATCACCTTATCTATCAGATTGGGTGACCTCAGGTTCACTGAATCCACCACTACTTTCTTCCTCTTTATTCTTCCATGTCTTGTTCATCTAATCTCTCATATTCTCAATAGTTTCTTCATTCTTTCTTTGTTCATTGCTTGGTATATGTGTTATGCAGTATTTCTTTAAGTGATCAATATTATTGATTTTATAGCATAACATACTTCCATTCATCCAAATCTTGGATTTACCTCTGAAATGTGTCTTCAAATAGTTTTCTCCAATGTGACCATATTTTTCATAGTAATGGCAATTATACTAGATGTATTATAGTCCCAATTGTATGTATTACCCTTCTTAGGTGCCTTATTCTATTGATTGGATTTCCACTTAGCTTTGGATCTACACTCATGTGCTCTATATCCATATTTATGATAGTTGAAATAATGTCCTTGAAATCTAGGTGATGTTAATAAATTACTGACCTTTGTCCTGCATACATGTGCCTCATGTCCATGCTTTTTATAGTTAAAACAATATCCATTGAATTTTCATTTGGGATCAGACTCACCATGTTTTCTTTTGCATATGTTGGTTGTATGTCCTAGATTTCCATAATGATGGCATGTAGGATTGTTGTTCTCTGTCTTTGCATTCCTTTGTTCTCCACTTTTTGATGATTCTCTTCCCTTAGTGGATAATAAGTGCTCATCATGTACAAGTCTAGATGTATCACTAAATCTTCTAGGTGACCTCAATAGTTCTTCAAAGTATCTTATAGCTTCATTAGGTTTGTTCATTCTTTCATTGCTCTCCTTTTTAGATCTTATTTCATTCCTCCATTGACTATTTTTGAATCTCTGATTTGTGATTTCCACATCTTTCCTTCTCCATTCTTGATTAACAACTAGCATTTGATGTACCATTTCTAGTTGATTGTTTTTCATTCTTTTCATGTTCCTTGTCCTTTCATCAAGTCTCATTGATATCTATCTTTTATCTTCTCTAACCACTATCTTATCTTCTTCACCTTTATTTTTCTATTCAACAACTTCACAGAGTCTTACTGATTGTATTTATTGTTCTCTCTTCATATTTCTAATATCCTCATTCAGTATATTGTTTTTCTCCAGAAGCTCTTTTATGGATTTGTCACTTTTTGTAGAGTTTCTTCTACAAAATAGTCATGTAGTATCCTCTTCTTGATATTGAGTTTCATTCTGTTGTATTGCTATTTCTCTTCTTCCGCTTAAAGATTTCTTCAATTAACCTTTGGACACTTCATGTTTTTGTAATGCAAGTTGAATGTCAATATTCTGATTCTCTATGATCTTTCCCAACTTATAAACCTCCATCTCAAGATTGTTGACTCACAAGTGGTTAGAATTCTTACCAAGAGACTAAGCTCTGATACCAATTTTTGGAAATCTTAACACTGTAACAAATCTAATATCCCAATCATCATCCATGAAAAATAAAACATAACACAATGATTTTGGTTACCTAGAAACCCTTGAGAGGTAAAACTAGGGTGGGAATGATACCCACAAATCTTCACTACTAGAGTATTAAATTTTTCTTGTTAGGGCTACAAGTTTGATCATAAAAGATGATCTACCCTATGAGGGGTCTTCCCTATTAAGAGCTTTAAAACTTATACAATCTACCTTGCAAAAGGATTTAAAACTTAAAACTAAGTAAGCACTTGGTTAAGAGCTTTACTAAGGTGTATTAAAACCACTTTGTTAAGAGATTTACCCTAATTCACATGTTAGAATGTCTCAGTACCTAATCCTTTGGTTTTCACTATGATACTAATTACATATCCTCTCCTTACAATATAGATTTGATCTCCTCTATCAAATATGTCTATGTTCTGTCCTTCACTACTCTACTTGGTCATTGAACTTTATTTCTACTAGTCAAAACACTTTGTTACTCTATAAGTATGATATCTCCTTCATACTCATGCTCTTCCCATAATATGTTTTAGGGTTCGGATCTCATCTTATATAAACAATTAATTGTCTCCAAGATTTGAGATCTACGATCTCGATTGTCTACTTTTTTAGCTTAACCATTCTCTAATTCTGATTGGATCAATGAATTAAATAAGGATCAATGATTACAATTCTAAAACATGATCACCTCTATGGTTTCCTCAATAAATAATAAATATAATATAGATGTCAGGAAAAATAGTTTACCTAAGTGTTTGTGCCATAAAAAACACACAAGTCAAATATGGATTACTTGGCATTCAATATCTCAGGCACTCGACACTCATGATTCTTCATACCTTGTTGCTTGACACTGACATCTCTACATAACTCTACATAAATTTACTTAGTTAATACTAAAGTACTTAGTGACCACTGTCTTGCTCGGTAGTGACTACTGCTTGGTAAATGTACAATATACATGACTCGGTCGCAGTGATGATCGACCAACATTTCTTAAAAAATGACTAAGTAAAAGACACTAATAGACACAAAACTTAGGGTTCAAAGAGGTGAGGTCAAACCCTTTGAAAGAGAGGTGCCTATTTTTTGTTGTGTTTGAGCTCTATCACACAATGTTCCTCATTTCCAATCACTTGGTTTCATAAAGGTTATTTTTTTTCCTAATGAGGTGGATATATCTTATTTAGTTGAGGATGTGTGGGGTATTATGTGGATCTCCCTTTGTCATATATTATTGGCTACGAAGATGAAATTATCCAAGTTATTCTTTCTTCGAGGCTACTTGTTTCCCCTCGATCTTCTTATGAACCTCCTAGTCCATAGTATCTTTTATTCTAAAAGGTTTCACGGGGCCTTTCAAAACCAAATGGTTATGTTTGTGGCTTGCCATATTTTACTTTTATTTATCTCATTTCAAGTGAAATATCATGTGGATGTGGTTGTTTATGTGTAGGAAGAGGTTTTTGGTGGTCCTATGTTGTCTTTCCCTAGTTGTAGCTTCTCGAGAAAGCATTTGATCTGGAGGTTTATTCCTTTACACCTATTGGATCAAATTATTGGTCCTAATTATATTACATTGAAAGAATCATTTCAATACCCACTATTCATTTCCTTCTTCCTTTCCCTTTATATTTCTAATGGAAGGGGTCTTTTTAGGCTTTTGGTTTGGGATTCCCACCTAAACCACTTTTTTTTTAAAATTTAATCTTTTTGTGGGGATCGGGACTCCTATGCCCAATGGTTAGAACTCCATTACAAATATCTTTGAATTCACATCTTCTAAATTCATTTCCTTCTATCATTTTGACTTGATGTTACTTTTTGTAGGGTTTCAAATGTCTAATGCCCCTTGATATAATTGAAACTATAAAAAATATTAAAATAAGGAATTTTGTTACTAAAAGAAACATATAATATATTTAGAAAAAAATTTCTTTATGAGAAAATATTTCAAAATTATTAACTTTGTCTATAACCAAATAATTTAATGTTGCGTGAATACAACTATGATAGGATGACAAGTGGAAACTTCAAATACTATTTTATTATATAATTATATCATGTTACTTATCTTAATGACCACCACTCATGACAAACTTCCTCACTATTAGATAATAGAATATTAAGGAAATCCTCTAGATGAACCATCAATATATTCAAAAGAATAAAATAGAAGGTCGTATAAGTAGAGAATCTACCATGGGTGAAAAAATATTCCTTGAGATAGTGGATTTTTCTAGTAAATTCGTATACTCAATTATTTATTGTAGTTATTTTGTAGTTATTCTATTGACACATAACATAATTACTGTGCCAAATTAGGATGAGTAACTAAGAAAGTAGAGAACTCACAACATATCAAATATAAAATATAGTAGCTTTGGATTGAAACCACAAATAAACAATGTACTCTCTAACTAGTGATTATCAAATTGTTTAGTCCACCTATAATAGATATACAAAATAATAGCATCCTCGCATCATTATTTATTTCTCTACAAAATCATCCACCTGGTTGAAGCTCATTTATTTAATGTAATGCCTCCCCTAAGAACCTATGAGAATAAAGTCTAAACTAGACATTAAGATGATGTAATTATTTTTATAACATTAAAAGATACTTACATATGTAATAAAATGTAACAAATTATAATCTAACTTTTCATTAACAGCATTCATGTAGTTGTATCATTAAACATTGTAACTCTAGGTTTAATCTACATTCTATAGGGTTCCCAAGATGTTTCTACTTAAACCACATTAATTGGATTACTAATTTCACCAATACATAATCATATATTTAAGATTACATTCATTTTAGATCCAAATTTCAAATGTTCCTAAGAATTTAAATTTACTTAATGAAAGTACAATAATCATGAATTAAGGAAAATGTACATCATTTTCTTGTAATCAATTGGCATAAATAAAAACAAATATTAATTGCTACATCAATGTTAATCATAAATTACATTTCCTTTATACATGTCTATAGAAATCACAATAATGAGTCATATATATATATATATATATATATATATATATATATATATATATATATATATATATATATATATATATATATATATATATATATATATATATATATATATATATATATATATATATATATATATATATATATATATATATATATGAACATTTCCCTTAATGCTCTTCCTCTTAGTGATTCTCTTATGCAGAATTAAGATTCTACCTCATCTCCTCCTAGGATGTCTTCTTTGCTTCCTTCTTGTGAATCTGTTTATAGTGTTGAGAGAACTAACATGGTTTATCCAAAACCCTTGTTGACTATCAAAATTTGTCCTTGCATTACTGTCGAAGATAAACCTATGAAGTCTTTAGAGTCTTTCAATGATCAAGATTTGATAGCTCACACCTATCATACAAGGAATAACCCTCAACCTAATCTGATGGTTTCTACTACTATGCCACCTTCTCAACCCATTCTTCCTCCTCCACCTCATCTTCCTAGCAAGGAGTATGATTTCATAAACCAATTATGCAAATACCCCTTCCAAGATTTATTTATGAGAGCTTCTTCAAACTTCACCTAACTACTATGAAACCTTGCAAAAATCTCTAACAACTCTTCCCACTCCACCTCCTAGTCAAGATAACATCAATACCTTCTTAAAATGTATGTATGCTACCTCGGGTCCTCCTGGAATTGTATTTACTTAAAAATATTTACCTTATAAATAAATTCAGAATCCATATGATGCTCTTATGGTTGTTATTACTATCAATAAGAGTATCATTCGTAGGACCTTGTTTGATAATGGATATGGGCTTAATGTTTGTCACATGGACATGCTCAAAGTGATTAGTGTTGATCTTTAAACTATTCAACCTAACAATGTTCCTATACATGGCTTTGATAACATTGCTAAGAAAACTTTGGGAATCATTACCTTACCTATCAAAGTAGGTCTAGTTATCCTAAATACTCATTTTTCATGTTGTGTCTAGACTTCTTAATTATAACCTCCTTTTGGGTAGATCTTGGTTGCATGAGATGAATTTTGTTCCTTCCACCCTTCATTGTAAATTAAATTTTATTCACAACAACATGATGTATACACTTCATGTAGATGATGCACCAAATCCTTGTTTGAATATTCAAACCCAGACTACTCCTATTCCTAACAGTAATCCTTCTTCCTCTAATTCTCTTCCTGGCGATGATTGGGGAACCTTGGATTTTAATCCTACCTTTATGGGAGAGTATAAGGTTTATGATCTTGATTTTATGAAGCAACAAAGAGAGTTTGAACAATGAGCTTTTGCTTCTACTTCTAATACCTTTTTAATAACTTTGTCAGTTCTCATACCCACAATGAATTTTTTAAACCTACAAATGATGACATAGTGACTACTGATGTTCCATTGACTCCTTTTGATATGGCTTCTCATTATGGTCTTGGTTTTCATTTCCTACTTAAACAAGAATTCAATGGTCAAGGATGTGGTAAGCATAAATAGGGAATTCAAATGCCCTTACAAAATGGGGGGCGGGAGAATTATTATGGATTGGGATTTAATCCTCAACAACAAATCAATGTTAACAACATCTCAAATAACACTTCAAAACATGATGAACCTATGCAGGAATTTGACCAAGAAGTTCTTTTGCTTAAACTCCTTTGTGCTAAGATGGTTACTAGACCTAAATGCAAAGAGAAATGTAGTCCACTGTTGAAGACTCTTCCTTTTTGTTTGTATCATAGATTTAATGATCACTCTACTAATCAATGTCAAGCTTTACATTATAAGATTAGGTAGCTCATTGATAGTAAGGTTATTTATATATCATGTGGCAATGAGTTGTATTTTAGTCCTATTTTCTCTAAATAAAATTTATCTTCCTATTATGGAGCTTTACATTATGTAAATAATGTTAGCCTAATCCTTGGGGTCTCATTGTCTTACATAGTGTTGTGAGAAACATAATAGGTACCCTTCCATCCTTGTTCATATGCTTGGGGGGCAAGGATGCCATCTCCTTCTTTTTTGTCTTTCCAGGAGCTACTTTTCCCTTGGTTAAGTAGTATCTATCTATTATGTGATATCCAATTATACATGAAAGTTTTGATTTGCATTGAGGATCTATGTCCTTGATCATAACCTATTTCATTGTTTGATGTTGGGTTTGCATGGTTGATAAATATCTCACCTTAGAAGCTGAATAGTGTGCTATCCTTCACAAGTGTTAATTTTTCCCTTCTTGCATGATATCTCTTTGCATTTGTCCCATCCATGGCCTCATAGGAGCTGTGATCTTCTTGGTTTGGACTGGGTGTTGTCTATGGATATTGTCTTGATGTTGAAGAAGGCTTTATCCTTGTTCTTTTATTTCCTTAACATGTCAAAATAGTAAGTATTTTTGTATCTTAAGAAGGGGGGTGTATATATGGCCTCACTCATTCTATATTATGCATTTTTGGTCTAACCTTTTGCTTTGCAACATGCTAAATCCTTAGAAGGTAACACACATAAGTTTCTAAATCCTGAAGAGACACACATTTCTAATTTCAAATATGCTAAATCCTCAGAAGGTAATGCATATAAGTTGCTAAATCCTAAAGAGATAGGCAATTTAAAAATGTATTCTATGGTGATATAACGATATGGATCCATGGGTACTTCATAAAATATGTCAAAGGACATACTACATACATGCATAGAGCCACTAGAAGGCACACAATTTTATGGTGTGACTATCAAGTGTTTCCTTGGTAGACCATCCTATCCTTTTTGTGGTTCAAAGTGATATACACACATCTTACTGAATGAGCCATCCACTTCTCTCTCCCCTTTTCTCTCTTTCTCCTAGTGATGTCTCTCTTATTGTAATCTCAAGGAGTTTATGAAGACTTGAGTTCCTCGGGGCCTTGAGGATTCCTTTGTCCCTTTGATTTCAATAAGATTGTCTTTTTCTTTCTAATCTCCTTTACCAAGAGTTTGCATCGAGTCCATAATCTTGCTAAAGTGGGGGCTAAATGTATCATCAAAAAATGGAAGCACTTCCATTTAGAACTAGTTGTGCCCTCCGAGTAAGTGGTTTTGGGTCATGTCAAATGCTTTGAATGGGTCTTTGAATTGGATTAGGATTTTTCCCCTATTCTACCCCATTTTCCACTTTTTTTCTATTTAATTCTAGCATCCTAAATTGGAATTCTGAGATTCTTGACCTCAAGATCAAGGTTGACCTTGACCCTAACCTAAGTTAAGGTTGACCTCAACCCTGACCTAGATCAAGGTCAACCTCAACCTTGATACAGGGTGCAAATTTCAAAATCCAAAAGTTTTTAGATGTCAAGCTTCAAAAAGATTTATTTCATGCTTCTAAGTCAGTTGTTTCGGGTTTTAGAATGGTAAAATCATAAATTATATTTAACTTAGCTCCATTTCTAGGGGTAAAGGCTTAAATAGGAATTTAATTCTCCTATGTAGGTCTCTCTAGAAATTTGTGCCCTATATCACTATAAAAAGAATCATTCTCCTCTCATTTTTCTCCATCATCCATCAATCATCAAGCAATCCATCTCTCTAAATCATAAATCAAGAATCAACTATGCATCACCAAGAAAGCATTCAAGCATTCAAGAATTCAATCCTTCAAGTATTCAAGCCTTCAAGCATTCAAGCATTCAAGATCCAATTCATCAAGGAGATCCATTGGTAGCCTTTACAGGATTCAATCTCTATGGAGCCCTATTGTTGAAGATTTCTCCATCTATATCCATTTAAGCTTCTTCCTATTCCAAAATCTATTCAAGATTGGTGTTGAAGATCTAAAGGTAGTTGATTCAAGGATTCAAGGATTCGAATCATCGAGAAGGGTTTTCAACATAAGCAAGGTGAATTGTTCAATTTACTTTATTTATTACCACAATTTCAATTCAATTTCAAGGTTAATTCCTAAATTGGGGTTCGACCAAGAAAAACCCCTCCCCCCCCCAACAAACAAAACCATTTGTCTTGCAGGAGAAGGTGTGGAATAGTGAATTACAGTGTAGATCTAAACACTCTTTTCGGTAAAATTTTGGGATCTGTGAACAAAACTTACGTTGGAGCAGTGCAGGTCAAGGTCGACATAAAGGGGTCAAGATCGACCTTTTACACATGGGTCAAGGTTGAAATTTTATAGAAAAGAAAAATATTTTTGGATTTTGTAGATCTCACAGTTTCTAGTCAGGTTCATGGAAATCAATAGCTATTGAGAGTGTTTGACAAGGTTTTTAGCAGATTCTTTTTCAGAGGTAAGTTATTTTTATTTATCCATTTCAATATTAGTCTTCTAGATTCACTTTCCATATCATTATATTTTCATGTATGCATTAAATATTGGTTTAGGGTCTATTTTATGTGCAAACCCCCATTGTTCTAGACCCCATGCATATTTTCCACCTTACACACACACACACACATAGATGCAAGAGCATCTGGGGTGTAAGAGAAATCTTGCATCACCCAAAAAATATATTTCTAGTTTCTTTTCAATAAGGGCTATCTTCTGCAGAATCGCTAGTTATGGAAACTTACTATTTTTAGTAAGTTAGTCATATGATCTCAAAATATTTTGATTTCACAGTTGGAGGTTCATCTTAGTCATATCAACCTACTAGTTGGGTTTCATTGGCACATCATCTATATTGGTGAAGTTCTTGAGGTTTTTGGGTATGAAATCTTTCAGGTCAATTTTCAAGGCCTTAGAGGCTATGGATCGTGATCGACCCCTGACTGACTAGAGCTTGCATGGGTCAAGCACTAAAGATCAGGTCCTGCCATCTCCAAAAAGTGGCTACAATAGAAAAATGGAGCTACGGTTAGAAAGTTATGACCTCCAAAAGTTGGGCTACCTAAAAACATATTTTGTAATTCTTTGGAGCTGACCCTATGTAAAAAGAAAAGAAAAGAAAATAATTCTTAGGATAGTCGGCCTTAAGGGTTCACTTTATGGAACCTTCTCATGCTGTGGAAATTGCCTATATAACAAAGGTCTGTAGTGTTGTCTAGGGTAGTTCTAGGTAGATCGGTTCTTGTATATTGTTGTTGTTTCTCTATTTCTGTTAAGTGTTTATGGTATTAAGGGGAGCACCCTTTATTAAGTAGTATTAGAGAATGAGTTCCTGATTGTGTAAGTAGATTGCCGACTGTGGGGCAATTTGCACCAGAATGGAGGTTAGGGTTTCAACGAGCAGCGTGAAAATGCCTCCATGAAGGGAATGTGGCGGAAGAGCTGGTGGTGTGACATCTAATGTTAGACTGCTCTAGATACAAGTGCACGTATTGTAAGAAGAGATTCACAAAGGAATGAATCTTAATGTAAGAGACAAAAGAAAGGATGAAATCAAAGAAGGAAATTCTGATCAAGAAGGAGAAGACAAAGTTGTGAACCAAGAGGAAGAAAGGCTTTTTCAGGCCATTTCCTAGATCAGGAAAAGATGTAAGATTGAGGTTCCTGCATTTTCAGGAAATCTTAACGTAGAAGAGTTGATCAACTAGATCAATGAATTAGATTAATATATTGAGTATGAAGACATCGATGATCCTAATCGGGTCAAGTTTGTGAAGGCCAAACTGAAGGGTCATGTAAAGATCTTGTGGTAGGAGATTCAATTGGAGTGAAATACAAGAGGAAAGGATAAAATCACAAGATGTGATCAGATGGTGAATAAATTGAAGTGAAAGTTCATTCCTGGTGATTATGAGCTTGACCTACTGAAGAAAATGAAAAGTTTGAAGCAAGCAAGAAGATCTATTTAGGAATATAAAGACTAGTTCTCTTGAATCCTCATCAGAACAGGCTATGCAAAAGCTGATAAGGATAAAGTTTCTTGTTACCTTAATGGGTTGAAGCTGAGCATTCAGGAGGAGTTGAATTTGGTTTGGATGAACAATATTGAAGACAGATACTAGTTTTCCCTAAGAGTAGAGGAAAAGTTGAACAAGATGTTTGAGAGAAGACAAAATTGAAGAGGTCGTGGTGGAAGATCTAGTGGACAGTCATATGGAGGCCAAAATGAAGATCCAAAAAAGAAAAATAAGGCTAGTAGTAGTCAAAATTAGAGAGGAAACAATTCCAATTGTTTCCATGATCAGAATAGTAGAGATCGGAGAGGAAGAGGAAGAGGACAAGGTTCAGGAAGAGGAGGCTTCCGTGCAACATGTTTTCATTGTAGAGAAGGTCATAGGCAATTTGAATGTCCTCAATGCCAAGGAAGGATAGATAGGAGAACTGAAGGCTAGGATAGAGTAGCACATGTAGATGAAGATGCCAAATCATGACATTCTAAAGATGCTGAAAGAGGAGAAATGCTAATTAATAGAAAAGTCTTGCTAAGTGGTGAAAATGAATCTGAGCAAAGGAGGATCTTATTTAGCACCAGGTGCAAGTGTGGTGATAAGGGTTGTCATGTGATTATCGATAGTGGAAGCACTGAGAATTTGGTTTCAGAAGAGATGGTCACAAATTTGAAGATCAAGAGATAGAAACACCCACATCCATATCAGAATTCTTGGGTATAGGATGACCACAAGGTCATGGTTAGTGAATAGTACCTAGTAAAGTTCAAGATTGGCAGATACCATGATGAGGTACTATGTGATATCATACCTATGGATGCATGTCATATGTTGTTGGGTAGACCATGGCAGTTTGATAAGTGTGTTGTACATGATAGTTGTGTGAATACCTATTCCATGAAAAAGTATGGAGTGCGACATAAGCTAAAGCCATTGAAGGACATAGAAGAAAATGTATGTGGTAATGCAAGAATAACTTTTGTTGATGGAAGAAAATTACTAGAGGGTATGAGGCATGAGCATGTGTGTTTTTCTTTAATTCCAAAAGTTTGTAAAGAGGAAGTAGAAGATATACCTTTAGAATTTCCATATTTTTTGAATGAGTTTAGGATATTGTTTCCCATAATGTTCTTGATGGATTACCACCAGTGTGGAAGATCATTCATCAGATAGATTTGATTCTAGGAGCTAGTTTTCCAAATAAGGCAACACATAGAATAACACCAATAGAAGGTGAAGATTTGAATAGACAAGTACGTGAGTTGTTATAGAAGGGGTTGATTTAGGAGAGCCTGAGTCCATGAGTTGCACTAGTAGTATTAGCACCAAAGAAGAATGGACAATGGAGGATGTGTACAAATTCTAGAGAAATAAACAAAAACACAATCAAGTACATGTTTTCATGGCATAAATGGATGATATTATGGACTATTTGAGTGGAGCTATGTATTTTTCAAAGATAGATCTGAAGAGGGGATATCATCCGATTCCAATTAGAGAGGGAGATGAATGGAAGACTACCTTCAAGACAAAGGAAGGACTATATGAGTGGTTAGTGTATTGATTAATTGGAAGAAGTGTAGTTTTGTGAAGGAGCTAGTGTATTTGGGATTTGTAGTTTCAGTAGAAGGTCTAAAAATGGACCCAGAGAAAGTGTGGGCTATCATTGAATGGCCTACTCCAAGGAGTGCTATAGAGGTAAGATCTTTTCATGGTTTGGCTAGCTTTTACAGAAAGTTTATTAGAAGTTTTAGCAGTATTTGTTGACCCTTGACTGAAACAATGAGAGGGAATAGAAAAGAGTTTAAGTGGACTACTAGGGCAGATAAGATTTTTAAACTATTGAAACAAAAAGCTATAGAACAACCTATTTTAGCATTTCTAGATTTTAATAAGGTGTTTCAAGTAGACTATGATGCTAGTGGTACTGCAATAGGAGCTGTTATGATCCAAGAAGTAAACCTGTTGCTTATTTTGGTAAGAAGTTAAATGATGTGAAGAGAAAGTATTCAGTTTATGATAGGGAATTTTATGATATAGTTTAGATATTAAAGAAGTGGAGACACTATCCACTTCCTAAGGATTTTTTTTGGTATACTAATCATCAAGCTTTGTAATATTTGAATAGTCAAGGAAAGTTGAATCAAAGGCACTTGAAATGGGTTGAGTTTTTGCAGAGTTATACATTTGTTTTGAAACACAAGAGTGGAATGTGTAATAGAGTTTCAGATGCACTTAGTAGAAGACAAATTTTGCTAATAGAGATGTAGATTTAGGTAGTTAGGTTCAAGGAGCTCAAGAGTTTATATCAAGAGGATCCTAATTTTGGTAATGGTTGGAAAGCTTGTAAAGAACCTATTGTTCTAGATAGAATGAAGTGTTGGATTTTATCATCTAGGATAGTATGCTATTCAGAGGGATTTAGTTGTGCATTCCACAAAGTTCTATGAGGGAGAATCACACGAAGGAGAAGAATAGCAGAGGATTGGCTGGACATTTTGGTCGTGATAAAACTCTTGCTTTGGTTACTGAGAATTATTACTAGCCATAGCTAGAGAAAGATGTCAAGAAGTTTCTACAGAGTTGTAGAGTATGCCAAATGGTGAAAGGAGTGAAGTAGAATACAAGGTTGTATCAACCATTACCTGTACCAGAGAAGCCTTGGGAGGATATCAGTATGAATTTTTTTCTTGGTTTACCAAGGATGCAGTGGAGACATAATTCAATTTTCATGGTGGTTGACATATTTTCAAAGATGGCACATTTCGTTCCTTGCAAGAGGACTAATGATGCAGTTCATGTGGTAGAATTGATTTTCAAATAAGTGGTGAGACTACATGGTTTTCCAAAGAGTATAGTTTCAGATCGAGACACTAACTTTATTGGATATTTCTAGCACACATTGTGGAAGAAGTTAAAGATATATTTGAAGTTCAATTCATTGCATCATCCATAGACTAATGGACAGACAAAGGCATTGAATAGGAGTTTGGGAAATTTGCTGAGATGTTTGGTTGGAGATAAGCCAATAGGATGGGATTTGATTTTACCAAAGGTGGAATTTGCATATAATAATTCTTTAAATAGGAGCACTGGTAAATCACCATTCTAGATTGTATATGGAAGTAGTCTTAAAAATGCGTTTGAGTTGAGGAAGATAGATAAAGGAGAAATAAGTATTGCTGAAGATGAGAATTTTGCAGAACATTTAAAGAACATCCATGAGGAGGTGAGGAAGAACATTACCAAGATTAATGCATAGTATAAGGCTAAGGAAGATGAGAAAAGAAGGGATAAGGAATTTTAGGTGGGAGATGAAGTCATAGTTCATTTGCGGGAGTGATTTCCAGTCGGGACATATAACAAGTTGAAAATGAAGAAGATTGGGCCATGTAAGATACTAAAGAAACATGATTCAAGAAATGCCTATGAGGTAGAATTGCCTAATGAGCTGAATATTTCAGTAGTATTTAACATTTCAGATCTGATAGAGTATCATGAGAGAAGTGTTGAAGATGAGATCACAATAGCATAGTGGAGTATTCCAGTAACTAGTTCAGCTAACAAGGAGATTGATGACATACTGGATAGTCATGTTGGTAGAAGCACAAGGAATAGGACATATGAAGAATATCTGATCAAATAGAAAGGATGACATGTTGAAGATTCATCATGGCTGAAAAAAGAGGAGGTTAACCATCTTGGTTTTCCTCTTCACACCTGAGTCGTGATAGGGTCACTTCTCAAATTACCCAGAGTGTCTGATGCAGGAGCATCCTAGGAGTAAGAGAAATCTTGTGAATAGTATGAAATAGTGTTCATACCAAAATGAATGAGGGAAATATGAGATCTACTTCTAAATCCAAATTCCCAAAGGAAAGATCCAAGTTGATCAACCAAAAGGTTAATACACAAAAGAATCAATCTATGGAGAATATGTAGGAAGAAAACCTTATATTTCCCTATAAAGAAGATGTGCTTGAAATTTGAAATAATTGAAAGGCAAATACTAACCTCAAAATAGGAAAAATCTAGAAAATGCTAATTTATGATGTCTGTGTGTAGTTTCAGGAAATTCTACAACCTACTTGGGACTGGAAATGTTAAGTTGAAGAAAACCGAAAAAACTTTTATCTTTCTGATAGTAGCTAGTCTTTGACTCTGATAAAAGGTCAAAGACTACTTTGAGATTTTGAAGGTCATCCTTGACTTTGTTCATAGATCTTAGAATTTCACCAAAAAGGGTATCCAAATCCAAATTTAGATCGACAGATCTACACTTGTACCTACAAGAAAAAGAGGGTTTTTATTCTTTGGATGGGGGGTTTGCCTTGGTCAAACCCCAATTTAGGAATTAACCTTGAAATTGAATTGAAATTGTAATGTGCATAAACAAAGTAAATGAAAAAATTCACCTTACTTATGTTGAAGTCCTTGTAGAGGATTCGAATCCTTCAATCCACAAGTAGGGATGCTCCAGTGGATGTAGAATGAATGTAGGATGTCTCAAATCAATGGAATTTGATCTTCAACACTAATCTTGAATGGATATTTTCATATGAGGAGGCTTGGATTAATATGGATGAAGAAATCTTCAAGGGGGCTCCAAAGAGATTGAATCCTTCAATGGCTAACAATGGATCTCCTTGATGGATACTTGAATGCTTGAATGCTAGGCTTGAGGATGAATGACTGCTTGCTTTCTTTCCTTCTTCTTGCTTGATTGATCATTTCATTGCACTTGAGAGATTGCTTAATAAAAATAGATGAGAAAATGAGAGAAGAAGGCTTCCTTTTATAGTGATCTAGGGCACAATCATCTAGAGAAGGCCAACATTGGGGAATTAAATCCCAATTAACCTTAACCCCTAGAAATGGACCCATATTAAATTCAATTTAAGGATTTACCATTTTGAAACCCAAAATGGCTGACCCGGAAGTGGGAAAGAAAATATTTTCAAAACCTGACATCCAGAAATCATGGGAACCTAAAATTTGAGATCTGGGTCAAAGATGAGGTAGACCCCACCCTAGGTCAGGGTCAAGTTCATCCCTAACCTAGGTTAGGTTTGAGGTCCTCTTTGACCCTCAAGGTCATCTTTGACCTTGAGGTCAAAAACCTCTAGACCTCAATCCAAAGTGCTAAGAAATGCAAAAATAAAGTGGAAAACAGGTGCAGAGCGAAGCATAATGAGGGGAGAAAGCCAGATACATGCAAAGACCTGATCAAGGTGCTTAAAATGACTCTAGACCACTTACTCAAAGGGCTAAACTCTCTTATCATGGAAGTGCTTCCATTTTAAGATGATACATTAAGCGCCCACTTTAGCAAGAGTATGGACTCGATGTAAACTCTTGGTAAAGGAGATCAAAATGAAAAGATAATCTTATTGTAATCTAATGGACAAAGAGAAACCTCAAGCCCCCAAGGACTCAAGTCTTTGTTGACTCCAAGATCACAATAAGAGAGACATCTCTAGAGAGAGAGAAATAAGGTGTGATTATCTTTCCCAATGAGAACTTATATCCCATTGTGAACCACACAAGGAAATGGCGCAACTGGAAGGATGGAATTCAACCACCTAGTGAATGTGGCTACTCACTAGTCAACCCATCAAGGATTCATCCTTAGGAATATTATATTCCATAAGAATAAAACCAAAAGAAAAAGAGATCCATTCTTGGGGACACCTCCGACCTTAAGGGATCAAATATATATATTTGAAACTCAAGGGATCAAGAGATCCTAAAATATAAATCCATGCTTTAAGGATTAGTTAAATTCATTGTTAAGACTTTAATAGGAGCAATGGCTTTAAAAAAAACATAAACAACTCCACTAATTATGTTTCCACTTTGAGATTCCCCCATATGAAGACAAATCAAGGGAAATATCATAGAAACATACAAAGAACACAAAAGGGATCTACCTACCGTGGGATCAATATGATCATAAGATAATATATAAATGATATTATTGAAAATGAATGGACATTATTCCCCAAACAAACTAGAACTACAATTAGAAAGGAGGAAAGATCACATAAGATTTACAAAGAAGAATTTTTTCAAACCATAACATGGAGACCAAAAAGAATCAGTGCTACCACGTCTCAAATCTAAGAAGATTACACAAGGAAATGTTTAGAAACAATAGCACATTTATGAAATAACAAGAAACAATGCATAGAAGAATAGAGACACATATAGAGGAATTGTACGATATCTTTGAATCCTTTATCACCTTGCACCAACTGAGTATCAAGGCTCATATAAAAAAATCTAACATTTAGCAAACACATCACGGGGGAAGCACAGTACAATAGGAAAACACACAACAAAGCTACCATGAAGGACAAGTGGATCAAATGTGCCACCTACTCTCCCCATCCTATTGTATATCATTTAGGGAAGGTGGGTAACTCATAGGAGGGACTTCATCCAACATAGTAGAAATGATAGCCAGTTCCAAACAAGGATCCTCTTGAGAATCATCATGTTTGATACTAGGTGTAAGAGTCAATTATGATGAAAGCATATTAGGTAAATCAACATCAATGTCAATAGTCTCATATTCATCATTAACATCATCAGTATCATCAAGAGTATCTTCTTCATCGAGATTAATCAAAATAGGATCTAAGATATGAATAGAATCATCATAATCATGCGTCTTAACATCATTATTAGTAAAAACATCATGCATAATATTATCTAAAGAAGGTAAATATCTTTGAAGAATAGAATTATGAGATTTATCATGAGCATGAAGCTTCTTATGACATTTATTAGTAGATCGATTATGTTTTTCTTTACTTGAAATAGGTTGAGAACTAGGAGGTGTTAGGCCATTTTCTTGTTACAGCAAAATCCTTTGAAATGGCTTCTTCCCTGAAAATGTTTCTTGGTTTGTGCCCTACCCTATGTTCCTTGTGTTGTTGCCTTGCTCTGGTCCAAACTGCATTTCCAAATTTGCAAAATCTAGAAAGATATTCAAATTTCAAAGCTTGCTGGAAATATTTCAAAATTTGTCACAGTGTCAAAAACCCACAGTGTTTTCAAAATTCCATGATGTTTTTGATCTTTTCCTAATAACCTATATTGTTTTCAACCCCCTGTGCTTCCTGCTTTTGTGCACTTATCCTTTGGCGTCGAAAACTTTGTGTGTTTTCGATCCTCTTTCATCGAAAACATTGTGTGTTTTTTACCTCGCACTAGTTCCCCGTCTGCCAGCTTTCCTTAACTGCACAGGTGTGATGGGTGGTGGGCCTAGTTTTCAATGTCTCTTCTTTGATTGGCTGTCATATGGCCACATGTCAGACTTTTTTGACATGTGATCATGTGACCACTTGCCACCTATCCGTGTGGGTCCAGTTCTTCTTGTTGTTCATCCTGGCTAGCAGTTAAGCTTTCATTTTGTGACTTGGCGACTTGCGGTTATCGCTTGGTCTCCTAATTTTGGTGGTTAATCCCTAAGCATTTAGCAATCTAGTGACTATGTTTTCATGTAATCTCTTCATGCCTGGTCGTTAGCGGCTAACATTTGGCAACTTGGCTAGCGGTTAGTTGTGTAGTCGCTAAATGCTCAGCGGTTGGTTCGTGGGTCCCAGTTCTTTTCATTGCCTGGAGTTAGAGATCAAAGATCTACGGTCAACATGTGATCACATGGAATATTCTTTCCCTATGTGATCATGCACCTACCGTCTGATTTGGTGCCGATGGTTTGTTCATTGTGGGACTGCTAGCAGAGGTGGTGATGTGGTGGCCTTTGGTTGGCTGTCGCATGATCGCATAACCCATTTTTGGGTTATATGATCATGTGACCGGTCGACATGTGTCCTTAGGGCCTGGTGAGTGGTGGTAGTATGGTGTCCAAGGTGGTGATGTGGTAGATCCTATGGTTGGTGCATGATCTCATGGGAGTTTCCAAGCCCATGCGATCATGTGCCTGCCATTCATTTCTAGGCTTTTTTGCAGATGGGTCAGCGGTCCCTGTGCTGTGTTCTGATTGGTTGCTGGTGTGCCAGGTGGTAGGGGGTTTGTGATGACCGAGCATGTTTGACTTCAGCGGTGAGTGCTAACGGTTATTCACATGTTCGCATAGCCTTTTTCAAGGCTATGCAATCATGCAACTGGCATTTGCGTTAGCACTTAGCAGTGGAAGTTGTAGCAAGGATAAAGTTTGTAGGCTATTGCATGTTTGCATAATCCATTTCTAAGTTATGCGATCATGCGACTAACCCCCAGGAATCACGGTTGCAGAGTTAGGAAGGGTCCACTGTGTGGGTCTTGCCAGCGTGCCTAGTTTTGATTGGTCAGTGACTGGTGGTGGGGTTGAGGATTTATGTGGGTGGTTTGTGGTCAACATTTCATGGTTGAGAAGCTACCATCGCATGATCACAAGGGCTATCTTTCGACCATGTGATCATGCAACCAAGCATGATTTGTAGCCTGGTTTCCTATAGCGGTGAGGTTGTTGACCGTGCGACTGTGCCACTAAAGTTGAATGTTGAGTTACTGAGGCCGCGAAGTATAATGATCTGATGGCAGGTGCCAAGAGAGGAGGTGACCATTGGGATTTTGAATTCAAAGTTTTGAGAGTTACAGCGGCAAGAAGTACTTGAATTTATGGTTTCTTCAGTGGATTTTGATTGGTTTGGTGGCGCCAGTGATTGCAAGGTGGTCTAGAGGCCTGTTACTTGATTTGTAGAGACTTTTGTGCCATATGATGGACTATTTTGTGCTTGATAGGTGTGTTTGCAGGTGGCCAATTTGATTGGCTCTCATGGTTCTTCCTGGTGTTTTGTACTGATTGTCATGATTGTTAGATCTGTTTGAGATCTCTTTCTCTAGGTTGCCTTTTTTTCCTGCCCCTATAGTAAATTTTTGACCATTTCCAATTGGCTTGGTTGGTAAAGGCTATGCCCTAGCTGTTTGTAGCTTGTTGCAACCCATTTTGGGTTCCCATGGCAGCTAGTGGTATAAAGGGTCAAATTTTTGTCTTTGTTTGGGTTCCTTTCTTCCACAATTGTGGGGACTAGTTCCATGAATGTTCTTCCTACAATGTATTTTCCTTCTTCTCTGCATACAGGGTGTTCCCTCTATCCCCTCTGGCTATGGGAATATAATAAAATTGTAACAGATGTCCTATGTTTAAGTTTTCAATATATTTGTTCTGCTCTCATATTGTCTCCATTTGGTTTTAAACTTATTAATTATAGCATCAAGGGTGTTATAGTTTTTCTACTTGCATTTCCAGTGAGTGTCTGTAGTAGAGTTGTTTTTCATAGAAGCAACTGAGTCTAGGACTGGTATTCAAATATGTATGAGATGAGGTATCAAAGATGAATCATGCTTGTCTTCCAGTGGATGCTGGTTAATGTATTTCCTGGTCCTAGGTCTTTCTTTGGATAGGTGATAGCATATCTAGGTGCACAGGTGGTTTGGTAATGTGTGATATGGTCAGGGTGAGTGTGTTGTCTTTTCATTTCATAGCCCTGTTGCAGTGAGGTATTAGACTCTACTGCCCATTGGATAAGGCACTAGTCTATGGGAGACTTGGGGTACTTCAGGGGTCCATTCAACCCAACATCAATCATTGAAATGAAATCTTTTCCCTTTCATGTTGGAAGTAGTAGTAGGAGGTTTCTTTCTAGTTCTCAGAATCATTGCATGTAGATCAGGTTATTGCATGAGGTCATGGTTCATTGGGGTACAGGATACCTACAGGGGTCTGGAAACTATCTCACAATAATGCATCTACATGCCTTTTGTTCATCAACTCAAGAAGAGTCATGAGTGTGTAGATGAGGCAATACCCACCTGAGTGAATGTGGAGCTCAAAGTAGAAGGAGGATGTTCCTTATCCTCATTAATTGGCACTTTTTCCTTGTCAGACTTTGGAGTGAAGACTAACTAGTTTGTCAATCATAGTGTAAACCTGGCATCATGTGGGAACAAGTTTAAAAGCCAACAAGAGGAATAACCAAAGGATCCTTCACATGTTCTTTAGGAAGATCAATAGGATTATCGACAATAGGAGGAACTTGATTAACATAACTAGAATCCATAGTTAAAGGAGGTACAAAAGGTGTAGGCAAAAGACCATGACTAAGATCCATAGGAGGTATGCTTAATTCAAGAATCTTACGATGTTTATAAGCTTGATATGAATGAAAAATATTATTAGGATGAGGAGGACATGAGTTAGGTAATGAAGGCCAAAATAAATCAAGAGCAGCATAATCTCTAGGCCTAGAAGGTTGATATAAAATATGATTAACCATCTTCACTTCTTTATCATGAAAAAATTTTAGACACTTATGGATAGGTGAAGCAATAGCATGCATGGCATTTAACCACGACAAACCTAGCTTAACCTGAAATTGATCAGAAGTAGGAACAATGACAAAGGTAGTGTTCACAAATTTTCCACAAATTTCAACTGGCAAGTTAATAGAACCAATTGATGGATAAAGAAAACCACTACAACTTTGAATCCACACATCTGATGTATCATAAGAATCACATTGTAAGATTTTCATAAAAAGATTTTCTTCAGTAATAACATTGACTAAGGATGTAGGGTCAACAAAAGAACCATGAGTAGGTTTCTGAGAAATACTAGCATATATATAAAGGGGAACATCAGGAGCTTTAATAGTCTTAGAGTTATCAAAGGTAATCAAAAGTTCCCATGGTATTTATTCTTAGGTTTTTGTTGAGGTTTAGGTTGATTTTTCAATTTAGGCTTAGGTTTTTCTTGAGGTTGAGATTGAACTTGAGGTTTAATTTGAGGTTGAGGTTGAGGTGGAGATACAGATTGACCAACATACTCGATTTGATTAACAACACGATTGAGATCATCCATCTTTGAATCATATACAATTTCCATAGAAGATGGTTGAGAAATGGTATTAGTATCATGCGTAGGTCAAGGATTCGTATAGATTTGAAGGTTTTGATTAGGAGGAGAGATAGATTTTTTCCCACTACCATCAAGATTATTAATAGATAAGGTAGTAGAATCAATTAAGTCTTGAAAATTATGTTTTAAAGAATAACAATTCTCACTATCATGACCATTTTGACGATGATATTGATAAAAAGCTCTAGGATCAAAAGATTTAGATGTAATTGTAGAAGGTAAAAGAGGTCAAATAGGAGGTAAAGTAATCATATTAGCAGTTAACAACCTATTCATAATAGAATGTAAAGATTTAGAAAGTGGACTAAATATATGATTTAATCAAAAAGTAGTGGATGTAGAAGTGGCATTATAAGATGCAACAACAACTTGATCAACAACTGCATTCACTTGTTTTTTTATCTTGACATAGTTGTTGAATTTTTTAAATTTGTTCAGATTAGGAGCAACATCACTTTTATTAACTAGAACATGAGCCATTGGAGTGTTTCTCTCAAATTGACTCACTTGTAATTGATAGTGATGAAGTGCTGCATAAAGCTGTTGAAAAAAGGTAAATTCAGTAAGTAGAATCTTATCTCTAATATGCTTTTGCAAACTTGAAATAAACATACATTGAATATCAATATCAAGAACATGATAGGAAATTTGAATATACAAATGCTTAAATCTACTAATAAATTCAGTTAATTTTTCCTTAGCACTTTGTTTAGAATGCATCAAATCAGTCAAAGACACTTGCATGGCAATATTGTTTTGAAATTGTTGAATTTTGTGGAAATGAATCAATAGAATAAGGAGGCAAGGAACAATACCATTGTAAGGCCTTGTCATATAAAGTTCTAGCAAACAGTTTGTCTAAAATCCTATGGTCATGAGCATAATCACTACAAAGGATTTGAAAAGTTTTAACATGATGCACAAGGTCTCCTTTTCCATTGTAATTATCAAGATGAGGCATATCAACTTGATGCGGAACAGGAGTACAAATAATGTCTCGGGACAAAGGACTTCCCATGTCACATGTAGGAACACTAAACTTGTTTTGAGTTAAGGAAGCCATTTGTTGTTTGTAAGGATGACATAGCTTGAGCCAAACTAATGATTGTTGAATCATTAGATGAAATAGGAGGAATAGAAACATTAGAAATAGTAGGTAAAGTGTAAGAGGCTATGGAAATAGAAGATACAACTAGAGGAACACTGGGAACTATAGTTGGAAGTGGATTGGAATAAGTAAAAGGAACATTATGATATGAAGGTTGTGATGTAGGAAGGGACACATGAGGAACACTCATAGGAACAGAGGGAAATGTCACAGTCACCAAAGAAGGAGTATAAGTAGGAAAACTAGGTAAAGGATTAGAAGAGGGTTCTACACTAGTGATAGGAAGAATCAACCCTAAGTCTTGAGCTTCTTGAGCTAAAGGCTTAACATTTGAATGCACAAGATGAGTAATACCATGCAAGAGGTTAACACCTTGATCACTATCATGAAGAACTTTCTTAAGATCCTCTATAGCTTTAATAGAATCTTGATTATGGTTTTCTTGAATAAGCCAATTACCCATTTTATAAAGTTTAGTTGAAAGTTTTTGGACTTGTTGAGGAGGAACTCTTAAAGCATCATCCTCATCATGAGATGAGTGAGAAGAGTTTTTCTCCATAATAGGATTGAAATCATAAAGAATCAAATTATCTTCTAGGATCCTAAGGAAAGGAGAGGAAGATTCAAGATCAAAGGCACCCATGAGTCTATGACTTCTTCTAACTGGAATTTCATAAGTAGGACTAGTAGTAGTAAAGCTCATAAACCAATTCAATGAAAATGAACCAAACTAAGAACACATAAAACATGAATATTTTTGTATTTTGAAAGAAATTTTGTAATTTTTTTGTATTTTTGAAATCTAATTAGCATGAAAGATTTAACATTAAAGAGAAATATAATACTAACAAGATAAAATGAAATCTAATAGCATAAACACAATAGGGCATCTAATTCCATAAATGAAAGGAGAGTAAGTTGTCAGGTTCACCAGAATGAATAGTGTGAAATAGTGTTCATACCAAAATGAATAGGGTAAATATGAGATCTACTTCTAAATCCAAATTTCCAAAGGAAAGATCCAAGTTGATCAACCAAAAGGTTAATACACAATAGAATCAATCTATGGAGTATATGGAGGAAGAAAACCTTATATTTCCCTATAAAGAAGATTTTCTTCAAATATGAAATAATTGATAGGCAAATACTAACCTCAAAATAGGGTAGATCTAGAAAATGATAATTTTTTATGTCCATGTATAGTTTTGGGCAATTCTGCAACCTGTTTCGGACTGTAAATGCTGAGACAAAGAAAACCCAAAAAAAAATTATCTTTCTGATAGCAGGTAGTCTTTGACCCTGATAAAAGGTCAAAGACTACTTTGAGATTTTGAAGGTCATCCTTGACTTTGTTCACAGATCTCAAAATTTCACCGAAAAGGGTATCCGAATCCAAATTTAGGAATTAACCTTGAAATTGAATTGAAATTATAATGTGCATAAATAAAGTAAATGAAACAATTCACCTTTCTTATGTTGAAGTCCTTGTAGAGGATTCAAATCATTAAATCCACAAGTAGGGATGCTCAAATGGATGTAGAATGAATGTAGGATGTCTCAAATCAATGGAATTTTATCTTCAACACCAATCTTGAATGGATCTTTGCATGTGAGGAGGCTTGGATGAATATGGATGAAGAAATCTTCAAGGGGGATCCAAAAAGATTGAATCCTTTAATGGCTAACAATGGATCTCCTTGATGAATGCTTGAATACTTGAATGCTAGGATTGAGGATGAATGAATTCTTGCTTTCTTTCCTTCTTATTGCTTTCTTGATCACTTGATTGCACTTGAGAGCTTGAGAGATTTCTTGATGAGAAATGGATGAGAAAATGAGAGAAGAAGGCTTCCTTTTATAGTGATCTAGGGCACAATCCTCTAGAGAAGGCCGACATTGGGGAATTAAATCTCAATTAACCTTAACCCCTAGAAATGGACCCATATTAAATGTAATTGAAGGATTTACCATTTTGAAACCTAAAATGGTTGACTCGAAAGTAGGAAAACAAATATTTCTGAAACCCGACATCCAGAAATCATGGGAACCTAAAATTTGAAATCTAGGTCAAGCATGAGGTAGACCCCATCCTACATTAGGGTCGAGGTCATATTTGACCATCAAGGTCATCTTTGACCTTGAGGTCAAAAACCTCAGGACCTCAATCCAGAATGGTAAGAAATGCAGAAAAAAGTGGAAAATGGGTGCAAATAGAAGCAGAACGGGGGGAGAAAGCCAGATGCATGCAAAGACCCAATCAAGGCACTTAACATGACCCTAGGACACTTAATCAGAGGGCTAAATGATCTTATCATGGAATTTCTTCCATTTTAAGAGGATACATCTTGCATCACCCAAAAAAATTATTTCTGGTTTCTTTTCAATAAGGCCTATCTTCTGCAGAGATGCTATTTATGGAAACTTACTATTTTTAGTAAGTTGGTCATATGATCTTAGAATGTCCTAATTTCATAGTTCAAGGTTCATCTTAGTCATATCATCCTACCAATTGAGTTTCATTTCGACATCATCTATATTGATGAAGTAATTGAGGTTTTTGGTTACGAAATCTTTCAGGTCAATTTTGAAGGCCTTAGAGGCTCCGGATCATGATCGACCCCGATCTAACTGGAGCTTGCACAATTCAGGCATTGTAGATTAGGTCCTCCCATTTTTTAAAAGTGTCTACAATATGAAAATGGAGCTATGGATATAAAGTTATGGCCTTCGGAAGTTACGCTACTTAAAAACATATTTTGTAATTCTTTGGAGCCGACCCTATGTAAAAAGAAAAGAAAAGAAAATAATTCTTAGGATAGTCAGCCTTAAGGGCTAAATTTCTGGAATCTTCTCAGGTGGTGGAAATTGCCTATATAAGAAAGGTATGTAATGTTGTCTAGGGTAGTTATGGGTAGATCTAGGTAACGATTCGAGGCTTTGTCGTACAGAATATTGTAAAGGAAAATGCCCATGTAGCTTTGCATATTGTAATTCTAAAATTTGTAATTCCACATTTGTGGAGATAATAAGAAGCTCAGTTTCTGTTCTTTCATATTTTTTTGTTTCTCTATTTCTATTATGTGTTTGTGGTATTAAGGGGAGCACTCTTTGTCAAGTGGTATCAGAGTGGGAGTTCCTGAGTGTATAAATAGATCATCGACTATGAGGCAGTTTGCACCAGGACCATGGTTAGCATTTCAATGAGCAGCGTGAAAATGCCTCCATAAAGGGAACATGATGGAAGAGTTGGTGGTGTGATACTTAAGGTTAGATCACTCTAGAGACACGTGCAAGCATTGCAAGAAGAGATTCACAGAGGAATGAATCTTAATGTTAGAGACAAAAGCAAGGATGAAGCCAAAGAAGAAAATTTTGATCAAGAAGGAGAAGGCAAAGTTATGAACCAAGAGGAAGAAAGGCTTTTTTGGGCCATTTCCAAGATTGGTAAAAGACCTAAGATTGAGGTTCCTGCATTTTCAGTAAATCCTAACCCAGAAGAGTTGATCGATTGGATCAATGAATTAAAATAATATTTTGAGTATGAAGACATCGAGGATCTTGACTGGGTCAAGTTTGTGAATGCCAGATTGAAGGCTCATGCAAAGATCTAGTGGTTGGAGATTCAATTGGAGAGAAATAGAAGAGGAAAGGATAAAATCAAAAGATGGGATCAGATGGTGGATAAATTGAAGCAATAGTTCATTCCTATTGATTATGAGCTTGACCTACTGAAAAAAATGTAAAGTTTCAACCAAGTAGGAAGATCTGTTTAGGAATATACAGAGGAGTTCCATCAAATCCTCATCAGAATAGGCCATGCAAAAGCTGATAAGGAGAAATTTTCCTATTACCTCAATGGGTTGTGGTCGAGCATTCAGGAGGAGTTGAATCTGGTTTGAATGGACATTATTGAAGAGGTATCCATGTTTTCCCTAAGAGTAGAGGAAAAGTTGAACAAGAAGTTTGAGAGTAGACAAAATGGAAGAGGTCATGGTGGAAGATTTGGAGGATGGTCTTATAGAGCCCGAAATGAAGTTCTAAAAAATAAGGATGAGGCCATTAATAGTCAAAATTAGATAGGAAACAATTCCAATCATTTCCATTATTAGAATAATAAATATCAGAGAAGAAGAGGAAGAGGACAAGGTTTAGGAAGAGGAGGCTTCTTTGGATCATGATTTCATTACGGAGAAGAAGGTCATAGGGCATTTGAATGTCCTCAATGCCAAGAAAGGATAGATAGGAGAACTAAAGGCTAGGCTAGAGTTGCACATGTAGATGATGAGATTAGATCATCACATTATGAAGATACTAAAAGAGGACAAATGCTAATTAACAGAAGAGTCCTACTAAGTGGTGAAAACAAACTTGAGCAAAGGAGGAGCTTGTTTTACACCAGGTGAAAGTGTGAAGGTAAGTGTTGTGATGTGATTATCAATAGTGGAAGCACTGCTAATTTGGTGTCAGAAGAGATGGTCACAAAGTTCAAGGTCAAGAGATAGAAACACTGTGCCTAGTTAAGTTCAAGATTGGTAGATACCATGATGAGGTACTATGTGACATCATACCTATGGATGAATGTCATATGCTGTTGCGTAGACCATGGTATTTTGATAGGCATCTTTTACATGATGGTCATGCAAATACCTATTTCCTGACAAAGGATAGAGTGTGACATAAGCTAAAGCCATTGAAGGACACAAAAGAAAAGGTATGTGGTAATGCAAGAATAACTTTTGTTGATGAAGGAAAATTCCTAGAGGGTATGAGGCATGAGCATGTGTGTTTTTCTTTATTTCCAAAAGTTGGTAAAGAGGAAGTAGAAGATGTACCTATATAAGTTGCAAATTTGTTGAATGAGTTTTAGGATATTGTACCTGATAATGTTCCTAATGGATTACCACCAGTAAGGAAGATTAGTCATCAGATAGATTTGATTTCAGGAGCTAGTTTTCCAAATAAGGTAGCACATAGAATGACACCAGCATAAGTCAAAGATTTGAACAGACAAGTACATGAGTTGTTATAAAAGGGGTTGATTCAGGAGATCTCGAGTCTATGTGTTCTACCAACAATATTAGCACCAAAGAAAAATGGATAATGGAGGATGTGTACAGATTCCAAAGCAGTAAAGAAGATCAAAATCAAGTACAAGTTTCCATTGCCACATATGGATGATATTATGGATTGTTTGAGTGGAGCTATGTATTTTTTAAAGATAGATCTGAATAGTGGATATCATCAGATTTAGATCAGAGAAGGAGATGAATTGAAGACTACCTTCAAGACAAAGGAAGGACTATCTGAGTTGTTAGTCATTACTTTTGGGATAACCAATGCACCAAGCACTTTCGTGCGGCTCATGAATAAGGTTTTGAAGGAATTTATGGGTAAGTTTGTCATTGTTTACCTAAATGATATTTTGATCTTCAATAAGACATTGGAGGAACATATGATGCATATTTGTATGGTGTTTGAGAAGCTAGGGGAAGAGAAATTATTAATTAATTTGAAGAAGTGCAGTTTTGTGAAGGAGTTAGTGTATTTGTGATTTTTAATTTCAACAGAAGGTCTAAAAATGGACCTAGAGAACGTGCAGGATATCCTTGAATGGCCTACTCTAAGGAGTGCTACAGAGGTAAGATATTTTCATGGTTTGGATATCTTTTATAGAAAGTTTATTAGAATTTTTAGTAGTATTTGAGGACCCTTGACTGAAATAATGAGAGGGCATAGAAAAGAGTTTAAGTGGATTACTGGGGTAGATAAGAGTTTTAAACTGTTGAAACAGAAAGTTATAGAACAACCTGTTTTAGCACTTCTAGATTTTAATAAGGTGTTTCAAGTAGACTATGATGCTAGTGGTACTACAATAGGAGTTGTTATGAGCCAAGAAGGTAAACTTGTTTCTTATTTTTATGAGAAGTTAAATGATGCCAAGAGAAAGTATTCAACTTATGATCAGGAATTTTATGCTATAGTTCAGGCATTAAAGAAGTGGAGACACTATTTGCTTCCTAAGGAGTTTGTTTTATATACTGATCATCAAGCTTTGTAATATTTGAATAGTCAAGGAAAGTTGAATCAAAGGAATTTGAAATGGGTTGAGTTTTTGTAGAGTTATATATTTGTTTTGAAACACAGGAGTGGGAAGTCTAACATAGTTTCATATGCACTTAGCAGAAGAAAAATTTTGCTGATAGAGATGTAGATTGAGGTGGTTGAGTTCAACGAACTCAAGAGTTTATATCTAGAGGATCCTAATTTTGGTGAAGCTTGGAAAGCTTGCAAAGCACCTGTTACTCTAGACAAAATGAAGTGGTTGGATTTCATGATCTAGGATAGTATGCTATTAAGATGGAGTCAGTTGTGCATTCCATGAAGTTCTATGAGGGAGAATCTTATCAAGGAGAAGAATAGTAGAGGATTGGATGAACATTTTGGTCATGATAAAACCCTTTCTTTGGTTAGTGAGAATTATTATTAGCCACAGTTGTAGCAAGATGTCAAGAAGTTTGTACAGAGTTGCAGAGTGTGTTAGATGGTGAAAGGAGTGAAGAAGAATACAAGGTTGTATCATCCATTACCTCTACTAGAGAAGCCTTGGGAGGATATTAGTATGCATTTTGTTCTTGGTTTACCAAGGACTCACCAGGGACATGATTCAATTTTTGTGGTGGTTGAAAAATTTTCAAAGATGGTACATTTCATTAACTGTAAGAAGACTAATGATGCAGTTCATGTGGAAGAATTTTTTTTCAAAGAAGTGGTGAGATTACATGGTTTGCCAAAGAGTATAGTTTCAGATCAAGATGCTAAGTTTGTTGGATATTTCTGGTGCACATTGTGGAAGAAGTTAAAGATAGATTTAAAGTTTAGTTCATCACATCATCCACAGACTGATTGATAGATAGAGGTGGTGAATAGGAGTTTGGGGAATTTGCTGGGATGTTTGGTTGGAGATAATCCAACATGATGAGATTTGATTTTACCATAGGTATAATTTTCATACAATAATTTTGTCAATAGGAGCACTGGTAAATCACCATACTAGATTGTATATGGAAGTATTCCTAGAAGTGCATCTGAGTTGAGGAAGATAGATAAAGGAGAAATAAGTAGTGTTGAAGCTGAGGATTTTGCAGAACATTTAAAGAACATCCATGAGGAGGTGAGGAAGCACATTACCAAGATGAATGTGCAGTATAAGGATAAGGTAGATGAGAAAAGAAGGCATAAGGAATTTCAGGTTGGAGATGAAGTCATGGTTGATTTGTGGAAGGAGAGATTTCTAGTTAGGACATATAAAAAGTTGAAAATGAAGAAGTTTGAGTCATGTAAGATAGTGAAGAAGCATGATTCAAGAAATGCCTATGAGGTAGAATTGCCTACTAAGCTGAATATTTCATGAGTATTTAACATTTTAGATCTAACAAAGTATCATGAGGGAGGTGTTGAAGATGAGATCATAGTAGCATAGTGGAGTATTCCAACAACTAGCACTAGTAAATTTTAGCTTATTTTTTGATGAGGTTTACTTGATTATTAGATGCCCATTGGTTGGCTAATCGACTATAATGTGATGGAATATGGATGAAGTGACTGAGAGGGGGGGGGTGAATCAGTCAACCATAAAACACTTCACAATTAATTCTTTCTAGATCCCTTAGGATATCTTAACAATGTTATCTGTATTAGCACTCGGTAAATAGATTGCAGTAATTTTGAAGATGCAGAAAGTATTAGCAAAATTATCTTTTAGATATTCATCAGCATTGGTGTATGATTAAGATAGCAATTAAGAACACAAGAGACACAAGATTTAACGTGGAAACCCAATATGGGAAAAACCACCAATGTATCTAGATACTGATTTTCACTTTTCTGAAGTGATGCCCGGTTAGAAGCCAACCCGGTAAAAGGTTACAAAACACACTGTTAGGTGTGACCTTGTTAGAGGATTTAAAACACCCTGCTAGGAGTGGCCTGGTAAGAGGTCTTGAAAACAATTCAATGGAATTGTCACCTTGTTAGAGGATTTACAATATGGTTGTTAAACCAACTCGGTTAAGAGATTTAGAATTCACTGTTACAATGATAAGAGGGTAACAATGAAAAATGACCTATACAATAATGCAACTATCTTGCTGATTACAGATCTCTATTCTGCATAAGTCTGATCCTTTCTGATCGAATAAATCTATGCTGCACCTCAAGGATATCTGAACATCCTTCACAAATTCGCACACACCTTTCCTGCTTTTCTTTTGTAAATCTTCTGCTATATTTCTTATTTTTCACATTTGACCTTTTATTTATATGATTTTAGATTTGTCAAATTGACATTATTTAGTATAACAGTCAGCTGAATTAAGCAAACTCTATTTGCAAAAATCCTTCAAGGGCCGACAGTGTTCGGTGACCATAACTTTCTATAATCTTTCAGAGACCGAGGGAACTTGGTAAACACCGACAATCCTTTACCTTTGATAACCGACTGAACTCGGTAAACACTAACTTTTCTTCGACAACCGACTGAACTCGGTAAACACTAACTTTTCTTCGACAACCGACTGAACTCGGTAAACACTAACTTTTCTTTGACAACCGACTGAACTTGGTAAATGCTGAATTTCCTTTGGTAACTGAGTGAACTCGGTAGATACTAATTTTCTTTGATAACCAAGTGGACTCGGTAAGCACTAATCTTCCTGTCTGGCAGACTGACTGAGCTCGGTAGTAACTGATTGCTGCGGACTATGACATTGTGTGACATCAAAGACAATACATAATTTGAGTAGCAATTTCCTTCAGACAATTGTTTCCAACATAATGGTCATCAAAGTTTTATAGTCGATAATATGACACATCAAATATCCATCAAAATTGCAACATCCATAGTGGTTGAATTATCGACGGAGATGACATCAAAATCATTGCTTCAACCTAGAAGAATTGCCTAGTATATCATTTACCTCTGTGACCAATGTTGGTCGAAAGTGTGACATATAATCATCAGAATAAATGTCAAATGTATAGATTTCTCATCAATATGTCTATTCTTTATTGGTCAAAAAAGAGACCAAAAATTTCATTTAAAAAAAAAGTTATATATATAGATTATCAAATTAAGCACAACAATGTTATGTCATTGTTGTTTATTGTTTACAAACAATCACACATTTTCTATCTTATTTCACACACACATGTGGGGTGATGAGAAAGAGGGGGATGCTTTGATGATTAAATGGGTTGTGGGAGAGTTTGGGAAAGGCTTTCTCAGACTGCCACTCTCCACCACCCGCCATTTCCACCTTAGCATTCCCATTTCTTTGGGATACTTCTCACTGCGTATGACAAGGTAGAGCTCCTTGTCCATTTCCAACTATACATCTTCTTTCCTCAATCCTACATGCAATATATATTTAGTTCCACCAAAATTACTTTGAAATTACAACCTTTTAAGGATAAGAACACAAAAATAATAGCAAACATAAACACAAGAAATACTATATTTATGTGGAACAACTTGTAAAGGTAAAAACCATGGAAAATATTTCTCTCAAATATATGCACACTGATTAAGGTGAGTTACAAAAAAGAATAAATACCAAAGAGACTATGAAGAATGATATGAGAGAATAGATCCACCACTAATGTCCAACCCACTCTTTTTTTTAATACTATAGAAACTAATATAAACATATTTGTGAAGGCTTTATAGACGTGGGTTACTGAATCATCATCTCTACACTGGTACTCAATCTGGAAACTCCTGTATGTATACAACCACTCTAGAAAATCTCCACATCTAGAAAATCTCCACAAAAATCCCTTCTGGCCTCCACTGCATATACGTCTTCTTAGAATCTAAAAACTTCAGCCCATCATTGATTCTCATCAATGTACCAATTTGGATAGTGAGTCTAATTTAATTTGTCTATGGACTGAGACCTTAAATTTTTGAGCTTCTCTTTGTTTTGAGAAGAGTATAACATTCTCTACTTTCTAGGGTCAACCATGTGAAGGTGGAAGCTCATCTGGCCCCTCCTAGGAGCCTCTCGTGACCCTTTACGACATTTTAAGACCTCTAAGATGTATTCTTAGGGATTTTAAATGGTTGTAAAGGGTCATTAGGGGTCCTAGGACACAATAGCTAAGAAACATAATTGTAAGCATCATGGTCACAATTTTTTGGAGACAACATAATTGAGTTGTATACCTAGACGATGGAGAGCAACTCCCGCACCTTTGATTCCAAGTTGACTACATCTATTGCTCATGAATACAAGGTCCTGCAATAGATATATTCAACTTGGAATTGGGGGTGCAAAATTTTCTCTCCATTGCTTGGGTACACAACTCAATTACGTTGTCTCCAAAAGATTATGACTATGATGCCTACACTTATGTTTCTCAGCTATTGTGAAATCTACATTTATGTTTCTTAGCTGTCATGTTTATGTGTATTTTTTTTTATGTGTTTTGGATGGTAAGTCTAATTTAATTTTTCTATGGACTAAGACCTTAAATTATTGACCTTATAGAGAAACAACAACTAGGAAGGATGTATTCAACAGATGTTGGCAAGCGATTCTTCCTAGCAGTTTTTGTTCTATAAGGTTTGTCTCAATCCCAATAGGTTGTAGTTTAATTTTCTAGATGCTTAAGTTAGAGGGGGCTTACAATAATAAATCATGTAATGAGGAGGTTTAGAACACTAGTATATACAAATTTCATTATTTAATAATAAAAATCTATTAAAATGTTTATACCTTCTTCTCTCAATTGTTGGTGTAATTCCTCTTTGAGTATCCCCTTTCCCCTTTGCATCCAAGATGAACTCATTCCAATCCCTCACTAGAATAAAGGGAGGACCCTCAAACTTCAATGAGACTTCATACCACGCAGCATTCATATATTACATTCAATGTGTTATTTACGTTCATAAATCAGTGTTGCGTACAAATCTATGGACAGTGCATGGTATGAAGCCTTGCTCAAGCTTGAAAATGATAGTCAATCCATAGTCAAGGTCAAGGAAAAAATGGAATAACCAAGAAAAAACTATACATTAAATCATGTGATTGATAGCAAATCGGGACTCACTTGAGCCATAAACATGAAAAATTATTCTAAAAAATGATGTAAACCATATATATGCACACTTGAGGCAAAGAGAAGTTACATCATATCCATATTAAAATATTAGTTACAATATGAAAATACTAAACTAACTAATTCTTGAGTTCATCTTTGCATATGGTCACAACAAAGATATGTGATTACAATACAAAGAAGGCATCGTAAAAATATAATTTCAGAATTTGCCCTAGCTTGACATGTTTTGCACTCAAATCCTTCATTGCGGATAAGTGGAGATGGATGGATATATGCAGATGAGGTTTCATCGACCCAACTAAAGTATCCGTAGCCATTATTTCCCTATGATGCCCAGTCTACATTAGTTCTTATATTATAATGAATAGTATTTACATTAGAAACATTAAATATATACACATTAGAAACCTTTTTTCTATTTGGGCAGCACCAAAATTGTCATCCAGGGTTGTTCAATGTATGTGAAGTCTTCAACACACACTACCCACCACCACATTGACAGTTTGACACATTGACAAGAGTCATCAAGCCTATATATCAATAATGCACCACACCATCGTTACTACATTTATTATTTTTATATGAAATACACCAAGGAGTACCATCAAAAATATTAACCATTTACAATAATGAAAAGTAAACCTTAATCAAATAGCTAATTTTTTTATCAGCATGTGTAGTCTCTGTGTATATGAAAAATGAAAGAAATATGAAGCTGAAATAAAATAGTGAACAAAATAGTATTCTACATAGACTGAATGAAATATACCATCAAAAGAAGGTGACAAAATCCTATCATGAAGCACAGACATAGGAAATAACAAAGGGACAAAAGACAAGAAATAAGAAAAATCATTACGACTATAGAAAAATCATTTATACTATAATAAAAAAAATAAACACTCTTTGTCAACAATTTTCAAAACCATTAGGACTATAGAAAAATGATTAAGACTATACAAAATCAAATTTTAGAAATGAACGGTTCTAATGCTTTGCCATTACAAAAATTGAGCATTCATCATTTGGTATTGTGTATTCCATTTAAGTATGTCAACAATGTTCAAAATCCTATCACCAAGCATAGACAAGAAATAAGAAAAATCATTAGGACTATAGAAAAATCAAGTTCTAGAAATGGACAATTCTGATATTTCTTTTCCATTACAACAATAGAGCATTCATTATTTGGTACTTCTTGGTGTATTCCATTTAAGTTTACTAACAGAGACTTAGAAGTAAAAGCATTATATTCCATTGTATACCATTACAAACAAAGACTTAGTAGTAAAAGTATGTCCTTTGGTTTACTAGTTTACTTATAATCAGTATATCCATTGGTTTACTAGTTTAATCTAGTTTAAGAATGGTTTGTTTCATTTTTGAATGTACCATTGAATGAAGCTTAGCTATATTAAGTACAATCTTAAGACTCGTGACTCTTCAGATCCTCTTGTTTCCTTTAGACCTCCAAACATGTGTACTATGAGTAGCCCTCCAACAAATGAACTTGTAATGATTTTCACAATTGTATATGTGTTGGAGGAAAGCTCAGAGTACTACTTAGGTAAATCTAAATTCTTAGTCATTTGCACCCATAGAAAATTGTGCCCCCATGTCCCATGGGATGCCATGCCTCCTCCAATGTTTATGTCATACACCCTGTGGTAGTCAGACCATCAATTAGAACAACATAATAAGTGGAAGAGATTCAACTATAAATCCACTTGCACCAGGATTTGTTGAAGCCAAATCTTCTCATGATTTGAATCAAAAAATCCCATGGGTTATGATGATACCATAAAGGATTTGTTTATCCTTTAAGAATATGATCTTCTCTTTGTTTATTATGTCATTGAAACAAAATATGAGTTTGGTTGCCATTTATTTTGCCATAATTTTGTATATTGAATTGCATAAAGCAATCAGCCTGCACTGATCAAAAGAGGATGGAGATTTTATTTTTTGGATCATGGAAAGATACATAGCATTCCATGACTTAAACACAGCCCTATGTTTCCTACATCATATGTTTCCTACATCCTTACCATTATCAAAACCATTACCAGCATGCTAAACTTTTGTGGAATGTTTCCTTGGACCTTGTTGGATCTCAAAATCAATAATTGTAGATTCTTAAGATGGCCTAAAGTACTTAGAACTTCCCTAATAAAACTGTTATATCAGAGATTAAGATAGAACAAGCCTGTAAGGTGTCGAATATCCTTAGGTATATTGCCAGTGATATTATTTCTTACCAAGAGAAGTCTAGATAGCCTAGGAGAGAAGTTTCCAATACCTCTTGACAAAGTCCCATTGAAATTGTTCCATGATAGATTAGTTAAATTTAGGTGCACTGGGTCAATTTTATTAATCTGTAGATTGTAGATTATGTATATATATATAGAAGGATATATATTGCTTCAAGATTTGATGCCCTGGGTAGATACTTTCCATGTTAGATGGGTCATATGGGGGTTATAGCTTAGATTGGAATAAAAATATTGTCTTTAAACCTTTTATAAGTCTTTAAGTATGGGAATTAGATGTTATGTTGTCAAGTGGATAACTTTTGTTGTCTACTTGACAACAATCTTTGGTTTATTTTGTTGACAGACAGTTTAGACTGTTTAGGAACAGTTAAAAAAATAGTTATTTGGTGGTTTTTGGGTTATTTGGGGAGAATAGAGTCTATTTTGAAGGGGGATCCATGTGAGGAAGGGTGTGAAGAAAGGTGGTGTGAAAAACCATGAAGATGTAACAAGGTTATCATCAATAAAATCTATTTCTCTACATTTTTGTACCTCACTGTCCTGAAGGAACAATTAGGGAATCCATAACTCCAATGGTTGATGAAACATGATTGAGACTTGGTTAAGTAATATAAAAAACTCCTCCATTTATTATTTTCATTTTTATGTATTCACCTTAGCATTTGGTTCGATCTCAAGGAAGAAAATTTGACTAGCGTGATTGTGACTGGCTTTTAGAGGGTACAGTCAATAGTTTAAGGTTGTATTCCTTAATAAAATATGGCTAAGGTCAGACACCCCCCTAAACCATGGTACCAAAAATATGGCTAAGGTCCTAGATATCTTCCATAGACATGTCCTTGTACACAACATGGGTGTCACACATCTTTATGTCGAGGGATATTCTCTGATAATATTTGAAGCATGCAAGAAAAGAGTTTTCCAAAATTGGCAAATCCATTATGTTTAGCAACAATCCTGGATGCTCCTTCATAAGTTTGATAACTTTACATTATCTCAAATACATATAGAGAGGGAAATAGGTTATCTGATCTACTTGCAAATTGGGCATGTGATAGGGATAAAATGGTGTTTTCTAATGGCATTAACCCATTATTAATTTACGTATAGCTAGAAGATATAGTACTCAAGGACTGAGGTTACAGTGGGAATTAAAGTACTTTGAATCTATCATGTTGTCAAGTCTCATGTTTAGGATTGCATTTGTATCATCACTTTATTTGAAACTAGTCACCTCTTTTTTTTCTAGTAGTTTTGATCTTATGAAAATACAAATCCTTAATTTTGGAAAGAATCTTGTAGATTGTTCACTATCATTGACAATTTTGTATATCACATTTTTTCTTGCAGGAGTAGCCATTAGATCAAGGTGGTAGTAAATTATTTCTTATGTTAACATTGGTTACTATTATGTAACTAGTGTCCTATTTTGTATGGTTCTCAGTTGGGCATTTCACCTCAAATTATTGGTGAGTGGCTATCCCTTGCTAAAAAATAATCAAAATTTTATTTTAAGGGTTTAAAATTGAGTAGTATGATTTTACATTACTTTGCATTTGACAAAATATATTGTCCAAATGTTACTATGTCATTTTTGTTCTCTTAGATTCACAAAAAGTTACCTTGACTAACATATACATGGAGCTTAATTCACCCTTCTGAATATCAATTGTTGTGGCTTCAAGTGTTTGTGTTCATATGATAAATGGTAGGACTACATCTTATTTTGGGATGAGAGTGAGGCTTAGTCTACTATTGTAAGAAATGTAGGTCAACTATGTTATATCACATGAAAAATTTATTATTTTTTATGTATTAAGTAATGTGTAATATTCTTGAGGATTTGAATTATGTTACATGATAGTCATTAATATCTCTTACTCTATTCTAACTTGTATGTGAGCAGTGCCTTCCAGTAACTATTGATGTTTCTTGATATGTTTAGGGATCATCTTGTCCTTAAATATTTTGTGTCAGTTACAAATCACCCATAGCATCATAGTAATCATGTTAGACATAATAAATTTTAGTAGAGATAACATTATATCATTAATGTCAAATGATCATAATCCAAGCACCATACATCTATGAAAGGTTAACTATGAACAATAACTTGGTCATCCCTTTCAACTTAAACCCAAATCCTAAATCATTTCTATAAAGTGAGGTAATGGCCCATTCACATATCCATCTTAATGGCCATTAGTAACTTAATAAAAGATAGATGACACAAATCATTATAATGCAAGAATCATAGCCTAAAAGTTCACTTAAATGGAATACACAATACCAAACTCATCATTTGGAATTTGGTGAATAATAGCCTAAAGGTTCATCATTTGGAATAATAGCTTAAAAGTTCACTTAAATGGAATTCAAATCTATTGACATTTCATAGGGAAACCAAAACATAAACTTGGTCTTATCACATGCAAAATTCAGAACTATCCTCTTAGACAGGGTATTCACCAGTTAATTTTGGCCACTATTTTAATCTTTCTCACCAAGTTTCCCAAAGGACCAATAGGGATAGTAAGGTAGTCTTCATTCTAATAGTTGGGTAGTAAGTCTCCCAAATGGATCAGTTCTGAATCTCCTCCAAACTCCCAATATTCACCAATCTTCTCTAAAGGGTAGGAGGCCTAAATGGTTGGTTTAGTGAAGGAGGTGAAACTTAGACATGGTCTCTAGATAATATAACTATAGGAACATTTAGAGGACCTCAAGAAAAGTCTAAACATCCAATATTAGCCTCTAAATCAAAGCCCATCAAAAGTTATGGGATCTACAACTTCTGGTTATCCCACCCTGCCAGTCACATAGAGATGCCTGGCTAGGTTTTTAGTCCTATCTCCTTGGAATCACCACCATTTGGTCAGAAACTAATTGAAAAATAAAATAGACCCTCATATATTTTGTTTAAACCTATAATTAGAATTTTCCCATGGTTATATCAAGAGATATGACTCAAGAAAGTTAGCAACCCTACTTTATGTGCAAAATTGACCTGTTATTGACTGTCACCTAATTTATATTCAATTTCTCAACCAAATAACCTTAGATTTGTTGCAACAAGAAGATAAGACATATAAAAAAATTCCTATGAAGTTATTTTTTCCATACTATTCTGCACAAGTCTAGGAGAAATCAAACACCACTCCAAAAATGTTAAAAATCATAATTTTTTCCAAGAGAAATAAACTAAAAGAGCTCAAATTGATTATTTTTGGCACTAATGGAAATGCCCACAAAACTAATAATCTAGACTTCCTCTAAGTCTTCCAATGCCATTATCCACTGAATGTTCAAAGATATAGTCAAACAACTGCACTTACATTAATAAACATTATTTTCCCAATGGTTTTAATAACCATTTGTAAGGTTAGGGTTAAGAGATGAAACCAGTGAAGATGATTGATCTAAGAAACCAGGGTTAAGTGCTAATGATTGAATTTCAGTGTCAACAGATGCCCTCTTTCTCTCCTTCACCTATCCTTTACGCATGAAGTAATTGCAAGGTTAGGGAAATAAAATGAAACTGTGTATTTTTTTCTAAGTTATATTCTCATGTTGGTCGGAATTATGACCACCTATCATGGTCGTAATTCCAACCAACATGGGAATAGATTAAAAAAAATCAAAATTTTCCTTCTATAAACCGACAAAGGAAAATCATTTTAATTCTTGGTCAGAAATGTTGGTCTAAAAAGTGGGTCAAATGTACTAGTGCATTTCAGCTACCAAGGAAATTGAGGACATACTGGATAGTCGTGTTGGCAAAAGCACAAGGAATAAGATATATGAAGAATATTTGGTCAAATAGAAAGGATGACCTGTTGAAGATTTATCATGGCTGACAAAGGAGGAGGTTAACCATCTTGGTTTTCCTCTTCACACTTGAGTCGTGACAAGGTCACTTCTCAAATTACCCTGGGCATCTAATGCAAGAGCATCCTAGGTGTAAGAGCAATCTTGCATCACCCAAAAAACATATTTCTGGTTTCTTTTCAATAAGGGCTATCTTGTGTAGAGCTTTTATTATGGAAACTTACTATTTTTAGTAAGTTGGTCATATGATCTTGGAATGTTCTGATTTCACAATTGGAGGTTCATCTTAGTCATATTAGTCTACCAGTTGAGTTTGATTGCCACATCATTTGTATTGGTGAAGTTATTGAGGTTTTTGGGTATGAAATCTTGTAGGTCAATTTTGAAGGCCTTAGAGACTTTGGATCGCGATCGACCCCTAGCTGACTGGAGCTTGCTTGATTCATCCACTGTAGATCATGTCCTTTCATTTATAAAAAGTGGCTATAATAGGAAAATAGAGCTACGGTTAGAAAGTTATGGCCTCTGAAAGTTGGGGTACCTAAAAACATACTTTGTAATTCTTTGGAGCTGACCCTATGTAAAAAGAAAAGAAAAGAAAATAATTATTAGGATAGTCGGCCTTAAAAGCTAAATTTCTGGAACATTCTCGAGTGATGGAAATTGCCTATATAAGAAAGGTCTGTAGTGTTTTCTAGGGTAGTTCTAGGTAGATCTGGGTAATGATTCAAGGCTTTGTCCTAAAAAATATTGTAAAAGAAAATTCCCATGTGGCTTTGCATATTGTAATTCTAAAATTTGTAATTCTACATTTGTGGAGATAATAAGAAGCACATTTTCTATTCTTGCATATTGTTGTTGTTTCTCTATTTTTGTTATGTGTTTGTGGTATTAAGGGGAGCACCCTTCATCACACACACACACACACACACACACACACACACACACACATATTCATGTAGGAATGTAAAAATATAGAACATAATATAATTATAATTTAGGTACAACATAACGAACAATCTCAAGGGATGATGTGGTAATAGAGATAATGATAAAATTGGGTATATGAACATGAACATTGAAAGTGGATGCTAGAAGAATCCCTACCACCCACCCACATGGAAAAAAAATTCCCACCCCACCATGCTAAGGAGATAGATATCAGGGCCCACACATACAATATCAAAATGAAAGGGAAGGATAGTATACAAAATTACTAGATACAAAATGAATAAAGGGTTTTAAAAATAAATGTATGAAAGGCACAAGATACTAAAAGGATACCTAGAAAACATATTGGAAAGTGTCATCACATAATTATTAATCTTGGGTTACCCTAGGGGTATGTGCATGATCATGGTATGCAAAAATAGGCCCTTAAGTTGCAATGAAAATTCAGAAAATCAGGTTTAGGAAAGTTGACATAAAAAATTGAACAAGTTATAAATATTAGATCAAAAATATGTAAGAAGAGAATTTGTAGAAAATTAAATTTAGTTTCAAAGATACTAGGCCTTTTTTGAAAAACAATTATTCTATATGTTGAAAACTTCAAATTTCAGTGTAGTAGTACAAAAATTTTAGGAAAAAATAAGAAGTGTATGTGTGACCACCTTAAACACAATCAAATAATAATTTCTTTTTACAAGATTCTAGATATAAGTAGTAGGCTCATGTCTGAATGTGACACATATTTTTTTGTAATTTATTTCCAAGTAAATAATTAATTATGATTTTTCTTCTACAACTTTTCTAGAATACAAAAACTCTCATGTCTGACCAAGTTAACTTAGTCTAAACTTTATCAAATTGAATTTTATTTTATTTTTTCCTTGTAGTAGGAAAATCATAGAATGTGACATGTTCTAGATTTCAAAAAAATTATACAGTTTGAAAGTTATAGCTATTTTTCAATAATTCTATCAATCAGGACTAGAAAGATAACAAGTTCCTGTATGTCTGACCACATTAAACAAAATCAAATGATAATATTTTTTAATAAGATTCTAGATAAAATTAGTAGACTCATGTCCTAATGTGATGTATATTTTTTTGTATTTTTTTTTCAAGTAATTAATTAATTATGATTTTTCTACTATAAATTTTCCTAAATATAAAAACTCTCATGTCTGACCACCTTAACTTAGTCTAAACTTCATCAAATTGAAATAATTGTTTATTATTATTGTATTACGTGAAGCATAGAATGTGATGTATATTTGAGATTTCAAAAATTTTATATTGTTTGAAAGTTATAGTTATTTTTCAAAGAGTCTATCAATCAGGACTTCTTTTTCACATCGCCACTTTTTGGCATACCATGATCCTGCACATACCCCTAGATGGTCTATGTAGACTATGTCCCCAAAATAAGATCATAGAAGAAATTGGATACTCCTTTCATTAATACAAGAAATTTAATCATTCTATCTCACTACACCACTTAGAGGGACATACATCTTCTCCCACTCCCATTCTTAGCCATGTACAAGTGCTCAAGACATACACAAGACACTATTAATATCATATTAAATAAATCTCTAATAAATGATTAGATTATCACTTATTATGCAACCCATGATGGGTTACCCTAGATGGCCACTTGAGGACCCTGGGCCCCATTACAATTTATTCCTCATTAAGCTCTTAGATAACCTACCCTCGGCTCAAAATCAAGAATCATTATAATTAACCTATCTATGGCCATAATGATCACAATAAGTCTTCTAAAGGACATCTATGAAAGCATGTGAAGTCAACATTATTATCAATGATATGAATTAAAACCTCATATAATATAAATTTCAAAATGATAAAAACATAGAAATAGTGAATATCCCCAAGTCTCAAGCATGAGCATCCTAGATTTTTCATAACCTAAAGCACATAAGAATGATCAAAACATGAATAAAAGGTATCTATTAAGTTGCACAAGGATATACCCCTCATTAGATGTTTTTAACTTATAGAAATTGTGATGCTAAACATTATGATCAATGGTATCCTATTAAATTCATACATACATTGGAGTACAAAACCCTTAACAATGTAAACCCAATTTTCACAACCAAAAAGGGAATGGTCGAGATTTGTAATCTACACAATGTGGGGTCTTGTGGATTTCTTATGATAAATATGTAATTGTATGATTAGAGAAAAGTAAATGAAATGAAAGAAAAATCACCTCAAGGGATAGATGAGGACAAGTTTTAGATCTATGTTTGACTCTCCAAGATGTATCAAAATTAGAAAACATCTAGGATCTAGGATTTTCAAATCTAGATAACTCCTCATCATGCAATTTTCAACTCCAAAGGAACATGTCACAAAAATAAACCTAGCCCCCAAAATTTAACCTAGTCCTTCAAGGATGAAACTTTATGGAATCTATATAGGATCATACCTATGTTCTAAAATCCCCAAAATATGGACTTGTCATTGTGCACCTTCTCCTACACAATAGAAAGAAGCACATTTTTTTTGGGGGGGGAGAAGCTTGCCTCAATCAAGCCCCTTTATAGTAATTAACCTTGAAATAAAATAGATAAAAGGAAATGAATTTTTAAATGTTGTAGAGATTAGATCTAAACAATAGAGAAAATCATACCTTGCAGATGTAATTGTTCTTATAATGTGATCAAGAATTTTAATGCAATAGCTTTCAATCAACATTAAAACCAAAAGGAAATCATGTATAAAAAAAACCTAATGTAGTAGATGTTTTCATTCACCTCAATGCTAAATTGAGGATGAAGAATGGATAAATGAAGGCCTCCCTCGATTAAAAACTCCTTTACCAGTCCTACAATAAGGAAAAGAACAAGATCTATGAAGGAAAGAATTGAATGCTTGATTGATGAGAAAGATGCCTTCAATGAATAATTTTTTGAACTCCTTGAATGCACAATAGATTTATTGGTTTCTTGTGTTCTCAAATTGTGGATTTGAAAATGAGAGGAAAAACCATGCTTTTATACCCATTTCGGGACTCATATTCATGGAGATGACCCAAATTAACCCCAAAATTAAATGTCATTACATTGGGCTAAGAGACATGAAAAGCCAATCCCTAGGGACTAGCCTAACTTGACTTGGCCTAGTCCATGACTAGGCAGAATTTGGCCTAGTCCCTAGGGGATAAATTTGAAATGGCACAAGACTAGATACTACCAAGAGTATTGGATATTGTCAACCACTAAGAGATTAGCATGAAACCTGAGATTCAAAAAGGTATGTGAATGATATAAGTGTGAAATGAATTATGTGATTCGATGGAAAATAGGAAATTATACATAGAAATTAGAGTCATATTATAGTTTTGAGAAATATTGAAGGGACAACCCATTTTATGATGAAATTGTAGATAAAGGACAACTTTTAAGTTACCATAGTAATTATAATGATGATTTTTATATTACTAAAAATCCTTTTAACTGTGATGAAGTAGGGGAAGATCATGATATTTCTTATCATGGAGTTTTAAAACGAAGCTTCCAAGTTTTTACAAATACCATATATGAAAGTGAGTTATCTTTGGATGATGAAAGCTTGTTATCTTGTGACATAGGTCAACATGTTGATGCAATTAATGTATTAGACTTATCCAATTTTTATAATTTTTTTATATGAATATGAAGATGAGTCTGAAAGTAACCAACACTATATGTGTAGGTTTCAGCATAATTTTTAAGATGTTGAAAGAAGGTTTGTTTCTATTTACTGAGATATGTCTAGTTCTATTTAGATGGAATGGTGTGAGTTAGAAAATGCTATTGATAAAGGAATTTGTTTCTCGAAGACAAATGGAATTATAATCAATAATTTGATAGTATTAGAAAATATTAATGCATAGGTTGCGGACATAGAGGATGGAAGAAATAGTGTGCATTAGAATAAGAAAAATAAGGCTACTATTGTTTGCATCGCTAATGATAGAAATATATAGGTTCACACATTTAGTTATGGTGAAATTTTAATTAATTCTAATCCATTTCTATCAAATGAACCTACATTTGGTATTTATTGCATGGACCTGAGTAATCATGAGCATAATGAATTGAAGATAATATTAGAAATTCTAAAATTTGAACTAAATCTTGAACCTTTACATGAATTGAATAAGAGTGAGTGCCATAAATTTTATGTAGGCTTGTAAGTTGATCAATAGATCAAATATTAGTGTTTATAATTCTCAATTCAAATGATTGAGCTTGTTGTTAAACATAGAACTAGTGTTGTCAAATATAATATTTTTAAATTTGAAGATGATCAAATTATCCCTACAAGTAGTGAGTTTCTTTAAAGTGTTGATTTTCATAGATGTATGAATGATGTTGGTCATAATATACATGATAAGATTATCCTTACTAGAAAATTTACCATGTTGTTATGTGAAGAGAATCAATCTATTGATAGAGGTAAGTATTGGTTCTATACAAATTGAAGACTTATATTCATTTTTAGTCAAATATTGAATCTAGTGATCAGATTTAGGAATATCCAATGCATGGAAAATTTATAAAACCATTATTTGTATAAATATTATTTTCTATGCATAGTAGCTTGTATACATGTATATAATTAAGGTGTGTTTTCTTTTATTGTGTGATATGTCTAAAGTAGGATCTACTTTCCCACAAATAAATGGGTTTTTGCATTGAATTAGTATGCAACCATCCCCATCTATAGCCATTAATAGATCATAATATATGCATATTAGTTTTTTTGTAGTTATCCTGCATTTAAGAATGTGTTCTACTCCTAGAGTTTTCAAATTTTTGAATCTTGTTAACCATTTAGCATAGTTCTTTTATTATGTTTTAATATGTACATGTCAACATTATTTCCTGATCTATCTCATGACTATTATATTTATTTTATCTATTTATTAATTTTGTTTTCTTATTTTCAAGGGCTAACCTAAATTTAGTTCTTCTACTGATCACAGATTTGAAGTTAACCATCTAAGTATTTAGCTCAGCTTTTCAAGAGTCAATACATACTGGTAGTAATTGTTGTAATTGGTTGTGAGTTGAAATTTATGGTTTGATAAAATGAAATGGCATTCCCTCGTAGTGGTCAAGATAGTATTCAGTTAGCATTTTTCTTCATGCTTGTGGGTTCCTAATGGTCAAAAAAAAAATTGCTTGCAATATTGAGGCTTGAACAAACACTTAAGTGAGGATTTTTACAAGATAGCAACAAACAATGACATTTAATTACTTGGGACTAGCTGGTAAAAGAAATGGAATGTAATGCTCGCACTCTGACGATAATTTCCTTTTACAATCAAGTAATCTTGTGAAGCTCCAATAAGGTTGTTTGAGGTAACATTAAATGTGCTCACACCCTAAAAAAATTACATGCAATTACATTTTCAATTTGTGATCTTTCAAGAAAGAAATAATTATTAAGAAAAAAATCCTCATCACATAGCTGCAATAATTAATCGATGAAGGTATTCCATTTTTTGAAACTATGAGAAGATACAAGTTATTAACGTGAATACTTGTTCATAGCCTTGCAGGAAGACATGTGGGCCCTATTTTAGACTTGCAAAGAAGCAATAATGTTACATATGGTATATATACACAAAGTGGAAGAAAATGATTGATTTCTTTATTGCATCACCACAAGGTTAGCCATTGGCTAAGTTTACTGGTGTCATACATACAATATTTAGATAATAGTTCAATATCATTGTCCTCATAGCCTCATAGGCCTAAACTAAAATTAGTTAAATGGGTTGTGAGATTGTGATGGAATAAAAAGGTAACTCAAGATATTTAGTAGAAAATCCACAATACTTTCTTAAGAGAATGAAAATGGCTCATGGTAGTGGGGAAGATGACATGTGTCTAGGAAAACTTAAAAAGGGAACACTAAGAGCTCCCATGGTCTGATAATGACATGATCAATTGTATGGATTCATGCTGACTATTGTGCTAACACCAATGATCAAGACAATGATTAGATGCCACATATTACCATGTTGGTAATCAAAGAGCTAGGTGGAAAGGATTAGACTAATTTTATGTTGCATTTAAGAGGAATGACAATAGGTATGGTTATAAAAAAGGGTGTGACAAACCATAGATATGTTGGAGGGATATGATCTCATGTGCAAGTTGTGAAATCATCAAATTACCCACATCCAAACTAGTTAATAATCTCATTATGTTTATTGCAACTGAGATATGTAAATAAGATTATTAGAGTTATCAAGTTAAAGCCTCAATTGACATGATGATATGGTTCTGCCACTTTTAGGATTGAAGAATGGAAACCCTTTTTCTCAGTTAGGAAATGGATAAACATTCATGTAGTTTTCAATTTTAATATCAAGAAAGGGGTGTTTCCTTAAGTGGAAAGGCTAGAAAAGAAACCTGTGAGTAAGGTAGAGGAACTTTTTGTTAGGAATAGTCCCAACAGATAACTGAGGAGGTGGAGGGGAGGGGGAGGGGGGGGGAGGGGTGAATCAGTTATCTACAAGATTAAATTATTTATCCAAATAAGTATACTTAAACATAAAGCATAAACACAATGAAAGAACACATTAACACAACACCAATATTTTGGTTACAGGGAAACCCAAATAGGTAAAAACCCTGGTGGGACTTGATAGCCACTAATATTCTATACTAGTGTATAATGATCCTTGTTAGAAGATCCTTTACCCTGTTAGGAGTAGCTTTACAATATATGAAGTATAGTAGACTTGGTCAAGAGTCAGACCCTATTAGAAGTCTTATAAAATTATCCCTGTTAGGGGAGAGGATGCACTATCTGAGAGATCATTACTCAAAGGGGCGAAGGCTTACAACCTTCTGAATAAAAGATACACACTATATCTAGATCTTGGTGAACTATGCTTTGACCTGCTATCTATATCACTTCCAATGTATAGCACAAATAATTTACTTGGTCACATAGACCTTCCTCTGATGGCTCAACACTTTGCACACTCTGCTCTGCTTTGCTTAATCAACCATGAACCACACTTCAACAATCACAAGTGACTGCCTATAAATATCTTTCCTCTAAATGATATAATCAAGTTGGCCTATTAGAACCACCTTGAAATCATAATAGAGAACCCATAAAAAACTTCTACAAACATTCTGTCAACTCTACTATGCACACAACATATTCTGGGACCTATCTTAATAAGATAAATGTAGACGCATGCTACACACTGTCAGCTCTACCAAAAAACTAGATCTTTCTCTACAAGCTAAATTAACTCATGCACTCTTAACTAAACATCAATAACTATTCTCTAAGCTTAAATCCAAGGGTGCATACCCTAAAGATAGGCACAACTCAAGAACCAATAAAATCTCTATTGGCTCTGCTGGACAAACATAGGAAACTACTATTGGCAAATAGTGATTACATAAATTTTCTTCCATTCATCATCAAACCTTGCATCCATGAACTTAACATCACTGACATGTCTTCAATATATATCCAAGCACACAAGGCTCCATGATAAATATATAGACAACCATAAATATAACACTGCATGTTACTCTGTCAGGAACACCACTAAAACAAGTTGCTATATAACTATCTGTACTAATAGTTAACCTTTGCACCCATGATATCAAGCTGATATCATGTCCATGCTACATATACTAAAAGGTTACTACATGATACATCCATGCATGCTACTTTCTATATGTTGTCATCAATGACAAACATATAATCAGTACTGGCCTGTTGGAAAATCTCCAACAATCTCCCCCTTTGGCATTGATGGCAGCATGTGGAATGGAAAACCACCACCAACCCAAATGAACATTTCTTTTATAGCATTCTCCATTTCCTCTTCAAAAATCCCCCAAAGATGAATCCTCCATCTGCTACAATATTTACCAATATTCTCCATTTCCTTAACTGAGCTGCTATCATAGCTGAATACTACTCCCCCTAAGTATATTACTCCTATTTTTCATGACTCTATATACTACTCCCTCTTTGACATCAATGATAAAGGGTGCCATTCATTTTAAGTACCAGTACTACTCCTAAGGTAGAGTAGTCAACCTTCCATCAGTCACTGAGGACTGATGCCTTTCCTTCTTTCTTCTAAGTAGAATCAAGGAAGGGAATTACTCCCAACTTCTCCCTGAGATACTCAAAAGTATCATTAGGAAAGGAATTTTTGAATATATCTACCAACTGATCTTTAGTATTCACATAGTCCAACTTGACTTATTTCTCTACTACTTTCTCTCTTAGGAAGTGGTACTTGATCTCAATGTGCTTTGTCTTTACATGCATCAGAGGGTTCTTCAACATATTGATAGTGCCAGTGTTATCATAGTGAATAATAATAGGATAATCAATCTAAATTCCAAAATCTTTTATCATTTACTTGATCGAAAAAATTGTAGAATAATTCAAGGCTGCTGCAATATACTCTACTTCTGCGGTTGACTGAGAAACACAATTTTGTTTCTTTATTGTCCAAGTGACAAGTCTATCACCAAGAAACACTGCTCCTCTTGATGTACTCTTTCTATCATCAACACATCCTGCCCAATTTGCATCAGTGTACACATGAAGTTCAACATTTTCTGAATTAGGATACCATAGACCATAGTCTATAGTGCCTTTTAATTATCTAAATATCCTTTTTACTACCATGAGGTGACTTTTTTTAGGTTCTACTAAAAATCTTTGAACTATGCCAATTGCATTGGAAATATCAGGTCTAGTTTGAGTAAGATAAATAAGTTTTCCGATCATAGACTTGTAGAATGTTATATCAACTACTAGTGAGTCATCTTCCTTTGTAAGCTTGCATCCAGTAATCATAGGTGTCCCTAATAGCTTGCAATCATCCATCTTGAATGTCTTTAATATTTTTTTCACATACTTAGACTGATTAATGAAAATACCTTTCTCTATCTGTTGCACATTCATTCCTAAAAATAATTTGATAGGGCCAATCATACTCATCTTAAATTCATTCTACATCTCTTTTGCAAATTAAGCACTTAGTTAGTCATTACCTCCAAAGATCATGTCATCAACAAATATGGCTACAAGTAACAAACCTTTAGATGTCTCTCTAATGAATAGATTACAATCTACTGCTCCTTTCTTAAATCTAATCTTTGTTAGGTATCCATCTAGTCTCTCATATCATGCTCTAGGGGCTTGCTTAAGTCTGTAGACTGCCTTCTTCAATCTGCATACCATATTAGGTATGTCTAAGAAGGTGAATCCTTTTGGCTACTCAATGCATACTTCTTCTTTCAAATCTCCATTCAGGAATGCTGATTTGACATCCATCTGATAAAATTTGAAGTGTTTGACTATAGCATAAGCTAGAAACAACTTAATAGCTTCTAATCTACTCACATGTGCAAATGTGTCTTAATAATCAATGCCTTCTCTTTGTGCATATCCTTTACATACTAACCTTTCTTTGTTTCTTACTACTGTACCATCTTCAATTATCTTATTTCTAAATATCCACTTTGTACCAATCAAATTTTTATCACTAGGTCTTGGGACTAGTTCCCAAGTGTCATTCTTAATGATATGATCAAGTTCTTCTTTCATAGTATCATCCCAATCTAAATCCTTACAAGCATCTTCAACACTTAAAGGTTTAATCTGAGATAGTAAACATACTACATAAGTGCTAGCTAAGTTCTTTTCTTATGATCTTGTTAAGACTTTGTTGCTCTAATCTCCAGTGATGTCTTTCCTAGAATGGTTTCTAGATGTAAACTTTGGAGCTTTAGTTGATGCAGACTCATTAGCCTTGGGAGTTTCTTCTTCACTAGTCTCAGGGTCATTGAATAAAACATCAATGTTGTTAAGCATTTCTTCAATAACTATCTCACTAGAAGAGGGTCTGGTTTCTTCTTCAATCATGGGTGAGTAATCATGATATCTTTCTTGAACCATAAACTTTTCATCAATCTTAACATGAGCACTTTCAGTGATTTTTTTCAATCTTAAATTGAAACATCTATAAGCTTTTATTTTAGTAGAGTAACCAAGGAAAATACCTTCATCACTTCTTGCATCAAACTTGCCTACTATTTCATACCTCTTGATGTAGCACTTGCTTCCAAAGATTCTGAAGTATTTTACTATGGGAAGATTACCAAACCAAAGCTCATATGGTGTTTTATCCATGCTACACCTCAATTGAATTTTATTGATGGTGTAGACTATTGTATTGACCACATCTCTCCAATAGGTGTGTGAAACTTTTCCTTCTATCATGATGGTGTGTGTTGTATCAAGAATGATCCTATTCCTTCTCTCTACAATTCCATTCTGCTAAGGGGTTCTAGGTGCAGTTAACTATCTCTTTATGCCATGTTCTTGATAGTACTCATAAAATTTGTCAGAGGTGAATTCTCCTCTATTCAATCTCAAACATTTTATCTTTAATCTAGATTCATTCTCAACCTTAGCTTTGAATATTTTGAACTTATCAAATGCTTCTGACTTATCCTTTAAGAATGCAACCCACATCATCCTTGTATAATCATCAACAAACAAAATGAAATACCTTTCACCATAGTATGATCTTGTTTGAGTTGGACCACATAGGTCTATATGAATCAGATCCAACTTGTTCTCTACTGAATTTTGCTTGCTTCTGAATGAATTCCTCACATGCTTTCCCATCACACATTCCCTGCATATAGTATCAACTAGCTTTTCTATGCTAGGTAGATCTCTTATAGCCTTAGCATTTCTTATCTTTACTCTTTTATGCCAGAGCCAAATGTCATCACTTTAGCAACAAAACAACTTGCTTCTAAATTGAGTTGAAAAACATTACCTCTTGTCTTTGAGCCTGATGTAATCATAACACCATCCTTGTTGTTAATGATGCATTTGTCATCTTTGAACTCCAACTGATATCATTTTCCAAGTAATTTTCCAACACTGAGAAGGTTATGTTTCAAACCATCAACATAGAGAACATCATTAGTACTATTCTTTCCATCCAAAGAGATGGCTCCTCTACCAACTATTGGTTTAGGAGTGTTATCTCCAAATCTAACCATACCACCATTGTATTTGTCCAGATGAACAAATCTACCTTTATCACCTGTCATGTGATGTGAACAACCAGTATCTATAATCCATTCCGTCCTTATATCTTCTTGGGAAATCAATGTTAGCTCTTGATTTACTTTCTCATCTTTAGGAACTGACTTACTATTCATTTTGTCTACAATAGTAATGAATCCAATTTCTTCTTCACTTGATTCATCATCTGAAACTCCATCTCCAAAAAAGTAACATTCCTTCTAGTACTTAGGCTTGCAATCCTTCTTGAACTTTTTTAGCTCCAGTAGGACACTTAGATGCAAAGTGACCGATCTTATTACATGAAAAGAACTTAAATGACAATTGACCTTCATATTTTCCTTTTCCTTTCTTTTCACTTTTAGCAATCATAGAAATCAAATCATCTAAAGTTTTCTCTTCATCATCATCATCAAAATTACTAGAACTGTTTGCAGATTTCTTACAATGAACTGATGCTTTCAAGGTTGTCTCACTTTTTGGTTCTATCTTCAATCTTGAAATATCAAAAGTTGAGATTTTTCTGATCAAGGTCTCTCTTTTGAAATTAGATGTAAGCTACATGGTCTCATCAAGGATGTTGATCTTTCTTTCATATTCTAGAGTGAGAGTAGTCATCAACTTGTCCATAATATCTTCCTTTGTCATGCCCAGAAATCCACTACTAGGCAAAACAAACAACAGTTACTCTATTAAGAAAAAAAATAGAAGTCTATTACCAACATGAATAGGGAGTAAATGACCCTTTAAAGAAAGATGATTTATTTCTTTTGTAAACCAAAATACTCTTCTATTGTAAGGAAAATAATCAAACAATTTTAGAATCAAATCTGACCCTAACCAATAATCAACATTTACTTACAAGGAAAAATTTCTAATATAGTTTAATCTTACATTTCTTTTTTTTCAAAATACAAAAGTATGCCAAATTGCAAAATTATTTAAATCTTCTTATAATGTCATGTTAACATAGATCCTTTTACAACCCAATGGCTTCAAATCATTTTTCTTTTATGCATTGAAATGGAGATAGCCAACTTCAATGAGAAATACATATATTTACATCTCCTTATACAAACATCATCCTTTTTGAAATGAACTTAACAAGAGACTTTCTTCTTTACACTTCTAAGAGGACCAAAACTCCTCCAACACTAGCATATTTTATCTTTACAATATCTTCATGGGAAAAAAAACTTCGAGGACCTGCAAAAGAAATATTTGTAGGATGGTCATGGGAAGCTCACCTCCCATCCTAGGCCTCTAAGAGGCCACCACTGAGCTAGGAGAACCAGTACTATCCTGGGAATGCATGAAGACAAATGAAACACATTCAAAAATAATACACATAATTACACCCTCCCATGGCTAATACAAGGAGCTTGAAATAAAGCTTCCTAAGGGTGAATGTGCACCAAGTACCCAATGGGAGACAAGGCTAGAGATGACATGCAAGCCTTCAATAAGGCAAAAAATATTTCACACAAAATCAACATAACTTCTCATTTCTTTCATACAAGAGCAACATAAATCCTCTTCAAAACCCAAAATAAATCAACCAAATATGGCCAAAACCCTTATGACCCCTAAGAAAAACCTTATGACCCCCAAGCATATCAATGCTACTAGCCTACCATGGACCCTATAATCCATGGTGCATCCCTCTCTACTAAGGAGAGAGACTCTACACCAAGAGGGCTATCACAAACCCTTCACCCATAAGGCTACTCATCCCTCCCAAGGGTGAGTATGGACTTGAACAAAAATCCCTTAACATCACACAATGATAGGAACAATACATACAACTTTTTACTTCACATTCAACACTAAAGATTGAGTAGAAATCCATACTATGCAACACAACAAAATGGAAACACTTTCTTCATTCATTCATGGAAGCCATAAGCAAGATATCATAATGAAGAAGAAATGAGCTTGAGAGCCACCAACCTTGCAATAGAAGTTATGGGAATGAAAATTTTATTAGAGCCCCTTCCCTTTTGTATTTCCTTCCTTTTTTCCTAAATCCCTTAGTAGTCTCTAAAATTAGAGAGTGGGTGATTGAGAGGAAATCTCTGCAATTTCCCCTCTATATTCAAAATCCTCCCATTCTCCCAATCCTTGGAAGAAGTGTGAAATCCTATTGGTCACTCTTCCTAATCCCTTACACATCTCTAAAAAAAAAGGTTCTTTAAAATATAGTGGCATAAAAAGTAGACAAGGTTTGTCTTCCCAAAGCATGTGATCCTCCCAAGGTCATGCTTCCCATTATGATTTTTGGCCATCTTGGATAAGTAACTTTTTGGAGGCTTCCCAAAGCCTAAACAAGGTACCCTATGGTCAAAAAATCCCCTAACCCATAGGTATATGAAATGGGCTAGTAAAAAATAGGTTAAACTCAACCCTAGGAGGCCATATAAACCCTCAAAAACCCCAGTTTAGCTCACCTACAAATTTCAATGGATATGACTCCACTATGGACTCACAAACCAAGTGGTCCTCATGTGAAAAAGAGCTAGGTACCTAGTGGAAAAGGTGGGTCCTCAGGCTTTCCATGTGGACATACCATGACATAATATTTTCACAACAAGTGTGCCACTTGGCACTACATAACACATCACAACACACTTGGCAAGTCCACTTGTTAATCTCACAATTTAATGAATGCAAATGTAGATAAAATACACACCATACACTATACAAAGAAAAATACATTACAATGAGGTTTTGTCTCTTCAATAGATGCAACCTTGGCTTTACAGGATTCATGTAGGGATTAGTCATGATCCTCTAAAAAATTTCATGTCCATGATCCTGCACACTCAATTTAAACATCAGTAACCTCAAGAAGTATAGTCATCAAAATTTAAAATGTAGAATCAACATTACCAATAAAATTATCTATCACATGAGGTGTTAGCCCATTTTCATGTCATAGCTAAATTCTTTAGAAAATGGTCTATCCCTACAAAAAATTTGATGGCTACATGTCCTTTCTTGTGGTCTTTGTAGTATTTTTCATGCCTTTGGCCTTAAACCCTAAGCAAAAATTCATAATCTAGTCGTTACAAGGAAAAAACTCTAAGTGTGCCCTAGCCTTGTTCTAATTTTATGTTACCTTTTTGGGCCACTTAAAAGTCTTTTAAGGCATGTGCTAATTATTGACCCCCTTCAGTCATCTTTTCAAGTGTTGAGCAGTTTGTCGCATGTTCACATATGCTATCTTCATGCTATGCAATCATGCGACTAAGGTTTGATGTCAGCCCCCTTTGATTTACTTTCCCTAAGACAGTCAGATTTAATATTCCATAAGTCCAGCATTTTAATTCTTTCTAATGTTTTGGCTTAAATCTTTCTTGGGTCCGGTTCTTACAGCATCTTGATCCAACGGTTGGCGTAAGTTCTAATGGAATTTGTCAGAGGCTTGCAAACTTATGCCAGCCATTGATTCTACTTCATGACGTAGCCTTTCAAAGCGGGTGGGTCCACTACCACATAAGCATAGGTGGCGGCATTTTATTGGCCAAAGGAAATGATGAAGTGGTAGGGTTGTCAAAATGTCCTATGAATGAAGAAAAAGTGGTTTGTCAGTATGCCAGATTTTGTGATGTGGTGATCCCTGATTCATTGAAGTATCCTATGCAGCATAGTGGGGTCACGATCTTTGACGATTGGCTAAGATTCCAGATTGAAGGCTGGCATATAAGCGCATAGAATCTTTTGAGCCCTTTAGAACATGCACCATCTGTCTGATTATCCAGGTGTTCAGGTCAGTAATAAATGGTGGGTCAAAAATGACACATAGGTATAGTTGGAAATTTGTGATTGGTCCATGAAATAATATGTTGGCAGTTGTCAGTGGGACCTGGTCTCTAGCTTGTCAGAGGGTCCTGACATCTACAGAAAATCAACAATGGGTGTAAGTTCTTATGGGATGTGTCAGTGGTTTGAGATCTTACGCTAGCCATCGATTTTACTTTTCTTAGAGGTGATAAAGTGAACTAGGTCCACTGCTACGTGTACTCATTTGGTAGTCATTGATTGGTCAAGGAGGGATGATGTGGAGCTTGTTAGTGGGACCTGAATCAGAGAGATTGATTGAGGGTTGGCGCATGATCTTATGGAATATTCTTTCTTTATGAGATCATACACCAGTCATCCATTTTGATGTCGGAGGGTCAGTGGGTCCTGTGTCAGAAGTGACTGGGTGATAAGTAGTGAATGGTATAGCGACAAGTGGCATAAAGTAGGCCCAGGTGGGGGTCTAAAGCTTTCCAATTTAGACAAAGTGTTTAGCAGTTTTGATAAATTTCAAAGGGCTTCCCTCATTCATGAAGAAAATTGGCAGTGCTCCAAATCAACTGGCGAATCAGCAAACACTGTGTTCGCGTAATAGCTAAATTAATTGGTGGTTAGATGAAACATTTTGTGAATAAGGAAATTTTTTTTCACATGGTTGCCAAATGTAACTAGGATTCCTATATGGTTAAGTCATGAAAAGCCTAGGAAATATGAAGATCCGACGGTCATGAAATAAAGTTGATCCAGATCTAAATGTGACCACTAATATACTATTGGCGACATGGAAATGATCGTTGCAGTTTGGTTTCAAATTTTTGAGGGTTTCCAGCGATAGAAAGGACCAGAATTGAATGTTTTAGGAACTGGATTTGATTAGTTTGGTTTTACCAGCTATTACAATGTGGTCTAGTGAGTTTTTTTATTGATTTGCAAAGGATTTATGTTGTAAAGTAATGGGTTTTCTTGCTCAAGGCATGTTACAGGTGGCTGATTAGATTGTTTAGCATGGTAGAATCATGATCTTCAGTATAGTACTTTGAGAATTTTCATAAATGGCAATTATTTTTGGATCTGATTGCCTAGGTTTCCATCCTTGTAAATAATTTTTTACTATTTCTAGTTGGTGTGTTAGTTGAAACCCTAACCCTAGTCATCTGAACCTTGTTGCATCCTAATTTTTAGGATTCAAAGGTGACTAGTGGTATAAGTAGTGAAATGTTTTATTTTGTAAGGGTTCCTTCTTCTGCAATTTTGGGGAGAACTGGTTCCATGAAGGGTCCTTTTCCTATAGATATTTTTCCTTTTCTCTGCATATAGGTGTTCACTCTTTCCTCTCTAGTTTTAGAGAATATAATATATGTTGTATCAACTTGTCTTATGTATGAGAATCCAATGTACTTGTATTGCTATGAGATTATCTCCATTTGAATCCTAAGCTTATTGATTGTAACATCAAGGGTGTTTGATTTTTCTATTTGCACTTCCTATGTGTTTGCAAGTGGAGTTGTCTTTGCAGAGATAACTAGGTTCAGGATTAGTTTTCAGATGTGTATGGGCTAGGGTGTCAAAGATATTTTATGCTTGTCTTCTAGTAGCAGTTGGTTAATGTATTATCTATTTATAGGTCTCTTCTAAGGGGAGGGTTGAAATCCTTTGAACAAGGTGATAGCATGTCTGGATACATAGGTGGATAGTTGAAGTGAGGTCTAGATAGTGGTGTATGATTGATGTGAGGCATCAACATATTGGGTATATTGTCTTCTTATTTCATAGCTCCTTGTTGCAATGATGTATTTGACTTTGTTGCCCATTGGATATGGCACTAGTCTATGAGAGACTTAGGGTATCTCAGGGGTCCTCTCAACCCAACATAAATCAATCAAATGAAATACTTTTTCCCTTCATGTTGGTAGTAGTAGGAATTTATTTCTAGTCTTTAGAATCATTCTATGCAAATAGGGCTATTGCATGAGAATTGGCTTCATTGGGGTACATGATACCTAAAAGGGTCTAAAGGCTATTCCATAATAATGTATCTGTAGGCCTATTGTTTATCATGAGGTATCTTGAGTGTGTAGATAAGACAATACCCACCTGAGTGATGTGGAGCTCAAAGAAGAAGAAGGATTTCTTTCAATCCTCATCAATTGGACTATTTTCTTGTCAAACTTGAGTGCATAATCTACAAATCAAGCTCACATTTTTATTCAAGTTTGGTCCTACAAGGAAAAGAACCAACAAATTGGTGACTCTACTGGGGAAATGATAAATAACAACAAGTTTAAGATGTCCAATTCCTTGCTTTGGTAAACTATCATAGAGTCTAGTTATATGATCAAAGAGTCAAAAGTAAAAACAAAGCATTTGCTGAAATCTTCTCACTAATTGTTGAGTGGGGACTCTGAGTTCTCTATTTGATTAGTGTAGTTCCTGATAAACAGTGAGGCCTGGTCAAGTTCTGGTTGATTGGAAGAAGATACAAAGAAAAGTGATATATTTTCCTCTACAAGGAGGTGGCGACTCTACAAAAGGAAATGAACCTGATGGAGATACAAAGTGAGTTCTAGATCTACCTTGCTTCCAGTCAACAAGTTAGTTTCCGCTACAAAACTTCTAGACATTTTGGTTTTCATATGTTCTCTTTTTATGAAAATCAGTTTGTAAAAGAAAATGTATCCCTATCAAGTGTTGAGTGCTATATAAAGGGATGAGTTGTAGCAGGCAATTCCTTATGGAGGAATATAGGCCCTTTTGTTTTGATGGCATTCAAGGTGCCCCACATGAGTTCTCTATTGAGGATGGGGAGTGCTTGCCTAGATTCATGGCTGATGGATCTATTTCTACAAGCCAACATATATATGATGTTATGGGTCTTTTTGGCGAAATGGAGGTTGAACATGAAGATGTTGCTATGAGGCTGCTTGTGCAGACATTTTTTGATGGTGCAAGGAAGTGGTTCCTATCCTTGCCTTCATGTTCAATCCCTTCTTGGGATGTGTTGAGAGCTAAGTTTGTAGAGTATTTTGATAAAGTTGCTGCTCTCAAGAAAGAATTAGCCAAAATAAAAATGGAGAACTGGCAATTAGAGGAGGACATCAGATTGCTAAGACTGGTGGTTCCTGATGATGATCATGAGGAGGCCAGTGTTTCTAATGTTGATTCTCATTTTGCAGAGAATATTGACTATGAAGTTGACATTGAGGTCAATGCATATGAGAGTGTTGAAGATGAGTCTGAGGTTGACAATATTTCCATTTTTTCTGTAGATTTTTCTTCTTTTCAATATCAGGATTATTTCTCCTTGTCTCGCTTTGATGATGTTTTGTGTGAAGGGTAGAATATTGAATATGATGCAGATGATGATTTCTGCATAGAACCCTTTACACAAAATGATTTGATGCCAGTGTTGTCCATCCTTGTTTCAGACAAGGGAGATGTTTGCAATAGGGGTGAAGCTGAGGAAGATGATAGTGAAGCCCAAAGTCCATTGAGCAGTGAAAAGATTTCACCACTCTTGGCTGAAGAATTTCAAAGGTATGCACATGTTGTAGATTTTGGTTTGCAGCTCCCCTATGATATATCCTTTGACACTGATAATGAGGCTAGTGTTCAGAGTGATTTGGATGACCTATATGTACCAAAGATCCCCTCTTGTGGCAACTCTGCAAAAGAAGAGGTTGAAGGTCATGATAGTGTGTTTTTCTGTCATAGAAATTGTAGTGATGAACAAGTTTCTTGTTTATATCCTTTTCCTCCTTTTGATAAGTATGATACTGATGGTGATAGTGTTGAGGACTTAGTTTGCAACAACTGGGACATAACATCTTTTGATACACATGATTATGAAGATCATTTGTCCCCCTATCACAATGTTTATGATTAAGAACTTCACTTGGTTTATGGTCAAGTCAGTGAAGACATTATGGAGGAACCAGGTTGCTCAGTGGCTGAGGAAATATGTGAAGGTGAATCTAAGGATCCAAGTCCTTCTCAAACAGGTATTTATGTGGTAATGCATGATAATCAACATACTTTATTTTTTGATGCATTACTAGATGAGTCTTTTATTTTTTCTAGTCATCAAGAAGAAGTAAATGATGTTCCTTCTTGGAGTATGAATGTAATGATTATGACTAGAAAAATAGGGGCAGTGATCATTATGGTTTTATTTTTCGGCCCATGAATATTCATAAATGTTGTCAACAAGATGGTTAGGATAATTTCAGGTGCTTGTTCACATTTGTAGATGAAAAATAGATTTTTGATTCAGGAGGGTCACTGGTTTTCTTTTGGTGGCCTGGGGCTACCAAGTAAAATTGTAAAATCTTGTAAATCTCTATAAATATTTCCCTTTCCTTTTCTATGTTTCCCTTCCTATTTCTCTAGTTTTTTTGCTAGTTTTTGAGGTCTCTATGTTTTGTCCAGTAGGTGGTCTGCTCTCCCAGATATCTGAATTCTTGCCATGCTTGTAGGAGGCATGCATCCCCAGATAGAGCCACTATTAGCCCATTTTCATGTCATAGCTAAATTCTTTAGAAAATGATCTATCCCTACAAAAAAGTTCATGGCTTCATGTCCTTTCCTTTGGTCTCTATAGTATTTTTCATGCCTCTGGACTTAAACCCTAAGAAAAAATTCATAATCTAGCTGTTACAAGAAAAAAACCCTAAGTGTGTGCTAGCCTCCTTCTAATTTTATATTACCTTTTTAGGCCACTTAAAAGTCTTTTAATGCATGTGCTAATTATTGACCCCCTTCTGTCATCTTTTCAAGTGTTGAGTGGTTTTTCAGATGTTCACATAGGCTATCTTCATGCTATGCAATCATGCGACTAAGGTTTGATGTCATCCCCCTTTGATTTTTTTTCCCTAAGACAATCAGCTTTAATATTCCCTAAGTCTAGCATTTTAATTCTTTTTAATGTTTTGGCTTAAATCTTTCTTGGGCCTAGTTCTAACAGCATCTTGATCAAACAGTTGGCATAAGTTCTAATGGAATTTTTTAGAGGCTTGCAAACTTACGCTAGCCATTGATTCTGCTTCATGACGTAGCCTTTCAAAGTAGGAAGGTACACTACCACATAAGCATTGGTGGCAAAATTTTATTGGCCAAAGGAAATGATGAAGTGGAAGGGTTGTCAGAATGTCCTATGAATGAAGAAAAAGTGGTTTGTCCGTTTGCCATATTTTGTGATGTGGCTATCCCTGATTCGTTGAAGTATCCTATGCAGCATAGTGGGGTCACGGTCTTTGACGATTGGCTAAGATTCTAGATCAAAGGTTGGTGTATAAGCACATAGAATATTTTGAGCCCTTCAGAACATGCACCATCCATCTGATTATCCAGGGGTTCAAGTCAGTAATAAATGGTGGGTCAAAAATGACACGTAGGTATAGTTGGAAATTTGTGATTGGTCCATGAAATAATATGTTGGTAGTTGTCAGTGGGACCTAGTCTCTGGCTTGTTAGAGGGTCCTAACATCTATAGAAAATCAACAACGGGAGTAAGTTCTTATGGGATGTGTCAGAGGTTTGAGATCTTATGCTGGCCATCGATTTTACTTTTCTCAGAGGTGATAAAGTGAACTAGGTACACTGCTATGTGTACTCATTTGGTAGTCATTGATTGGTCAAGGAGGGATGATGTGGAGCTTGTCAGTGGGACCTGAGTCATAAAGATTGATTTCAGGTCGACGCATGATCTTACAGAATATTCCTGCTCCATGAGATCATACACCAGTCATCCATTTTGATGTCAGAGGGTCAGTGGGTCCTGTGTTAGAAGTGACTGGGCAGTAAGCAGTGAATGGTATAGAGACAAGTGGCATAAAGTAGGCCCAGGCGAGGGTCTAAAGCTTTCCAATTCTAACAAAGTGTTTAGTGGTTCTGATAAATTTCAAAGGGCTTCCCTCATTCATGAAGAAAATTGGCGGTGCTCCAAATCAACTGGCGAATCAACAAACACTGTGTTCGCGTAATAGCTAAATTAACTGGTGGTGAGATGAAACATTCTGCAAATAAGGAAAATCTTTTTTCACATGGTCACCAAATGTAACTAGGATTCCTATATGGTTAAGTCGTGAAAAGCCCAGGAAATATGAAGATCCGACGATCATGATATAAAGTTGATCCAAATTTAAATGTGACTGCTGATATACTACTGGTGCCATGGAGATGATCGTTGCAGTTTGATTTCAAATTTTTGAGGGTTTCCAGTGATAGAAAGGACAAGAATTGAATGTTTTAGTGGCTGGATTTGATTAGTTTAGTTGTGCGGCTGTTACAGTGTGGTCTAGTGAGTTTATTGATTGATTTGCAAAGGATTTATGCTATAAAGGAATGAGTTTTCTTGCTCAAGGCATGTTACAGGTGGCTGATTAGATTGTTTAGCATGGCAGTATCATGATCTCTGGTATAGTACTTTGAGATTTTTCATAAATGGAGATTATTTTTGGATCTGATCACCTGGGTTTCTATCCTTGTAATTAATTTTTGACTATTTCTAGTTGGTGTGGAAGTTGAAAGCCTAACCCTAGTCATCTAAAGCTTGTTGCATCCTAATTTTTAGGATTCAAAGGTGACTACTTGTATAATTAGTGAAATGTTTTATTTTGTAAGGGTTCCTGCCTACAATTTTGGGGAGAACTGGTTCCATGAAGGGTCCTTTTCCTGTAGATATTTTTCCTTTTCTCTACATATAGGTGTTCCCTCTTTCCTCTTTGGTTTTGGAGAATATAATATATGTTGTATCAGCTTGTCTTATGTATGATAATCCAATGTACTTGTACTACTATAAGATTATCTTCATTTGAATCTTGAGCTTATTGATTGTAACATCAAGGGTGTTTGATTTTTTTGTTTGCACTTCCTATGTGTTTGCAAGTGGAGTTGTCTTCATAGAGATAATGAGGTTCAGGATTCATTTTTAGATGTGTATGGGCTAGGGTGTCAAAGATATTTTATGCTTGTCTTCTAGTAGCAGTTGGTTAATGTATTATCTATTTATAGGTCTCTTCTAAGGGGAGGGTTAAAATCCTTTGAACAAGGTGATAGCAAGTCTGGATACATAGGTGGATAGTTGAAGTGAGGTCTGGATAGTAGTGTATGATTGATGTGAGGCATCAACATATTGGGTATATTTTCTTCTTATTTCATAGCTCCTTGTTGCAATGATGTATTTGACTCTGTTGCCCATTGGATATGACACTGGTCTATGAGAGACATAGTGTATCTTAGGGCTCCTTTCAACCCAACATAAATCAATCAAATGAAATACCTTTTCCCTTCATGTTGGTAGTAGTAGGAATTTTTTTCTAGTCTTCACACTCATTCTATGCAAATAGGGCTATTGCATAAGAATTGGCTTCATTAGGGTACAGGATACCTTAAAGGGTTTGAAGACTATTCCACAATAATGTATCTGCGGGCCTATTGTTTATCATGAGGTATCTTGAGTGTGCATATAAGGCAATACCCACCTGAGTGATGTGGAGCTCAAAGAAGAAGGAGGTTTCCTTTCAATCTTCATCAATTGGACTACTTTCTTGTCAAACTTGAGTGCATAATCTGAAGATCAAGCCCACATTTTTATTCAAGTTTGGTCCTATAAGGAAAAGAACCAACATGAGGTACATTCTTTTAGTCTCTATAATCCTTCATTATAATTTTAATTGTTCCTTTAATCATTACTTTCAGATGGACATAAGTAAATTGAATCAGAGAACATAATCTCATTAACTTGTATTTCACACTAATCAATCTAGATCTATATAATTCATGACGTAGTTTTATTCAATTTACCTAAGCATTAATTTTGTCAATTCTAAAATCATTTATATGGCATAAAATCAAGTAACCAAATCATCAAGTAATTCTCATAATAATGTCTTGAAATTCATCAATATATTTCATCACCTAGCCTTTAACCTTCACAAAAATTCACATTGCAAATTTTTTTTCAAATAGTGATTAATCATTATCCTAAACAACTCATATTAGCATATATATATCTGAATTGTGACAAATTAGTATTCAGCTAAATCAATCATAAAATGATAGTCATAATGTATCATAGGGTTAACATTGTGAGTATAGAGAGTATCATAAAATGTAATGTGTTCACATCTACTGTAATCAAAACTTTGTCAAAAGGGTAAAATTTTCTTAATTAATCAGAACTTAAGCTAGTTACTAGGTCTACCATAATGATAATGGAAAGCTATGATCAGTCTAGGGTGAGGCTTCACATCCTCTGAGATGTCTCCACCATTGTTCCTGATTCCAGCAACTGCTTCATTGATCCTTTGATTATAAGCTTCGATGTTTTCTTCAGGAAACATCTCTAATGGATTGCATCTTTTCTTCCAAGTCTTTTTGCACACATCCTTTGCTTGTTTTTCTCCTTCAAATATGTCTTCTAGGTACTTCCATATCTTGTGGGCGGTGTCTACCTTCTTTATCTCTAAAAATTCACTATCTGATAGGGCATTAATAAGGGCTTCTTTGGAAATAGCATTCTGATAAAATAATTCCTTTTGTGTTTCAGTAGCATCATCCTTTCCAAGGTCTTCTAGGGTAGGAATCCAACATCACAATCTAATACCATAACTTCTCCTAGCAGCAAGATCATGTAAGGTAATCCCATCCAACACACCAATGTTAGATCTTAGGTCATAAGTAAATGCACTAAAACATGGGACATCTTCCCTACACCATAACTCAAATGTATTCTAACATCACTCTAGACATTGGTCCCTATGAATTTCAATATCTAGATTAAAGGTCCAATGTAATGCTAAAAGTATCATTTGTCACTTTACAAACCCTTAGTTTATACCAAATTTATATTATATTTGTTGATAATATCATAATATCTATGAAATAAGATCATAAGGTATTCTTACAAGGACCATACATATCACAATCAGAAAAATACTCTGACCAAGGCTATGAGCATGGTCATTGGTAATGCTAATGTTAAGGGTGAACACAGTGTGATGGGAAGCTTCTCTACAGTTTCTCCACATTAGTAATAATAAAATATAATGGATTTCCCCAATGGATCTTCTCCCTCATGCAACCTATCATGAAAGTACTTGCCAACAATTTGAAACCTAAAGAGCCTCATCAAATAACCATGTAATCCAAAATTTTAAAATTGAAAAGAAAAATTCAATAAAGTGAGACTAAAAAAAAAAGTGGCCATATTGGTAAATCTATCACAAAATGAGTGAAGAGAAGTCCTTGAGACAAATAAGGACATTAGAATAAAGTTTTGGCTAAGCATCCCAACACATTAATTTACATTGTTGGCAATCGTAAAGAAATAAATAACTAAATAAACTTGTGAAACAAAGTAACATAAAAGAAAAATAAATTTAGCAATCCATACTCTACCACATTCATTACATGAACTATGTGACCTTTTAGGTCACTCTGAGGGAAACGGGGAGATCTCATCATATATACCTTACAAGGGTAAGGCACTATGGGTTTTCCAAGAAAATATTTGTTTGGGAAGAGAGGCAGCCACACAAAAACTCAAGAGACAACTGCATATTTACTAACAATAGTTTTACTTACTCTATAAAGTTATTTTACTACCTCTGAGCATATTATCAGGGTATTCACATCACAACGTCATCCTCTCAAGAAAATCCCCCACTAGAACGTGGTTCACAAATGTCTCACTCTCAATAATAAGAAATACATCTTCATACTAATACAACTTTTAATGCCAATAAGGCATAAATAACACTATTTCAAAATCTACAAGAGTATTTATTTATAAACTTAGGAATGACCCAAGACACGGTTACCACATAATAACACCATGAGCAGATCAACTAGCATAATTAACTCATACAGATATTTTAAACATCATAATTTCATAAAATTACTCAAGTGGCTCTATTTGGTGAGTTGACACTCGAAGTCCACCACTACCTATCCTAGGTTATTAAACTAGTCACTGGCTCAGGGTACTTCACATATAACTTCACTCACACAAATGCATTAGGTTAATTAATTTATATTTCTATGCATATGTTCCATCATTACCACTAAATACGTACTTCACGCATCATTCCCAACCGCACCCCAATAAACAACGATGTGGGTATTCTTACAAGTCTTATACATAGTGAAAAGATATAATAGTATGGTTTTTCCCTCCTTTCTTGTATTATCAAAATATACTTTAAAAGAGGAAAAATTATCTAGATAAATTAAACTTGATAAATAGTATAAGTTCAAGGGTCGGGTTAACACAGCCCAAAAGGTTTACTTAAAGAAATAATTAATCACAAAGTGATAGAAACCCTAAGGGTTTCAATTATGAGCTAGGTTGATACGTAGGGAAGGATTTGCAATAAATCATCATTCTAAAAAGGAAAAGCCACATAAATACCCTAATGCGAAACCTAGGATCACAATACAAATAACTATTTTTTGAAAAAAATAATATTATTAATAATACTTCAATATTTTATTTAGAAAGTATTATGTTTTAATTTTCAAGAATAATGTTATTCCTAGTTTATTAATTAAATCAATCATTAAAAGGATTATAAAAAACCTATTAAAGAACTAATAGTATCTTTGAAATAAGGGCTAAGGAAGAATTCATTTGTCTAGGTCTCCAACCTGGGAATAAATAATCTCCCAAAGAGTACATTAGGAAAAATTTTCTTTTCATATAACTTTTAAAGAGATGAGAATACCCCCTATTTCAAACTAGGGTAAGGAAAAATAGAAGGACATTGACCTAGTATAGATCTAGATATGGGGAAAAATATATATTCAAATCAAATTAAAATAGTAATATTAACCCTAAGGCATTTTCAAAGAGTTATTACTTTCTATAAACCTAGTTGTTGAAAAGGAATATTAAGATTCTTAATTAAATTGAAAATGAATTCAATAAATCCATTTCTATAATGAAATCATCATAAAACTATTCCCATTCCTAAAACCCCCTTTCACTAATTAAATAAGAAAGGACCAAACTAAAACAATAGATTTACTATATTTTTCTTTCTTTTTCCTTCTAAAGTATTGCAATAATTTTCTCCTTTAATAATAAGACTCATTTAAAAGTAATAAATTAAGTGTTCAAGAGTGTAGATTAAATAGCTCTCCATGAAGTCAAAACCAATCTCCAAGTTCATACATAAAACTTAATTCAAAAGTAAGAAGCTCATCCTTCAAATAATTTAGTCATCGTTTAAATTTTAATCTTATAATTATTGGTTGGCTAGGTGGCTTTTTTTATAATAGTTAGCTAAAATACTACAATTAGATGAAGCTCTAATAATAAGTATAGATAGTTATTTAGCTTAACATTATGATCTAGATTTTCTTCCATCCAGTACATATAAAAGAAATATCAATCATTATGTCTGTAGAGAGATACATAACAACTTGAATTAAAAATTATAGAACAAGATAAAGTTATACGTCATCAAATAGACTCTTCTCAATATCTCATTAGGAGAATATTAATTTTAAACATCTCTTCATTACTTTCCTATAGATTAATAATTTAAGTATCCTACTATACTAGGAATAACTAAGAATTACATAAATGAGTATCCATATTAATCTTGAGTTTATATTTAGTAAGTTAATAAAATCCAAATTTTAGATCTTAATTTAAGTGGAACCTGATTTTAATATAGTTCCTTTAAATTAAATTTAATTAATTTTCCTTAACTAAATAGTGAAAAGACATTAATACTCTAATGTATTAATTTTTACGAATGGACTAATGCCATAATTCAAATTTACTTAAATGGCATGAAGGTCATAATTTAAATCATTATTTAAACAAATAACCCACTAATTGATTTAATTAAATCAAAGATCACTCCACTATAAAAAAAAAATATTGAGTACTTAAAATCTTACAAATTTTACATCCACTAGTTTTCTTAATAGTCTAACTTACTTTTACTTTATCATTAATAATACATGTATGACACTAGTTTCCAATACTAGAATAACCATAAGGTAATAAAATCTATAGTTTGACCGATCACTATCTAATATTTTTAAAAATAAAATAATTAGTCCAACTACAAGAATTTTTCAATATACCATTGACATTTTACACCATACTCTAATAAATGAATGAAAATAAAAGAAAATAATCTTAAAAGTTAAGGCTTGATTTAAACTCCTTTATATGGTTAGGATCTAATTCAAATTTTCTCAACCACTATTACATGTGAATACATTATTATTATTATAATTTTTTTAAAAAAAATTAGAATCAAATGAGATACTCTCTTATTCTAATAAAGCAAGAGTGTGGGTTAATTCATAAAAACAAAAGTCATTAATAAAAGACTCCCAAACCCTAATTCAAATTAGAGCTGGGAGCTCTTTTTAAAACACTTAAAAACCCTAATGTGTTTCATTTTCTCATTTCAATCTTTTTTCTTTTGTCTCCATCTCTTTCTTATGTAGGTAGAGCCATTGAAGATGGAAAGCTTGGACAAGGGTTTTGTATCCACAAATGCACTTATGTGAGTAAGCACACTAAGGGTGTGCATACTCACATAATTGCATTTCTGTGTGTGTACAAGGGCAACAAATGTCAAGAGTTTTCTTTCTACTGCATACGTTTCTAGAGTTTCAAGCTCTGTATTTTTTTTTTAAAGTTTATATTTCCTTCTACCTAGGTTTTATTTCATATTCTACAAGTTCATATATTTTTTTGCAAGATTCGTGTGTGTGTGTATACACACACACACACACACACACACACACATATATATATATATATATATATATATATATATATACATATGTATATCTATACATATGTATATATATACATATGTACACATATGTGTATATATACACACACACACACACACACACACACACATATATATATATATATATATATATATATATATATATATATATATATATATATATATATATATATATATATATGTGTGTGTGTGTGTGTGTGTGTGTGTGTCTGTGTGTGTGTGTGTGTGTGTGTGTATACATATA
>BSBK01010864.1:0-271966 GCA_027943335.1 Chamaecyparis obtusa
ACCAAAATTGATAAGTGCAGCATACTATGAATAGTGAACACATCAGTAAACATATACTTCAATAAAGATTTAATTTATTATTTCTATATCTGTTCTTTTGCAATAAACATTAGCACGGTGAGATATATATATATATATATATATATATATATATATATATATATATATATATATATATATATATATATATATATATATATATATATATATATATATATATATATATATATATATATATATATAATATAGAGTCAACATTATATATTAAATTAATATTAATATATGAACAATAAGTTTATATAGATTTAACAAACCCATTTACAGTATCAACCAAGGACGTAACTTGAAATAGTGTCAGCAAAGTATATGCTCCAAATCATCCTAATTACTACTCATCTAGACTATTGAATTTAAAATACTTAAAATCTTGAAATGCTAAGCTAGAAGAAAGGAATAAGTTTAATATACTAAAAACAATAATCACAGATAGGTAGTGCTCTATTTGCATTTGCTGCGAGGAACAGTTTGTTAGTTCTGTTACCAACAACTGCAAGGAACAACATAGTTCTCTCTAAATCTAGGAAAGCATGTAATAGATCTTAACTAATAATAGAATTCACTCATCAAGTGGGTCCCCTTGGATGAGTTAATAGGATACACTCAAGATAAAAAGATAGAACTTGCAAAGTACATTCTATTCATTCATTGAAAGGTACACTTGAAATAAAATAGAACTAAATTCTACTTTTTGTTTACAAAATTATAATAGCTTTCCTAAATTTATCCAATCTCCTAAAAGTTAAGTCAACAACTTATTTATAAGAAAACACTAAGAAACTAACTCCTAAAACTATGATCACTCCAACAATGAGGATCAATTAAGATTCATAATGTTATACAACAAAATCAATAACTTTCAGGAACAAGTCTTCCATGAATATAACACATCATGCTTCTAGATCTGCGCCCAGGTATAATGAGAAATCAGTTGACCGCTACAAAAGAGAGAAATGCATAGCCATGCCTTTATTGTTTTCAACTACAGAGTTTACCTTGTTAAATCCACCATGCTTCCCAAATAAATGCACCATCAACTTGTTCTTGCATGGAGTTAGTAACACATGCCAAATTCAAAACATATATTTGCACCATTTAAATAAAAAAAGACATTATCTCATTATCTAACTCTTGCATGATATGTAGCTATAGAAATCCTAAACCCAAATAACTTAGGAGAAATTAACATTAAATAACACACATATATATATATCTACTTAATTCATCTGTCATATTCAATTCACAAGTTTTAACCATAAGTTCTTTAAATCACATATCCTGCTGAACTACAAAGTATTTGAAAGTATTGGCCATGCACATATAAAACTCATACATAACATCATTCAAGTTTGCATGAAACCATGTAAAAACACCCTAAAAAGTCATATAAACACATCATAAAACATGCCATTAATATGGCTCATCACTCACCTCCTCTATCAGATCTCAGACACTTCAATTGTCCTCTAGTCTCCTTTTCAACTCTTGCCTTGTACCACTTAAACATTTGAAAACCTTTCAATTTATCCTTCAAAAACATGGTAGACATCATTCTTGAATAATCATCAAAAAATAAAATGAAATATCTATCACCATAATAACTTTGTGTTCTCATAAGTCCACAAAGGTCAGTGTGCACTAACTCCAAAATTCCTTGTGTAGTATAAGATTTTCTTTTAAAACTTGAATTTTTCATCTTACCAACTTGACATCCCTTACATATGACATTTTTAGGTTTGTCTAGTCTCGGTAGACCTCTTACTCTATTCTTTTTAGTCACCTTAATTAAGTTGTCAAAATTCACATGACAAAATATTTTATGACATAACCATACATCCTCAACTTTAGCAAATAAGAAAATCTTTGTAGTAGTATCAAGGTAGAATAAGTTACCTTTTGACTATTCACTAGTGGCAATCAGACCTACATTCTAATCAAATAATCTTACCTTTCCATTCTAAAATTCCAGTCAATGTCTTGTGTTGTTTAGTTGTGCCACACTCAATAGATTATACTTTAGTCCTTCAACTCAATAGACACCATCACATTGTGTATTATCTAATAGAATTATAGAGCCTTTACCTTTCACATTATATGGGGCATCTGATGAACTACACCTGATTTAGAACTTGATTGAAGAATCTGTGATTTAGGATCATCGAGTTGATTGATTAGATATGTAATATGATTAAATCAATATTATGTTGTCATTGATGTCAACTAGTTTGACAACACTTATCTTGAAAGTTACTATACCGAAACATCTGTAGAAAAGGAGTGAAAGAGATAAAGTACAAAAATATCTACATGAGGAAGATGTATATGATAGATGAGGATAAATAATACTTTGAGTAACTTGCTGATGAGTCTACGACCTTATGTTATTGACTTGATTATGTTTCATTCATCTATGATGAGGAAAAGAGTTGTAAGACACAAAGCAGTGTTGTCAGTTGATGAAGCATTTCAGTATACACCGATGGGATGTAGTGTATACCGAGCAAAGTATAAACTGATCTTGTGTTCACCGATGCATTTCTTTGTTAACCGAGAAGAACAGAGGAATTAAATGTTGAGTTTAGCCATTAAGATTGATGAGCTGGAAAGTGTATGATTTCGAGGTAACAAATAATGTTTGTTACACAGATCGACGACTAACAAAATTTAGGAAATATCTAAAGGATGAGAATCAAACATGTTATTGACACAAGTACCGAGGTATGGTTAAGCGGCAAAATCAATGAAGATGATTAAGCGGTAAAATCTGATGGAGTAGAAGAAAACGGTTTACTTGTCTATATAAGAGACTGGAGATTTCATAATGAAAAGAATGCCGGAAGGAGGAGACTATAGAATTATCATGTGAACAAGTTTTCATGTATACCTAATCATACTGGTTAGTGAGAACCAAACTATAGAGTTATTACTGAGCGACATGAAGCTATTACCGAGCGACAGTAAGTTACTGAACATTGATTGGAACAGAATTGATTTAATGATCAGAGGATTGAATGAGGTTAACATTGATCTATACATTTGTAATTGAAGTTGTATTAAGGCAAATCACCTACTATTACATTTTAACCATTGTACACAGTCAAATCTCTTAACCGAGTGGACTAAGAAATTCTTTTATGTATCATTCATAGAATGAACATTGTTATCATATCAACCCCAGAGTAACTTCTGGTTGGATGATAACGGTTGGTCTAAAATCCTCTAACGAGGTCACACCTAATAGTGTGTTTGTAACCTTTAACAGGGTTGGGTCTTCACTGACCTCACTTCAAAAGAGTGAATATTTTTGGTTTGCCTGGTCCCAGGTGGTTTTTCCCTTCACAGGGTTTCCACGTTAAATATCTTGTGTTATGTGTTGATTGTGATGTTTGTTTGATATCATATTTTGCATGTTGCATATTTGATTTGATCAGTAACTACTATATGTTTTAGAGTGTTAATTAGTAAAAGCATAGACAATACAGTATTTTAAGTTACCGAGTATCAGAAGTTTTAAGTATTTGTTTTTGGATTATACATTTTGTATTGGGACACTGGATAACTGGTTCACCCCCCCTCTCAGTTATTCTAACTTTTGGTATCAGAGCGTTGGTTGCTTAGAATAGATTTTTAAGGACTTCAGTACAAAGATCTCAAAATGTATAAGACAGAAGTGCCAAAGCTGAACAAAGGGAACTTTGCAGTATGGAAAATCCAGATGAAGTTGCACATATTTGGAATTGGGAATTCTGCACTAGAATTGATGGAGAATGGCTATATAGAACCGACCCCTAGTCCTTTGACACTTGATCAATTGAGAGATAGGCATGAACACAATGTTACTATGATGGAGATTATTGCTACCTGTATCGATGCCAAATTTGAAGATATTAAAAGTTGCACTACTGCAAAAGACATGTGGGATAAACTTTCTCAAGTTTACAGTGGAGATGTGAATGTCAAAAGAGCCAGAGCAGAAAGCTTAAGGGGCAGATTCGATGATATGAAGATGAAGGAAGGTGAGAATATTGTGTAATACACAAATAGACTAAAAGAGGTAGTACATGCTATTAGAGAATTTGATGGAGTTACTAGTGAGGAGACAATTGTAAGCAAAGTCCTCAGAACCTTATTTCTAGTTTACGCAATCAGAATATCTATTATTCATGAAACAAGGTCTGTAGCTGGTAATGTCCTTACACTTGACAATCTGATTAGTAAACTTACAACCTTTGAATTGAATAACTTTGACAACAGTGTTGTTCTATCTGTGGAATCCTCTTTCATGTCTTCTCTGAAGATTGGCAAGTCTAGTAGGAATAATAAGAATGATGATAGTGATAGCAATACAGATGATGAGCTTGATGAACTTGAAGCTCTTATGGCTAGAAGATTACCCAAAGGTAAAGGAAGGTATAGAGGTAAGCTACCTTTGGCATGCTTTAACTATAAATAGGTTGGCCACATCGCTTCTAGATGTCCACATAAGAAAGATGATGATAGAACCAAAGACTGATTTGAAGGAAGCTATGTGAGAAGATTCAATAGAGGCTACCGACACAAAAAAGATAGCCGAAGATAATGAATCTGAATCTAATTTTGATGATGATGTAGAAGTTGTATTTGTTGCTATGAAAGATGACTTAGAGGAAGAAGAAAAACATGTAGAAATAGCATTGATCTCTAAAGTTAACAAAACTAACATGGATCATAGACAGTGGCTGTACACATCACATGACTGGTGATGAAGAGAAATTTGATCAACTTGAAGAATACAATGGAGGATCTATTAATATGGGTAATGACACACCCTGTATGGTAAGAGTTAAAGGATCCTTGATGATAAATGATAGGATAAAATGTGAAAATGCTTATTGGGTAAATGGACTGAACTATAACTTTTTAAGTGTGGCACAACTAAACAATACAAGTCATCGAGTTACTTTTGAGAGCAAGAAAGTGAAAATCTTTGATGATGGTGGAAGATTAGTTGGAACTAGTGCACAATCAAGAGGTAATCTATTTTATCTTGATACTAATGAATCTTCTTGCTTGATGATGAAAAATGAAGATGCTTGGTTGTGTCATAAAAGGTTATGCCATGTGAATTTTGATAACATGATTAAGATCAGTAAAAGGAAAAGAGTTAGAGGTCTGCCTAACTTGTCAAAACTTGATCATGTTATGTGTCATGAATGTCAGAAAGGTAAGATGACTAAATCTAGTTTCAAAATTAAGGACTATTCAACAAAGAAGATACTTGAGTTGGTTCATACTGACCTGTGTGGTCCTATGAGAACTCAAAGTTATTATGGTGATAAATACTTTATTCTTTTTGTTGATGACTGTTATGTTCTTAAAAGAAAAATCTGAAGCATTTAAGATGTTCAAGTGGTATAAAGAAAAGGTAGAAAAAGAGACTGGTAAAGAACTAAAATGCCTAAGATCTGATAGAGGAGGTGAATTTATCTCTGATGAATTTACTAATTTCTATAATGAGCATGGTATTAAAAGATAGGTCTTTGCACTGAGGACACCTCAGCAAAATGGGATTACTGAAAGAAGGAATAGGTCAATAGTTGATTGTGCAAGAACACTGATGCTGCAAAAGAATGTTGCTCAGACATACTGAAGGGAAGCTATCAGTACAGTTGTTTATGTTTTGAACTAAGTAAAATTGAAGGACACTAACAAGACACCCTATGAGTTATGGTTTGGACACAAACCTACTGTAAGTTATTTCAAGATTTTTGGAAGCAAATGTTTTATTCTAAAAGATGAGAGAAATGGTAAATTTGACTCAAAAGGTGATGAAGGGATATTTCTAGGATATTCCAATAAAAGCAAAGCATATAAGTGTCTGAATCAAACTACTAACAAAATGATTGAAAGCACTAATGTCTGAGTTGATGAGTTTGATGAAAAGAATGTAGAGGAAAGTACAAAGGAACTAAAAGACTATGGTAGATTCACTTACATTGAACACCTAGAGTATCTACTGAAGTCGCAGCTTGTGATAACTGGTCAACAGGAAAACAATACAAAAGAACAGGAAAAAGAAACTGATGAGCAGGATGGACCTACCAAGCAAGCAAATGGACCTACACAGGATGAACAAGAAAGAAGAAATAGGATACTAGCGAGTTTTGTCAGAAGACACCATCTTGAAACACAAATTACTAGAGATAGACAAGCTGGCATGCAAACAAGGAGTAAAGCAAGACAAGGTACATGTCTATTTTGTGATTATGAACCGAAAAATGTAAAAGTTGCATTAGAAAATGATGAATGGGTTAATGCAATGAAAGAGGAAATAGAAAAAATAGAGAAGAACAAAACCTGGACCTTAGTACCCCGACCTAAAGATAATAATGTTATCGATACTAAGTGGATATTCAGGAACAAGCAGAATGAGAATGGAGAAGTAAAAAGAAATAAAGTTAGATTGGTATGCAAAGGATATGCACAGGAGGAAGGAATAGATTATGGTGAAACATTCGCACCTATTGCTAGATTGGAAGGAGTCAGAATGCTACTTGCATATGCTACACACAAGAAATTCAAAGTTTATCAAATGGATGTCAAGTCAGCATTTCTGAATGGAATACTTGAAGAAGAAGTCTACATAGACAACCTGAAGGGTTCGTTGATCCAAAAAAGAAAGATATGGTATGTAGATTACATAAAGCTTTATATGGTTTGAAGCAAGCACCGAGAGCTTGGTATGAGAGGCTGCATACTTATTTGTTAAGTATAGGATTTGTAAGAACAAGTGAGAACAATAATTTGTATATGAAAGGAGATACTGATGATACTATTCTTATTGCTGAAATATTTGTGGATGACATTATTTTTGGAGGTCAAGATCAAATCTGTAAGTCATTTTCTGATGAAATGAGAAGTGAATTTGAGATGTCTATGTTCAGAGAGATTAAGTTCTTTCTTGGACTACAAGTGATTCAGCAAAATGATGGCATATTCATCACACAATCCAAATATATCAAGGAAGTATTGAAGACATTTGCCATGGAAGATGCTAAACCTGTGGGAACACCGATGGCTACTAGATGAAAACTGACTAAGGAAGATGAAACTACATAAGTGAACTAGACACTGTACCGATCAATGATTGGTAAGTTAATGTATGTAGTACATAGTAGACCAGACATAGCACATGTTGTGAGAATTGTTACAAGATTTTCTACAAACCCTAGAGAGTCACACATGATTGCTACAAAGAGAATCTTAAGATATCTGAAGAAAATAGAAGATTATGGATTATGGTATCCTAAGGAAGGCAAGTTTGAACTAAAGGTTTATACCAATGCTAATTGGACTGGAAATGTGGATGACAGAAAAAGTACCACCGAAGGAGCATTTTTCTTTGGTGAAAGACTTGTTACATGGACAAGTAAGAAGCAGGCTTGCATTTCTTAGTCTACAGCCGAAGCAGAGTATGTTGTTGCTGCTACAAACTGTTCAAATATTGCATATATTAAGCAAGTTCTAGAAGGTATGAATGAGATAATCACTGAGCCAATGATTATATACTATGATAACACCAGTGCAATAAACATTTCAAAGAATCCAGTGATGCACTCTAAAATAAAGTATATATCAATTAAGTATCACTACTTGAGAGAACAAGTACAGGAGAAGCAAGTTAAGCTAGAGTTTTTTACATCAAAAGAACAACTTGCAAACATATTTACAAAGCCTCTACCGAAGGATACATTTGAATACTTAAGGACTAGACTTGGGCTCCGTCCCCTGTCTACCGATCACTAATGTGATATAGCTGTTACATCAGCCTAATCTTATCAAAAGATCATTCATGTTGATGTAGCATAGTTCACACTTTGGATCATGTCTAAGGTTGTGAAAAGTTGGAGAACTGGAACAGATTGGCATATCAGTATACAGAGATATAGAGTATGCATTGGACAACAAAGAGTTACTTGGCTACTACAAAGTTGTATGTTTATCTATTTCTTTGGCATTGTTGTCAAAGGGAGAGATAAACAATATGAAATAATATGCACTAATGAGAACTATCTAAGGGAGAGATAAATTATGAAACAATATGCACCGATGAGAACTATCTAAGGGAGAGACAAATTGAAGAAAGGGAGAGCACTGAAGATCAGTTACTGAGAACAAAAGAAGGAATCTGAGAGCTAAAAAGATCTTATCTGTAGAATGTCAAAGATGCATTTGTAATAATGTTGAATAATGTAGTGATTAAATATATTAAGCTAGGGAGAGCTTGTACAACATTTGTTCACAGAGTTGTAAAATACATGTTTGGTATGTGTATGGTATATTTCATATTACTTTAGTTGCCATCAATGCCAAAGGGAGAGATTGATGAACTACAATTGATTCAGAACTTGATTGAAGAATCTGTGATTTAGGATCATCGAGATGATTGATTAGATATGTAATATGATTAAATCAGTATTGTGTTGTCATTGATTTCAACTAGTTTGACAACACTTATCTTGTAAGTTACTATACCAAAACATCTGTAGAAAAGGAGTGAAAGAGATGAAGTACAAAAATATCTACTTGAGGAAGATATATATGACAGATGAGGATAAAGAATACATTGAGTAACTTTTTGATGAGTCTATGACCTTATGTTATTGACTTGATTATGTTTCATTCATCTATGATGAGGAAAAGAGTTGTAAAACACAAAGCAGTGTTGTCGATTGATGAAGCATTTCAGTATACACCGACGGGATGTAGTGTATACCGAGCATAGTATAAACCAAGCTTATGTTCACCGATGCATTTCTTTTTTAACCGAGTAGAATAGAGGAATTAAATGTTGAGTTTATCTGGTAAGATTGATGAGCTAGAAAGTGTATGATTTCAAGGTAATAGATAATTTCTGTTACACAAATCGACGACTAACAAAATTTAGGAAAGATCTAAAGGATGAGAATCAAATGTGTTATTGACACAAGTGTTGAGGTATGGTTAAGCGGCAAAATCTAATGGAGCAGAAGAAAATGGTTTACTTGTCTATATAAGAGACTGGAGATTTCATAATGAAAAGAATGTCGGAAGGACAAGACTACAGAATTATCATGTAAACAAGTTTTCATGCATACCTGATCATACTGGTTAGTGAGAACCAAATTGCAGAGTAATTACCAAGCGACAGGAAGCTATTATCAAGTGACAGTAAGTTACTGAACATTGATTGGAACAGAATTGATTTAATGATCAAAGGATTGAATGAGCTTAAAATTGATTTGTACATCTACAATTGAAGTTTTATTAAGGTAGATCACCTACTGTTACATTTTAACCATTGTACATAGTCAAATCTCTTAACTGAGTGGACTAAGAAAGTCTTTTATGTATCATTCATAGAATGAACATTGTTATCCTATCAACCCTAGAGTGACTGCTAGTTGGACGATAACGGTTGGTGTAAAATCCTCTAACAAGGTCACACCTAATAGTGTGTTTGTAACCTTTAACAGGGTTGGATCTTCACCGACCTCACTTCAGAAGAGTGAATATTTTTGGGTTGTCGGTCCCAGGTGGTTTTTCCCTTCACAGGGTTTCCATGTTAAATCTCTCGTGTTATGTGTTGATTGTGATGTTTGTTTGATATCATATTTTGCATGTTGCATATTTGATTTGATCAGTAACTACTATATGTTTTAGACTAGTAATCAATAAAAGCATAGACAATACAATATTTTAAGTTATTGAGTATCAGAAGTTTTAAGTATTTGGTTTTGGATTATACATTTAGTATTGGGACACTGGATAACTGATTCACCCCCCCTCTCAGTTATTCTAACAACATCATTACCAAATCTAGCATAACCTCCATCATGATCTTCCATAGTAATGAACTTATTTGTGTCACCAGTCATATGATTTGAACATTTACTATGTATTATTCATGTATCATTCTTACTGACATGATAAATTAGGGATTTTCTTCTTCATACTTTTCTTCATCAGAATCATCCTTGATAGAAACATACACAACCTATTCACCTTTATCATTATTTGAATCATCATCAGTTAGTCCTTCTTTAGCAATGTAGCATGACTTCTTACCTGTGTTCTTTAAATCTTGGTATCCCCTAAATCTGTTCTCTCTTTTGTTATTATCTCGATTGTCTTTCTTCAAATCATTGTTGTTTTCAAAACATCTAGATGTAATATGACCAATCTTGTTGCAATTGAAACATTTTAAAGGTAGTTTACCTCGATATTTTCCTTTTCCTCTTGGTAGTCTCTTAGCTAGTAAGGGTTCAAACTCTTCTTGTTGTCTTTCCTCTTCAAACAAACTTTCTAGATCACTCTTGCAACTATGAAACCTTTCACTTGCACTACTTACAAAATCATCACCTGATCTAGACTCTCTAGAATATCCAATGTTCAAAGATGACTTAAATGTAGACTCAATCTTAGTAGTGGTAGGTAAATTATTGTTAAAATCATTTAGCTCAAAAGAAATCAACTTACCAATTGTAGCATCTAGTGAAACAAGCATATGATGAATGGATCTCAGTTCTTGTATTGCAAACACTCAGATGGCATATATAGGCAACAATATCCTTAGTATTTTTCTTGTTACATCTTATTCTTCAATATGTCCTCCAGCACCTTTGATAGCACTCACAACTTCCTTCAATCTTGTATTGTAGTGTGTAACATCTTCACCTTCTCTCATTCTCATAGAATCAAATTTTCCTTTCAAACTTTCATCTTTTTCCTTCTGAACATGTTGATCTCCACCATATATCAATGCAAGCTTGTCCCACATCTATTTTGTTGTATCACATCCTTTAAGATCAGGTTGATTTTGGCATTGGGAGTTGAATGTTTGAGGATTAGGTTTTGATGATCTAGTTCTTGATAAATATGGTGCATTAGGGTTTGATTTATCTTGTCATGTGTGTGTGCCAATTTTTGGAGGATTACAGATACAAGAGGTTACTAGTGAAGCACTTTTATAGATCTACCAAGGGCTAGATTTATCATATTGATGTGGTAGAGATAATTACAACAAGGGATCTAATTGTACTAAAATGGAATTGACCAAGGCATAGGTAGATGTTATCATACCATTCATGAAATCTTAGATTGGTGTAGGAATTGTGATTGTAAGTCAATGAGACTTTGATTGTAAGTTAGTGAGACTTCCTTAGGGTTGTATCCCAAGTTAAATTGAGTAGTGAACTCTAGGCAATGTGCCTAAATGCATGTGCATTTTCTATGTTGTAATAAGTCTATACTTATAATAAGGTATTAGTCCTATTGTGGGTTTCATCTCCACTATGGTTTTCACCCTAATTTGGGTTTCCACAATAAGAATCTTTGTGTTATGTGGTGTTGATGTTTTCTAATTTATGTTTACATGATTTTCATTTGGTGAATCACTAATAAGGGTTTAAGTAATTAAGGGTAGCATATTTTAAGGGTTTAAGGATTTGAAGGTTTAAGTATTTTTGGGAAAAACTAATTCACCCCTCCCCTCTTAGTTTCTTTATGTCAATTTCCTATAGTCAGGTGACACAAGGGCTGGTTCATCCCTTAATATTTTTATCGGCCTCAAGGATAGTGGATTTCTTCTTTTCCACAGCTTCTAAGTTTCTATGTCACTTTGCAAGTTCTATTTGAGTGTTGGCTTACAACATGTATAGTTTGCATCATAAAATTGGTCCACTTGGTACTTGGGCACTCCTTTAGAGAGAGGAGTTTGTAAAAAAATCTCAAAGGTGTGCTTATATGCCATGTTTTACCCTTGTTTACGATTTAACTATTGGCGGGATATAGAAACTGTTATGTTAAGATTTGCAAGTTGAGAAGAGTTAATGCTTGACATTTTATATTTATGATGCATGCATATTAGTGTGATAAAATGATGCATGCATATTAGTAGGTAAATTTAAGCATATCAGATGCCTAATTAGAGGTTTGACAAGTTTCTATGTAATGGGTGTTGTTCTATATGGGAAGTTAATGTTATAAAAGGACACGTATTAGTGGATTAGGAAGTTTTATTGTTTCTATTTTGGACACCACTTGTCTCCCTAGGCCTCGAAGATGGTTTTGGAAACCGTAGGTGCCCACCTTTCATGTATTGGCCTCTTTAAATATTTTGGTCACTTAGTTATTTTGATGAGACAATTTAATTATTTCTGAGATGTTGTTATGCTGCAAATATCACTTTAGAAATATTTGTTTTTGTAACTACAACTGAAAGAGTATAAACTCTGAATATTTTATTGCAATTATTTTTACTATTAATACAATTGATATGTGTCTTTGGTATGTGCATTTTTATTGTAAGGGATTTCCCATGTAAATTTGGTTTTCGCTATTTTATTTGTTTATGTTTTAAACCTACTTAAATCAATTATGCATCTATATATATTATTGAATAAGGGTTTTTAATAATTTTTTGCATTCACTCTCATGTAAGGATTTTTATTAAGAAATGTTAGAGCATGAATATTTGCTACATTAGGCACATTGGTTTTTAATAAATCAAAATCAAGTACAAAAAGGACAAAAACCCTAGAATTATCATGTGCTCAACTATGCATATGGATATCCATGAGAATATTGTTGAGTATGTGTGCAATTATATGTAAATATACCTAATACAAAAAATATGCATGCTCTAATACCCCTTAAGTGAAACTTAGGGAGAATAAAAAACCTATCAGCATGAATGAATGAGTCCCAGCAAGTAGGATTGGTTAGGCTCCCATGTACAAAGTAATGCAATGCAATCTCTCACAAACAAAGTAGAGGGGAAAAACCGAGTGGAAAAAACCCATCCAAAAGAGGAAAAATAAATGAAAAGGTACATTTGACTAAACATGAAGGAGTCAAAATGTCCCCCCAAGTACTGAATTAGTCACATAATTACAATTAAGATTCTCCCCATAGAAGATAAAAGAAGGTACAATGTATTCCCCCCATAATGAAGAAGCTCTAATAAGATCCAAGAGCGGAAAAACACATTCCTCCCCTTAGGAAGAAGCACATCTAATAGCTAAGGTATAAATAACTCCATGAATGAAGATATAAGGAATAGTTTCATGAAATAAAATATTTCATATCAACTAAATAAAATCCAAAAATATATAAATGCCTCATGGACAATCTGTGAAAGTAGTGAAGATGGGATGACAAGAATTCTTAAATTTTCATCAAAGAGGAATGAAATATTCTCAATCATGTCCCTAATGTTTGGAGTGTGTGATGTATCAAATACTATTGCAATATCTAGAGTGTGTGATGTATTAAACAATGTTGTAATATCTGGAAAGTACTCATTCCACTCTAATAAAATTAGAAGGGACCAAATATACTACTAAACTAAATTGAACTCTAAAGAAGTGGGAGGTGGATGAGGATAAAAAATTTATTAGGAACCATTATGGATGACCAAAGAACACATAGGTGAAAGTGACCAAACCTCACCTCAAATACTTGATCCACTCTTAATGCATGAGAGGTAGGACTATTTAAGGGAATTGCATGCTTAATGTGATAGAAATGAGAGAATTCATAGATTCATGTTTCGTGATCAACTCTAACAACTACAATGATGTTTCCACTATGTTGATCTCTAAGGAGTACTAAATCAAGGTGAACTCAACTATCTTTCCCTTCCCACTATGAGCCATATAACAGATGGAAAGGAGGTTATAAGATAGTGAAGGGACACAAAGAACATCATTGAATTTTCCATCATTAACCTCAATAGAACCACTCCTATTAATACTGAAGTAAATGGTAATACTCCTCAAAATATGTGGAAAAATACAATCCTCAAAAGAAGAGGACATACCCTTAGATGATACCATATGATGAGAAGTTCCTAAATCAATGTATCACCTACTAGATTGAGTGTGTGTAAATGTAGAGAGAGCATGGCATTTAATCTCATCTTTACCATGTGCCATAGAAGTTGACCCAGAATATGTAGGTCCTGATGTGGTAGAAGAAGATCCACTAGATGAAGGAAGATGAATATGATTATTTTGAAGAAGATTGTTCATCTCATATTTTTGCTTCTCATAACATATATGCTCATTATGATCTATCTTGGTGTAATAAGAACACTTAGGCTTGTTCTTCCTAGATGAATACCTATTGGAAGAGGTGGAAGAATCCAAATAATGTCCATAAAACTCTAAAATTATCTTATTAGACTATACACCCATGTGCTTTTACTTTTTATTGTACTTTGGCTTTTATTTCCCTAAAGATGATTAAGAAACCAACGCCTAAGATTTGGACCCAAAATGTGAATCCAACTATGTCAACTTGTACTAAATTCATGTCATACACTCACAAAACACCTCAAACAAAGGTATAGTGTATACATATCCCAAGGCATCCATGGTAGAAAAATAATGATAAACAAAATAATTGGAAAGGTCCTCAAAGCTTTGATGGAATTAGATAAATGCACTCCTTGTCATTCTTATCATTGCCACAACCATCCAAAAGTGATATGATGGATTTTATCTTCTCCAAAAAATCACCAATGGAAGAAAAGGAATCAAGTACCAATGATGTCAAACCAGACTCAAACTAAATTGCACAAAAATTATTAATGCCCCTAAAAATATCCTAGAATTTGATCCACATAGCCCTAGGTGTGATTTAGCAAAAATATATGGAACTAAAGACTCTTTGAAATATTTGAAGAAATCAAACCCATGGTTGAATCCATCTTGTTGCTAATAATTAGAACTTCAAATGCACAAGTCAAATTAGGTTGGGTCTCATCAAGACAAGACAATAAACCTAGGGATTGGAGAAATCTATTCATATGTCATTTCCAAGTGTGATAGTTATGGGGTGTGATATTTTCGATGGAATCCACCATTATAATTGGTTATCATGTTGGGAAAGGGCTTGAGAAAGTTGTGATTTAAATAGAGGATGATTCTACACCCCACAACAAGAAAAATCAACTCATGTGTAACTATATTAGCTAATAAATTACAAACATATGAAATGAATGAATTTGAGATTACTTTTTACTTGATAAAAATGTGGAAAGTTTGATGGAAATTATGGATAGAACACTCTAAGATCTATATGAGGATATGCAGTTTTCAAAAAATAGAGTCTGTATGAGCAAGTTAGGGTTGCAAAAGTGCAAAATGGAAGATTTGAATTCACAGGGCGAGTATAGAAAATTTATAAAGTATTTGATAAAACCACCTATAGATTTGGATTAGTGCCAAAATCAAATTTTTGATGATATCTTGTTTGTGCAATTTTGAGTTTGTATGCTCAAGTTATGGCCACAAAATTGAGACTATGTCAAAATGCAACTTGAAGGCTTGAAAGATGCTTAGGTGCTAGTCCTTATTGATGAAATCAACAAAATATCATGAGAATATTCCCTTCATCAAAAAATTTTACCACCCACTAGAAAATATTGACAGAGACTGGAATATTCTTCACTTGTCAGAATATTCTCTAGATTTAAAAAATAAAAAATATCTTTGAGAGAGAATATTCCTTATACCATTTGTTGCATGTGCAACACTTGCTTATGCTAGCACTTGTAAAGGTGCACTATGCTTTTGAAAGAATACTTAAAGATCCTCTCCTCTTTTTTCTTTTAAAAAATATTTTGACTTTTTGTAAACAAATTAATTAGAATTTTTTTATTTTTTGAGGGAAAATATAAAAAATTACAAATTTTCGTATGTAAAATTGATCATTTTTTTTTATGTAGGCACAGTGTTGACACATGGTGGTACAAGTTGTAAGTGTTGAATTTTGTATTAGCACAATGCAACTACAAGAATGAGAAGATAAAATCCTTCTCTTTAAAGAATGATATGAATTTCTCCCAAGGTTCTCAATGATTGGCTCACAATAGCGCTAGAAGATCAATGAAGATTCATGTGAAAACACAAGGTAGGCCTTTGCTGGTTTGTTAAGAAAGAAACTAAAAAAATTCAGTTTAATTTTTTTCTCAATATCTAGAAACTAAACTATGTGTGAAGTAAAATTCTATCAATCTAATTCATATCCTATCAATTACTTTCTAACCACAAATTTTAACAAGATTCAAAAAAATTAAGGGTAATGAGAGATTTAAAGAAAATAATTGAAATTAAACTCCTACAGACATCAACCATGAATAATTTTAATTTGTCTAAGAAATAACGAATCTGACCTTTAGAATTTGAAATAGCATGAATTGGAATTTCACAAATCAAATGACCCAAGTGCAATCATCTACAAAAATCAAAATAAAAAAATTCAAGATTCATCAAATCACACAACCATACCAATTAATATGCACATGTGAGACAAATCCATCCTTTAGGAAAAAAATAATTTCGATTAGCTCTATTGATTCACCACCACAAGAAAATTGAACACAACTAACACTAATTAAATGAAGGTAAAGAACATTCACAAAAGAACACATAATGGCTCTTGAATTCAAATATATATTCCAAACTCATAAATTTAGCAAAGATTCACCAAGATTGCAACACCAAATGTATTTTTTGTACTATTGCAAAAATCGCAAACCTTATTACAATCCAAAATTGGGTTTTTATAGAGCTTACAACTTAGAAATTGTGAAGCTCGTAACTAGAGTTTTTGGGCATTATTTATAGGCATCATAAAATGAAAACTACAAATTATCAACTAAAATATACTCCTAGACTATTGCATTACGTGGTGACTTCAATTTTTTCATGTTGAAAACTCAAAAAGAGGTTATTTCAACTAAAAAATATGCCCTAGGATTTTGGGAGAGCTCAAGTTCAATTGCAGCAAAAATTTGGACGCCCAAATCCACTTTTTCAGTAAAAAGAATGAGTTAGATCATGAGAAAGTTGTCTCTCTTCATTTGCTTGACCAAATAGACAACTAGAGATATCTGAATCAATGTGGTTTCATTTTTATTTTCATTAGTGTGTAAAAAAATTGAGGAGTTAAATAAAATGAATCAACAACACAAAATTCTAAGAATGTGGCAATATATCAGCACTAGTACATTTGAGGTCAAATTTCGATGACCATTTGTCAGATTTGCAACGCTAATTTGTCAGCATTTCGACAAATGAGTTCGTCACCATTTTTGTGTTGGAAATTGTGACAGAAGACGTATCCATCAATTTACCGACACCACATCACGTTGAAAACTTGCACATGGAAACAACTTTGTTACGACATTTCTTGTGGTTCATCCATCAGAATTCTGACACCACGACCTATCAGAAATATACAATCTCTGTTAGAATTTACTATCAAAAACATATCCTTTTTGACATTATAACTATTGGAATAGCAACAGTTTCCACCTAATTCTGACAGATATACCTATCGGTGATATGGCATTAATGTTGAAGTTTCTGTCAAAAAATTTCTATTTGTGACACTTAAACTATCGGAAGAGCGACAGTCCTTCAGCATTTCTCCGACAGGTTTCCTTGTTGAACGTATAGCATTACTGTCAAAAGTATTGTCGTAAATTATTTTTCTCAGACATTTTATCTGTTGAATGCATAACACTTCTGTTGTAATTAATTATGAAGTGTCAAAAAATTGACGGATATGCACATTAAAGATAAAACAACTCAAGAGACCATCATAGGTTCTCTCTTTCTTTGGTCTATATTATTGACAGAATATTTTACCTTTCATTAGCTCATCAAATCCAGGGATTTGAAAGAATTTAATAGAATATTTTCATGACAACATATATTATTTAAGTTGACGTTGCACGAATTTATCTACTTCGCGCACTTGTAGACTATGAGGACAGTGATAAAGAAGCATGGTCATGGGAGGAGATGCTTCTTTATCGTCGTCTTCATAGTATACAAGTGCACGAAGTAGATAAATTCGTGCAACGTCAACTTAAATAATTTACGTTGTCATGAAAATATTCTATTAAATTCTTTCAAATCCCCGGATTTGATGAGTTAATGAAAGGTAAAATATTTTGTCAATAATATAGACCGAAGAAAGAGACAACCTATGATGGTCTCTTGAGCTATGTTATCTTTAGTCCTAGCTACTATCCTAGCTACCTGTCGATCATCAAGAATAATCACCACCTTGCATTTATGTACACTGCACAAATTGATCTCAGTCTCGCAAAAACATTTTACACTTGTACATCTCATCAATACTGGAGGCCTAAAGTAATTTTATATGATCACTAGCACATTTCGTGCATGGATGAGAAACAATATCCAAATTTTCTAGATAACCATTTTTGAGAAGAGGAATGAGTGCAAATCAAAGAAGGGATAATTCCACAACAGAAAGGAAGACATCTTTTTAGCCTGGGTCTGGATCCTACCCCAATTGTCAAAGGATCCAGGGCCAGTCTAGAAAGATGTCTTCCCATTCTATTTGCAACATTGTGTCCATCCATGATCTTAGGAATATCATCATCTTTCTACTCTTCATTTGCCAAAATATATTGCTTCTTCAAGCTTGCAGAGTAATCTTATTAATAAAAGAACTCTTGCCAACATTAGGGTACCCACAGATCAAAATAGTTGATGTTATTGGTGCTTATGCTCAAGGATATCGATTTACTATTTTGAAACGGCCAAATCATTTTTATTTCATTTGTAGAGAAAAGGAGTGGGAGAAAATGAGTGAGTGAAAGTTGATCGAGCGCGAGAGAAGGCATTGCATTTTATTTGATCATGAATGCTCTCTGAAATGACCAATCATGTTTTCTATTCGATTTTTTTTGGTGTTTTTTTTTCCCATATTCAGTAGATAAAAATCATGGCAGTAGCCACTTAGCCATCTTTTTGATGTTCCAGGTATTTTACAAAGATACAGGTATGTGGATTTATCATTCAGTTGCTTGCAGTTATTGGTCAAATGCAAATATTTTGTCAAGTTGAAAGGGCAAGATATCAATTTGGTGTTTTCAGTTTATGTTAAAAGTTGATTTGGTAAAATCCTCAAAAAACACACTACATGTTCTAAAATGTAAAGAAGTTGAATTTTAAATGTAAGATATATATCTCATCCATAGTAATCAAAAGAAAGGACATGAAACTTATAAGGAGATTTACCAATCCAAAAATATAAGTGACTAGGAAACATGATTGGTACCTTATGAATTGGTTTTTGAGGTGCACAATCTTCATCAATCTCCTGAGAACAAGACCCCTCCTCATGAAAAATGCATTTAACGGATTAAACAAATCTACAAAACTGAACCAATGGCATGTTTAGAACAAAGAAATAGATTGATAATAATATGCTAAAAATTCTATTATGTTTAATACACGCAAAAGGACCAGTCCCAACAATTCTTAAACATACTTTATCTGATATGATAATAACATGCTAATTAAACTAATAAAGGTGTTGTCTGCATTTAATCTGCCAATTACTAATTACACAAAAAACAAATTACAAAACTAAACCAATGGCATGTTCATCGTGTGGTACAAGGAAGATTTGGCTATGAAAAAAAAAAGTGAAATGGCCTCATCATTTTTATTTGGATTGGATAGAGGAGCGAAAGCTGAGTGCAAGAGAAGGTATGTGATTTCTTCATCTTTCAAGCATCTGGCATCATATTTCACTGCAAATTTCAAATGCATTGCATTTTATTTGATCACAAATGCTCTCTGAAATGACCACATTCTATTGGTGTCGTGCCCTAGGCTCCTAGCCCATGCTTTATCTCCATTATTTGATATTATTGGTGCTTGTGCTCAAGGATATCGATTCACTATTTTCAAATGTTTGGATCATTTAGACAGTTACATTTCTTGATTGTTCCTCTAGTACACAGTCAGGAAATGTAATTGTCTAATGATTATATGTAATGTTGAATGGATTAAATGCTTTATTCTTGGTAGAAGTGAATGGAAGGAATAGTGTGTATTAAATATAATCCAGTCACTTATTGAATGCTTTGGAGACTATTGGTTTGACTGTCCATGCGCTACCAGTGACTGAGATTCATTAAAAGATACAAAACCCTTCATTTTGGGGTTATTGTGTGTGGATTCAAATGTAGGTTTGATTTGGTTAATGTTTAGAAGAGATCAATAAAGTATTTAAAGACAATCTTACATGTTTGGAAAGGTTTGAGAGGCACTTATCATGACTGTACCCTCACAAACATCAGCATAGACTGGTTTTACTAAGTTTCCTTTCTCTATTTTGAGGTTTCCTTTCTCTGCCACAGGGGTACAGTCAAAGGGTTCATTGACAAAATGATCCTTCGAATGGTTACTATGAATATGAATGATTTGATATAGCATATTGCTCATTTTACTTGAAGTTTGGAATAGCTTGTGCAAGGGTGAAAGTAGTTTTGATCATTTTGGTCATGACTGTTCCTCTACACAGTCAGGAAATGTAACTATCTAATGATTATATGTAATGTTGAATGGATTAAATGCTTTATTCTTGGTAGAAGTGAATGGAAGGAATAGTGTTGGTGTTAGGTTTCATTTATTATTGAATTTAATGGTTTCCAAGATGTGTTGAGGAGTTTTCTCCTTGTTTAATGTTAACTGTTCCTACACAATCCACTCATACAATAGTGAAGTTACAAAACTGAACTGATGGCATGTTTAAAACAAAGAAATAGAATGATAATAATATGTTGAAAATTCTATTATGTTTAATACACACCAAAGGACCGCATTCTAAATTGTTGTCACTGAAATGACCGCATTCTACTGGTGTCATGCCCTAGCCTGTGCTTTAACTCCATTATTTGATGTTATTGGTGCTTGTGCTCAAGGATATCCATTTTTTTGAAATGTTGACTGTGGTTATCAAATGGACAGCCTGTGAGCTTCTAGCTAGGTGCCATTTGTATTGATAGCTTAGGGCATCAAATGTATTGTATCATTGATAGTTGATACTTTGTTAAAAGGAAATAGGATAAAGAACAATTTTTATTTAGTTTCTCTGTTTTGATCCCTAAGTGGCTTACAACCCTAGAGAAGTATATGCAAATTTACAGATGCAGTTGCAGGATACATAGCAGCTGATAATTCATAATAAATTCATGCATCCAATTTGAATAGCAATTAATACAAAGAACTAGGGTCCTCTAATGGCCCAATCATCTGAACCTTGACTATCCCCTCAACCAGTGACCCTTCAAAACTAGGTTATCATGCAATCAGTGAGTGATCCTTCATTCTCCTGGTGAGCTTCTAGGTAGGTGCCATTTGTATATTTGATAGCTTAGGGAATCAAATGTATATTGTATCATTGATAGTTGAGACTTTGTTAAAAGGAAATAGGACAAAGAACAATTTTGATTTAGTTTCTCTATTTTGATCTCTAAGTGGCTTACAACCGTAGAGAAGTATATGTAGATTTACAGATGTAGTTGTAGGATACATAGCAGTTGATAATTCATAAGAAATCCATGCATCCATTTTGAATAGCAATTAATACAAAGAAATGAGGTCCTCCAATGGCCCAATCATCGGGACCTTGACTATCCCCTCAACCAGTGACCCTTCAAAATTGGGTTATCATGCAATCGGTGAGTGATCCTTCATTCTCCTGGTCTGCCCTACAACCAAACATATTGGAAATACACAATACAATGATAACAAGTCTTTCACAATCCCCCTTCCCTCAAGGAACACTATCAACCATCCCTTCCACATAGCATTTCACTGTTGTATGAGTGGATTGTGTAGGAACAGTTAACATTAAACAAGGAGCAAACTCCTCAACACATCTTTGTTGTAAACATGCCATTGGTTCAATTTTGTAAATTTGTTTTTTGTGTTAAATGCATTTAAATGGAACATTAAGCATAGTAATAATATGCTTAGTCTATTAGTAATTACAAATTAAATGCCCATAACACCTTTATCAGTTTAGCATGTTATTATAAGATACTAAAGAAGACCTATTATTTATCAGAGAAATCTTCACTGTCCCCCACAATGAAGACAATGAAGATTGACCTCCTGCCCCACAATAAAGAACATTGTAATAAGAATAAGATAGTGCTAAGAAACATTTTCACAAATATGAAATGTGAGGAAAAGTAATAACATTAACAATGCCAAGATTCACAGCATTAAATTTCACCTGCGGATGAGTTTCTGCAGTGGGTCGCCTAGCATCAAAAATATGTTGAGTTGCATTTGAGATGTAACTAAGTATCATGTAGAACAGACCCTAAACTTTGAAAGCATTCTCCAACCTGGCAATTCAAAATTCAATCTAGGCAAGCATTAGTAAGTGAAATAAATTATAGACATCAACATCAACATCATCATAATCATTAGACATAAATTATAGACATCAACATCAACATAATCATAATAATTTGGAGGGTATTCATTTTGGTCCTTGGATAGTACTATGTTTCTTGAAATTTCTTGTGATGCTTCTAAACTTTAAAGACATGTTTTATGGCTTAATGATAATATAGATTAGTGTTTTGTTTTCTAATGGAATGTTGTTGATCATTCATGGTCTTGAAGAAACTTTTGATTGTTTTGATTCTTGAGTCTTGACGTTGTTTCTCAATGTGATATAGACTAACCACAAGATGGTTTAGTTGGTCCTCTCTTTCTATTTAATCATTTGTCTTCTTCATGGTGTAAGTGTCAATATGTTATAATCCAACCAGCATGTCATACCCCCACTTTTGACAAACCTCACAGCATGCAAATCATAGCCAAAGACTTGGGTGATTAGCATACACAAATAGCAATTACCCTTAGGAAACAATGATCATTAATATTCATTAATGGCAAGTGGTGATTCCTTGGTAATAAAGGCATTGCCAACATTCATCATCTTAACCAAGTCATGGGTGGTGATCCTTGAAATAGCACAATTAGTAAAAGGAAATAAAAACATAAGTCATGGGTGGCGATCCTTGAATTTGGAGCGAGGAAGAAGGAAAATTGGAAAACAAAATATGGAATAATCAGGTTGGAACTGGAGAAGAATTCATAAATAAACTTGAATTAGAAAAAAGCTAAGTTATCTGGTTCTTTGTTTGAGGCTAGGTTCTGATTCTACTTTTGTTCTCCTCTGGGTTCGACTTGGGTTCCTTTGGTAGGAACTTGGGTGCTTGGGCCAATCTCGAGTGCACCTGCAGTATTATAAATATGATACATGAGGTATTTTATTCATAATTTTATAGGCTAACTCATTATTATGGTAACATGGGTATGACCACACTCCATGCCTTATAATGGTACCCGACATGGAGTGTGGTTCAAATGAAGTTGAACCAAATGCTGACCATGATGGCTATGATCATGATGAAGATAAATATGAATATTAAATCTAAAATATGGCTTGTAATTTGAATTTTTATTGTGAATGAAGAAACTATAGATTCAAGTTGACTCATTCTATGTTGTAGTATATTTGTTCCCTAGATCTACCATATTATATATGTGTAGCTTGTAAGGGACATCTTCTACTCATCCATGTATCATAGCTCGGTGAGAGTTATTAGGAGAAAGACAAGATGTCAGTGGGAGATGGAGAAACCAATATCAGAACACCACTTGAAGCCTTGCAATGTTGAGAGTGGGATAAAAGCTACACTTGAGACCCTAAAGGAACAAACTTATTGAGCTTCACTTTGTTTCGAGAATAGTTTTATATTCTGTACTAAATAGGGCCAACCATGTGAAGGTGGAAGCTCATTTGGCCCCACCCCCCCCCCAAACATCACTCTAAATTCCCTATTAACATCTAACATTCATTCATTATTTCATCCATTAATAAAATGTAACATTCATTAATTATCACACAATAACATTCATTCACACATTAATAAAATGTGACATTCATTAATTATCACATGATAACATTCATTAACACATTATAAAATTTATGAACATTCACTACCACATAATTAAATTCATTGGCATATAAAAATTAGTCATTATCAATTAAGGTGCATAGATGACAATTATTTCTTTTTTTTTCTTTTGATTTCTAGTTTTTAAGATGTAATTGTTAACATGAGTATCGATATCATCATCATCATCATCTACCCTCTCATTAGATCTCAATGCATGCCTAGTTCTATGTTGATGCAAAGGGGGGTCATCTACAATAACATATAAAAGGGTTAAATTAAAAACATTTTATTATAATTAAAAACATTTTAAACATTTTAAAGTATTTCAATACTTTACAGGCCATAATCGTATAGCTCTTTACCTAATCTAGTCACATCATCAACATTGAGGTCAGTTTGTCTAGCCTCCGCCTCAACCTCAACATGCTCATTAACAGCGGCCTCTACACTCTCTACAACTGCAATACAAATCGTTACATTAATCCAAACACCAATTGCAATTAAATTTGTATTACTACACCAATCAATTTAAGATGTTTGCTTGTATTATTGTGATGCACATCCTCATTGTCGTCAACACCCATAGGTTGTGTACGGCAAGAATCAGTAGGTTGTATTTCATTTTCATACGCATTCATGTTATCATTGTTTTCTTACTTAAAACAAATTTACTCACTTTATGTTGGAACTTAACATCAAATAAACTAATTAGTAAATAATTAAATTTGAAATATCATCTATTTAGCTTACTTACCTTGACGGATCCATCAGTAGAACCTTGTGCACTTCTGATTCTTTCTGCCGCGACTTTATAGCCTTGTTGGAAGCCAATTCTCTTGTCCTCTTCTGTGAGACTTATATTGAACTCCGCGCCCTACATTTTTGCTTCGTATCATCAAATTTTATTTTATTGTTTCATCAAAACAAAAAAATATTTCAAATTATAAATAAATATTTAAAGATCAAAGAATTATTTTCAGTGTTAAAAGCCATGTAAAGATTGTATTTTTCCAACACTTACAACTCGTGCAGCAAGTTTCGAATAACCGCCAGAGCCTAGCTTGTGTTGCCTATGCTTTTGCAATCTTGCCTTTGTTGCCTTTGATATGTCAGGAAATCTATGAAGAGATTGAAATATGTTAGTTCATATAAATATGAAGAGTATTTAGTACACAATTACATTCTTAATAGTATCACATACCTTCTTCTGTTCTCTGGTGGTGTATTTCCTTTTTTTACTTCAGTTTTCTCATTCGCATCCAGAATAATAGATTTCCACTCTAAATCAAGAATGCAAGGGGGGCGCTGGTAATGTGGGTTTTTGGTTAATGTACACCTGTACTGGTCCCTAATATACCTCAAACATATCCCGGCTCTTTGAAGGAGCTTACCCTTCTCAAATGCACGAGGTCCAAACAAGTTTGTCATACTCTCTACGAGATCATCCTTTAACTTTTGATTTTGGGTTTTCCACCTTTTAAGAAAGAAAACAGTGTTAGATTCAAAAATGGATGTAATGATAACTATCCTAGCAATGATATGAAATCAAAATAGTGGATTGGGGTTTTAGTTTGGATATGATGTTTCACCCTATACAGATGGTTGGCCCGAATATCCGCAAACACTCGTCATTATGTTTACTATAGAAAACATCATTCCCTACAAAATAATCATGGGATCATTAGTCGAAGGATATAATAGTATAAAATAAGAACACAATAGATGTAAGCTTCTCATATTGAATGCAAGGTGTAATTAACATACGATTGTATAGTAAAAGAAAGGTCCAATCTTTAAAGTACTTGGAAGTTTTGCTATTTTCAAGGGAAGTCCTTCTTCTTCGAACACAAGCAATATGAAATCCTTCACCGTTCTCATACTAGAAATACTAGTACATCTAGGAAAATCACCATCAAGTGTTGCATCCCTTGTTGCATAAATTGAATCCATTACGAAATGGCCCTAAGAAAGAACACTTCAAGGGAAATAAACATATATATAATGATAGAGAGAATAAAACACATGTATGAGTAGGTGGTGCCATGGCGTCTGTGGCCATGCTATGTGTTGCCGACATTGCAGGATGTGGTACATCTGAGCCTGCCATCGTATGAGGCAGCGATAGTAAATGATCATTGACATGTGCTAAAGAATAAAATTGTTAGAGCATAATAAAACCAGTGATTAGCATGGACAATATTGTTAGAGAGTAAAAAAAAATATAGTCTGACATGCGATCTACTTGAACCAGCTATAGTACCCTCATCATGGCTGCAAGGATCAAAATTACGCAAAAAAAAGTTGTAAAAGCAACACATCCACTTATTTTTTAATGACATAAAAGACTACTATAACATAAAAACTATTATTGAACTTTTGTTATAATTAAAAATTACATTAATACTTACTCGGTAATTTTGAGATAGGTGCATTAGTTTAGTTGCCCTCTTTTGTGACTCAGGAGTCAGAGGGAATATAGATGCCAATTCAACCAATCTATTTCCAATTTTGTGGAGGCATTTTTTAATTGTAGAGGCCAGCTCATCACAAGCACCCAAATCAACAACTAGGTCCTTGTCAAAGGACCCCTCTTCAGGGACTGTAGGTTCCTTTCCCTTTCTCTGCTGACCACCTGTCTGTGACAATAATATTACTAACACTATTAGAATTAATTTGAAATAGTGATGAAAAGAATATAATAAAAAACTTTATTTAACATTTTTCTTCTATCTAATTTGTAGTTCAATAACAAAGAGGTTTACCTGTTGGGAAGAAGTGCATGCACAATCATCATTGTCCCCACTACGTGGTTGCTCCATATTGTGGTCCTGTGTTATTATTTAAAGTTAACCAATAATTAAAAAGGACTACATTAATAAATTTCATTAGAAGATGATGATGGAGATGAGGTGGATGGTGAGGAGACTCTCTAAATGTGGTTGGCAAAAAAACTCAATTATTTAATGGTACATAGTATGTACTTGCACCCTAATGATAGTGACATCGTTTATATCTATGCGATTCAAATTGTACTCAATAAGCAGCTCTTCCCCTGCACTTATTGATTTTATCGCACATACAAATACATGATTTCGCTCATGCGCCTCAAATATGCAATTGGGTTGCTTAATAGTTGATAGAGGTCGCGTGCTATTTATAAAACCTACAATATTCCCTGATGCTTTTGGCCTTCTGTCAATGTATATAGCCACTCTTTTACTTTTCTCATTGTCTTTTTGTTGAATATAATTTGTCGAGATTGCATACCTACGCATACTTTTTTTATATTGAACAATTTGCATCCAAATTTTGTAATCATAACAAGGTCCAACATACTCCATCAATTCAACAATTTTGTTGTAAGAGACCTTTATGCCATCCATGGAAAATAAGCCCAAACCATGTATTGACGATGGTGCAATATGATATATCTTGCCTTTAACACTAAAATCAGTGTTTATTGGAGGAAGTTCCTTGGGGACCCATTGTGTCTATAGATTTTGGTACCTAGAGGGCACCTCGATGTTGCCTTTTCTCTCATCATCATAAGAACATGACCCCCCCTGAGCAAGGAAAAATTTCATGCGTCTATTGAATTTCCTTCTAGTCTTTTGACCTCTAGTTGATCTTCCTAATTCAGAAATACTAAATGACTCACTTTCTTCGCTCGAGGAAGACACATCTGACAAATACTTATTTGCTACTACCTACACTCCATCAAATGAGAGAGATAGAAAGTAATGCGAGATATTTTGCAAAATGTGAAATACATTAATCTCTATAGGGTGTATTGACTTATACCTATCGATCCATGAGACTGTGTGGGATGCTCGTGAAAGGAGTTTGGGTACATACATATGTAATTCAATTATCTAATGTTAGCTAAAAAAACTCATGATACATATTGTGAGTTTGAAGAGAGTTCGTGCCATGTGTGATAGAACCTACTTTATCTAATATGGTGCATTGTTAAAAAAATTAAGGGTAGAGTAGTTATTACTTAGTTTTTTGTGGGGTACAATGAAGATATGTCTGACAAATAGCAGGTCTTCTTTAGTATTTCATGAATTTTTACCACATATACTATTTCAAGCCTTTGAGTCTTGGAGAAGAAGAATGGTGTAAGTTGAATAGATCAGAGTGAATGGGGTGTTGAAACATGGTGAATAGACCATGATGAGATGATACTTGATGTCGTGACTAAGTTTCCCTCACAAACATCGGCATAGACTAGTTTTACTAAGTTTCCTTTCTCTATTTTGAGGTTTCCTTTCTCTGTCACAGGGGTACAGTCAGAGGGTTTATTGACAAAATGGTCCTTTGAATGGTTACTATGAATATGAATGATTTGATATAGCATATTGCTCATTTTACTTGAAGTTTGGAATAGCTTGTGCAAGGGTGAAAGTAGTTTTGATCATTTTGGTTGTGATTGTTCCTCTACACAATCAGGAAATGTAACTGTCTAATGATTATATGTAATGTTGAATGGATTAAATGCTTTATTCTTGGTAGAAGTGAATGGAAGGAATAGTGTTGGTGTTAGGTTTCATTTATTATTGAATTCAATGGTTTCCAAGATGTCTTGAGGAGTTTGCTCCTTGTTTAATGTTAATTGTTCCTGCACAATCCACTCATACAGTGAAATGCTATGGGGAAGGGATGGTTGATAGTGTTCCTTGAGGGAAGGGGGATTTTGAAAGACTTGTTATCATTGTATTGTGTATTTCCAATATGTTTGGATGTAGGGCAGACCGGGAGAATGAAGGATCACTCACTGATTGCATGATAACCTAGTTTTGAAGGGTCACTGGAAGAGGGGAATGAAGCATCACTCACTGATTGCATGATAACCCCACCAAGAATTCTTTCCTTTAATTTTACACAATAGCTCAAAGTATGATCATTATTCTTTACCTTCTTCTATATGCTATTCTTTCTATGGTTTTGTTATCTCAGAAATATATAAAAAACATTGCAGATGTGCATATAAAAGTAAAATATTGTCCTTCAATTGTTCCACATTGAAGCATTTCCTCTTTGGAGTATTCTCTTCATTTGTACAATATCTGTCAAAAATGGTTCCCATATTTCTTCAAGATCTATTTTAATCTTTATATTGCAATTTTGATTAGATTTGACCTATAGTTGATTTCATTAGTATTTTATAACATATACTCCTAATATGAAATGTGCAGAGAAAGAAAGAGACACACTAGGTATGAATTACATGATATACCCATCATCACTTAGCACTTAAATAATAAATTATGGACAGGGAACAACCCCCTAACCTTTGGATGTTTGTTTCATGTTGGCCTCTTATTATATGCAAAGGTAGGTTTGTCTTAATTAGGCTAACAACCACAATGTAGGGGCCATAAATTATGGAACCCAAAATAGTGCACACTTGTATTAAATTAGGTTCACTATACTACAAGGGAATGAAAACCATGCAATAGTGCCTCATGGGGATGGAAGAAACCCTTCACCAAGAAGATGGTTGTGTCTGCAATATTTACTAGAGGCAAAGAACATAATGTGGTTCTAGCAATTACTCCTAGAAGATAATGGCACCCACAAAACGCTTGGAAAAGATAGCACTCACTATATCTTTTATCACTCTTTTAAAGCTGGGACAATAAATCTCAAAGATTGATCAATGAATTCTTGAACACAAAGAACCATTGACAGATATGATTCATGTGTGCAATAGCCAACAACTAGTTGTTCCAATCATGGTGTCCAATAATTTTGTTAGAAAAAGCATCTACAAATCCCTTACACAACCATAATAGATTCAAACCATGAACTATAAGAACCTAACAATGGGACTAACAAAGATACAGCCTAAACAAATTTTGATCATATTCCACCCTATTGTAAGGCCCAAGAAGTAACTCTATCTTAAAGCTACACATTCCTCTAGATGAAGCTCAAAGGTCAGGTAGCTGAAGCATAGCAATATTTGAATAAATATAGGAATAATTTGATGTACAATCATTTGCTAGCTTGGTTTGTGGGTTTTCCACATAATATTTTCCTTTTAACCACATTTATAGTTTGAGAAAATCAGAAAAAATTGTTCTAGATTTATATTATCCTTTTGAACTAGCACACTGCCATCAAAATGCATAATCATTGGTCATCTCAAGAAAATTCCTATTGATTAGTAGGATATCCTTATAAAAATTTGATGCATGGATTTCTTGTGAATTATCGACTGTTATGTATCCTGCAACTATGGAAGGAATAGTGTTGGTGTTAGGTTTCATTTATTATTGAATTCAATGGCTTCTAAGATGTCTTGAGGAGTTTGCTCCTTGTTTAATGTTAACTGTTCCTACACAATCCACTCATAAAATAGTGAAATGCTATGTGGAAGGGATGGTTGATAGTGTTCCTTGAGGGAAGGGGGATTTTGAAAGACTTGTTATCATTGTATTGTGTATTTCCAATATGTTTGGATGTAGGGCAGACCAGGAGAATGAAGGATCACTCACTGATTGCATGATAACCCAGTTTTGAAGGGTCACTGGTTGAGGGGACAGTCAAGGTCCGGATGATTGCGCCATTGGAGGACCCTATTTCTTTGTATTAATTGCTATTCAAATTGGATGCATGGATTTCTTGTAAATTATCAGCTGCTATGTATCCTGCAACTGCATCCGTAAATCTCCATATACTTCTTTAGGGTTGTAAGCCACTTAGGGATCAAAATAGAGAGACTAAATCAAAATCATTCTTTGTCCTATTTCCTTTTAACAAAGTCTCAACTATCAATGATACAATATACATTTGATGCCCTAAGCTATCAAATATACAAATGGCACCTACCTAGAAGCTCACCAGGAGAATGAAGGATCACTCACTGATTGCATGATAACCCAGTTTTGAAGGGTCACTGGTTGAGGGGACAATCAAGGTCTGGATGATTGGGCCATTGGAGGACCCTAGTTCTTTGTATTAATTTCTATTCAAATTGGATGCATGGATTTATTGTGAATTATTGGCTGCTATGTATCCTGCAACTCCATCCGTAAATCTACATATACTTCTCTAGGGTTGTAAGCCACTTAGGGATCAAAATAGAGAAACTAAATAAAAAGTGTTATTTGTCCTATTTCCTTTTAACAAAGTATCAACTATCAATGATACAATATATTTGATGCCCTAAGCTATCAATACAAATGGTGCCTATCTAGAAGCTCACGGGCTGTCCATTTGATAACCATGGTCAACATTTCAAAAAAATGGATATCCTTGAGCACAAGCACCAATAACATCAAATAATGGAGTTAAAGCACGGGCTAGGGCACGACACCAATAGAATGTGGTCATTTTAGTGACAACAATTTAAAATGGCATCATTAAACATATATGCCAGTAATATCAACAAACTCAAATTCAAACATTTGAATACAGTGAATAAATATCCTTGAGCACAAGCACCAATAACAACAAATAATAGAGATAAAGCACTGGCTACGACATGACACCAATAGAATGTGGTCATTTTAGAGAGCATTCATGATCAAATAAAATGAAATGCATTCGAATATGATGCCAGAGGCTCAAAAGATGAAGAAATCGCATACCTTCTCCCACGCTCAGCTTTTGCTCCTTTTCTCCCGCTCCCTCTATCCAATCAAAATAAAAATGATGAGGTCTTTTCACTTTTTTTTTAATCTATACCCTGAATCTATCAGAATTCTGATGGTTAATTAAACACCCATCGGAATACTGACATCATCGGGGCCTATTACAAAAAAAAAACACCAAATTCATAATAAAAAGTTACCCATCAGAAACTTCTGTCGAAATTTGGCCCCAAATGTAGTAGTGCAGGGAAGGTTTGGCAGAAATTAATAATGGTTTTATTCACATTTCCAAACATGAGAAGCTTTGTATATTCTAACCAGGCTTGCTAAATTTTTTTTAAAATATGAATTTGTTTCTTGGCTTGTTGGAATTGATGCATCTCGTCTCTGATTTTTGTCAATCCCCCTTTTGTACTCTGCATCCAGTCCACATCTTCCTTGGTGTTGATTCTTGGGATATTCCCTTTAAATTGTTGAACACTATTATTTATACTATAGTTCTTTTCCCTATATTCATCGTAATATAATTGGCGTGCCAAATATTCTATGAAATCTTCAATACATTGCACCAATGGCATGATTGCATCCCTTCTCTTATCAATGAGCTCCTTTCTTTTATTATAATAATGATATCTTGATAGACCTTAGCCATATATCGAGATTATATACTTCCCCTTCTTCAAAAGCGACTGATTCTACTACCTTATTTACTCTTTCCCTTTTCATTATTCTCAAACTAGAGAGGAAATCATCCCACATTGTTGCATTCCCCTCAATACTAGTGACTTTACCATTATATATCATATAGTTTAGGATGGTGATCTCCTTCACCATATTACAAAAGTGTGTCAAAACTTGTCTTATGATGTCCTTGCTGATCTTCTCCCATTCCTACTTCCACTCCTCACAAGATTTTAAAAAAAGGAACTACATGTGAGGGAGTCGATCATGCCTCTGGTGTTACTTTAAGTGTATCCTCTAGATTTGTAGGGTCTATTGGTCCTACTAGCTGAGATATATAATATTTCAATGCAACTAATGTCTTACCTCCTTCACAAGTAGGGACCCAAAGATCAACTTCTTCCATGAAAAAATCCTTAGGAGTAGTGTTTTCCATTGCCTTGTCTAGAAAAGGGACAACCATCTGTTCTTTCTAGTGTCCCTTAGCATCCTTGGTGACATAGGATATTATTTTCACTTTCCTCTTGCTAGACTCCCCTACATGGAAAACTCTACCAATTTCTAAAAAGTTATGGACCGAAATCTCATGATATGTTCTCTTTCTTATTTGGACGGCCTTGGTCAACCAAGTTGGTTTAGTGTTCATGAAGAGAGGTTGATATGCCTCAAGCTAAAAACTACAATCTCTCCCTCTTTCCTCTTTTCTTAGTGACTTGAGGATTTCCCTTGGTAAGGAGAAGTAGCCATATTTTTTTAATGCAAAGGAGAACCATACTCTTAACCTTGTTCCTCCATTTGTTTCAAAAACTTCTCTATAGGTTTCTTAGTAGAGTGTTCTTTATTAACTTCCTCTTGTACATCATCCCCACTTGTGCTAAGCTCTTGTTTTATTTCTTCTTATACTCTTACCTTGTCATCTCTTCCGTATTATACTTTTTCATTTGCAATAACCCTATTTTAGTAGGAACATCCCATTGTCCACCTCCATCTCCACTCAGATCACCAACCATTCCTTATAAAGATACACCTGTTACATCGAACTGCAATGGTAGTTCCTATGACAATTCCTTGAATCTTGGAATGCTCTCAAAATTAGAGATACCAAATTCATTGGGTACCATAAGTTCTTTCTTCACTTATATCTCTTGCTCTTCCCTTAAATTAGATTCAATATTATATATCTTGGGGGTAAAACCTTGATTTGTACCAATTTGAGGAGATTCAGATAGGTATTTTGATGAAGGCTCTCCCAAGTTAAACCTCTGGACAACATTTGTAGTGGACCTAGTTCTTTGAACCAATTGAGGGCCAAGATCCTCATCGAGCTCTTCCTCTTATTATAAAGTCTTCATGACTAGGGTCATTGGAGAGGGCTTCTTCTTTTACCTTTTGTGCAGTTCACACATGGGAATTGGTTGTGGTTAAAATTTGGGCTTCTTAACCTTGATCTTAAAGGGTGTGACCTTAGGCCCAGAGAAAGAGGGAATATCCATAGTAGCAACAATTGCTAGAATTAGTAACACTTAGATCTTCTACTAGAGGAGAAGGAACGATGGTGGATGGAGGAGTTTTTGGAGCTATAGGTGGCGGGGCAAGAGCCAAATTTTCTCCTTTCTTCTTACCTTTATCCTTCTAATGTCTCTAAACTTGAGGGGGATATTATTTAGCCACTTCCCTCATGTGCCTTGTGAATTCTTGAGGAAAATTAGTAGATGGAGTCTTCTTTAAAATAGGAATATGGACCTTTTTCCCTTTCCTTGTATCCACTTTTTCAGCAAAAAGAATGAGTTAGATCATGAGAAAGTTGTCTCTCTTCATCTGCTTGACCACATAGACAACTAGAGATATCTGAAAAAATGTGGTTGTATTTTTATTTTCATTAGTGTGTAAAAAAAATGAGAAGTTAAATAAAATGAATCAACATCACAAAATTCTAAGAATGTGGCGATATATCAGGGAAGGTTTAGCAGAAATTAATAATGGTTGTATTCACATTTCCAAACATAGGAAGATTCATATATTCTAACCATGCTTGCTAATTTTTTCTAAAAATATGAAGTTGTTTCTTGGCTTGTTGGAATTGATGCATCTCATCTCTGATTTTGTCAATCCCCCTTTTGTACTATTCATCCAGTCCACATCTTCCTTGGTGTTGATTCTTGTGATATTCCCTTTAAATTATTGAACAATATTATTTATACTATATTTATTTTCCCTGTCTTCATCCTAATATAATTGACGTGCCAAAGATTCTATGAAATCTTCAATACGCTGCACCAATGGCATGATTGCATCCCTTCTCTTATCAATGAGCTCATTCCTTTTATTATAATAATGATATCTTGATAGCCCTTAGCCATATATCAAGCTTATATACTTCTCCTTCTTCAAAAGCGATTGATTCTACTAGCTTATTTACTCTTTCCCTTTTCATTATTCTCAAACTAGACAGTAAAACACCCCACATTATTGCATTCCCTTCAATACTAGTGCCTTTCCCATTAGATATCATATAGTTTAGGATGGTGATCTCCTTCACCATATTATAAAAGTGTGTCAAAACTTGTCTTATGATGTCCTTGTTGAGCTTCTCCCATTCCTACTTCTACTCCTCATAGGATTTTTTAAAAAGGAACTACCTATGAGTGAGTCGATCGTGCCTCTAGTGTTGATTTAAGTGTAGCCTCTATATTTTTAGGGTCTATTGGTCCTACTAGTTGAGATATATACTATTTCAATGCAACCAATGCCTTACCTCCTTCACAAGTAGGGACCCAAAGATTAACTTCTTCCATGAACAAATCATCAAGAGTAATGTTGTCCATTGTCTTGCCTAGAGGAGGGACAACCAGATATGCTTTCTAGTGTCCCCTAGTATCCTTGGTGACATAGGATATTATTTCCACTTTACTCTAGCTAGATTCCCCTACATGGAAAACTCTACCAATTTCTAAAAAATTATGGACCTAAATATCATGATATGTTCTCTTTCTTAGTTGGATGGCCTTGGTCAATCAAGTTGGTTTAGTGTTGGTGAAGAGAGGTTGATATGTCTCAAGCTGAAAAATGCACTCTCTCCCTATTGCCTCTTTTCTTAGTGACTTTAGGATTTACCTTGGGAAGGATAAACAACCATATTCTTTGAATTCAAAGGAGAACCATGCTCTTAACCTTGTTCCTCTATTTGTTTCACAAACTTCTCTATAGGTTTCTTAGTGGATTGATCTTTATGAACTTCATCTTGTACATCATCACCACTTGTGCTAAGCTCTTGTTGTATTTCTTCTTACACTCTTACATTCTCATCTCTTCCCTATTCTACTTTTTCATCTACAATAACCTCTATTTTAGTAGGAACATCCCATTGCCCACCTCTATCTCCACCCAGGTCACCAAACATTCCTTATAAAGATACACCTGTTACATCGAGCCCCAATGGTAGTTCCTATGACAATTACTTGAATCTTGGAATGCTCTCAAAATTAGAGATACCAAATTCATCAGGTCCTATAGGGTCTTTCTTCACTTATATATCTTTCTTGTCCCCTAAATTAGATTCAATATTATATATCTCGGGGGCAACACCTTGATCTATACCAGTTTGAGGAGGTTCAAATAGGTCTTTCAAGGAAGGCTCTCCCAAGTTAAGCCTCTGGAAAAAAAAATTAGTGGACCTAGTTCTTTGAGAAAATTGAGGGCCAACATCCTCATCAAGCTCTTTCTCTTATTATAAAGTCTCCATGACTAGGGTCATTGGAGAGGGCTTCTTCTTTTACCTTTTGTACAATTCACACAAGGGAATTGGTGCAGGTTGTACTTTGGGATTCTTGACCTTGATCTTAAAGGGTGTAACCTTAGCCCTAGAGAAAGAGGGAATATCCATAGTAGGAACAATTACGATAGAAGTAGTGGCACTTGGAGTTACTACTAGAGGAGAAAGCATGATGGTGAATGGAGGACTTTTTGGAGCTATAGGTGGTAGGGTAGGAGTGAAATTTTTTCCTTTCTTCTTACCTTTATCCTTCTAATGTCTCAAAACTTGAGGGGGATATTATTTGGCCACTTCCCTCATGTGCCCTGTGACTTCTTGAGGCAAAGGAGTAGATGGAGTCTTCTTGAAAATAGGAATATGAACCTTCTTCCCTTTGCTTGTATCTACTTTCAAGGGTTTATCCATCTTGTCTCCCATTGGAACATGCTCTAGTATGAAAGTATTTTGTATCCAAACCCTTATACATTGTATCACATGCCTCACTCAATGATCTATATCATCAGACTCATCATCTCCTATCTCCACATTCAAAATTAGTATGTAAAAAATTATGTACATATTATATAAGGGCATAAACACATCCTCAGAATCCAATTCCTACTTCTTCTTTGATATCTACCATCTAAGGGAAACTTGATCCAAGTCCATACTCATACTACAATAATCCCTAATTATGACCTCATAATCATTAGCACAATTTTCCCAATGGTCCTTAATGTGAGGCTCATTCTTGAAATGAGATCCCATTACATGATTGAATGTACTTATGGGGACAAATTTACCTTGAACTATTGAAAAATTATCTACTATGAACTCATCCCACCCCAGACTAGCTGAATTTGCAACCTTCACACCTTGAGCCAACTTTGTACCTATTCCAATTGGGAATTAGAAACATGGTTTGTGCTTGGTAACTATTAGTCGGTGTGCATCAAAAACTTTTTGACATAATTACATCAAAATTAACCTATCCAAAGGGTATCTAGGAAGCTTCTTTGGTTGCAATGTGTAACCATCCACTCTGATATAAGTAAAAGTTTGAAATTGAGTGAAACAACTACCCACTTTTTTTATTTAGGAAGTGACCTCCCTCTATGGACATCCTTTTAGAAAAATCTCCCTTTGATGGAAAAAATAAATGCATAATTGATGATGTGGTATTCATGGCTTAATGGATCTAACTTCTCCTTCCTAGTGAATTATGGGTAGACTTTGTACACATATGCCTTCGGGTCACATAGGGGTAAGAAAAAGAGAATCCAAGCAGAAGGGTGTATTGAATTTGGATGATGATAGACTATAATTGGGCCTAGAGAGACATTTCCATAATGGTAGGGGAGAATGGAGGAATCCCTTGTAGAATATGGATTAGAAGAGTGAGTGCATAAGCTATGCTTTATGACACCAAGAAGGGGAAGTTTCAAAGGTTAGCACTCTGGTGATTTTTGATGTAGAGAAAGGACTAGTAATGGAAGCAAATGAATTAATGGCAATGGATTTTATTGATGTGAATTATGAGGATACAACCATGCTAACAGATGTGCTCTATGAGATTGATGGAAATTAGGATACATATAGCACAATTATAGAGGATATCATTATAATGACAGGTAGTGGAGTGGAGGAAGCAACAAGAAGAATAAAAGTAGTTGAAGAAACCAAAGATTGAGTAGAGAGAAGAGGGGAAGAAAAAACTACATGCACCGAGGTTGCGGCTAGCACAAAAGTAACATGATAGATTATTTAAACACCCCACAAAATGTTGGAAGCATTTTGTCTCTTTGGTAGTGGGGTTTGCTGAGAGGCAGAAGTATCATCATCTCTTTTTTTACTCACTTGTGTGCGGGGCTTCCTGGATATCTCATGAGAATCTGAAGCTCCTGAAGATGGAGGAGCTTGAAGACACCCTTATTGCATAAAAATATTTTCCACTTCATCTGTTCTTCCTTTTGGGGGTTTATAATCCTCTTAAAATGAATCTTCACCATTGCATTTTATCTAAATCTCTTCATTTTTTTCATCAATGGGAAAATCCCTAATACTTGTGTATAAGTGCACAATCTACTGTCGGTATATCCAAAAGGCCAATCTTTTCTCATCCATCCAAGCATCTTCTTCCATCTTCCTCATAAGATTGGATATTATTTTCTTGGAGAGGTCTATAATGTCAACTAACTTATATAAATTATGCCAGCAAGCACACTCAATTGTAGGAGCCTAGGAAAGATCAATTTATAGGCACAGATCTACTGCAAGGCTCATACAACTATCCTAGTACTCACAAGGTATGTGCTTAACATAATTTTTCCTCCTCGAGAAGTAGGCATTAGGACCAAAATTCTACTTGTCATCGATAAGTAGGAACTCAATCTAGAGAAGCTTGGATGTAATTACTCCCTTCGCATCAAGCCTTCTCTCCATTTTGAAAGGCCCAGGGATTTTATTATTGGGCGTGATAGTAGTATCATGCCTTTTCACTCCCATGTGATGCTCTATAATAACCATCTATATAAAAATTTCCAGACCTAGGGTGTGATGAGACACAAAAAGGTAGGAAAAATGACTCCTCTGTGAAGCCATGTACTCAAACCACAAAAAAATATACACTAGAGAGCCACTCAGAATATGGGCTACATGTGGTCATCTAGTCGAGTTTCTCTTCATTAAACCATGGGATGGTGTTGTACACACTAAATAGTGCACTTCTCTAATTCATTACTTCCAAGGGAATCCATGAATGGGAAACCTTGAGAAAGCGACCTAGAGCTCCCTAGGCATGGAGTCACAAGGATGTTGATGGTGCTCTCAGCTAGAGCTATTGAAGCATGCAACCTTGCTAGTAAACCACACAATGGGAGATTCAAAGAGACAAGGGAAAGAATGCCAATATCCTCAAGAATCAAGATGAGAATGCAATGCAACTATGCTAAGAATGAAGATGAAAGCTATGCAACTAAGCTATGGAAATGAAAGTATTACAAATCCTTGCTAATTAAGCTATGTGAGTTAATCTAGAGCATAAAGGAAACTAAGCTAGAAAGCATAAACATGAAGCTATGATGCAAGAATGAATCTAGAATGCAAGAATGATCTCTAAAAGCTTCAAAGTCTCCAACAAATCTTGCAGCATAAGATTAGTATTCAAAGTTGGGGATCCTAGAATGAGAAAAGAGCTCTCCTTTTAAAGGAATTGAAAAGGAATGGACCATGGAGATTAGAGGCAAAAGATTTAATCAAGGGTGGAGCATCAAAGAGGAGCAATCCATGTGCACAAATATCCTCCAATAAGAGTTGACTTTTGTGTCCATATGAGACAAAAAGGTATTTTCTTCTTTTTATAAAATAAGAATAATGTTTTATTTGTGCAACTTAGGATAAGATGAAAAGTGGGGGCTTTTTATTTAATAAAAGGGGAGGAAATTCCTTTTAATAAAATAAAGACTTAGGATAAAATGGTTAGCCCATGGAAAATAATTGAATAAATGATAGAACTAGGATTTGATCAAGGAAATTGATATAATTGAAAAATATTGATTTTTTAAAATATTGATTCAGGGATTTGATAAATTGCTGAATGGGGGCCCAAAGTCTAGGCAACCATTTTAGGGTGCATACATATGCCCCTCTTTGACTAATGTGAGATTGATTTGGGATCACATGTGGTCAAAGAATGGAATTGAAATGTGAGATTGATTTGGGATCACAAAACAACCTAGATGTGTGTTCGACGGATGGGAACACATCAGGACAAAAATAAGCATAAGCTGACAAAGATAAGCTGAAAGACAAGACCAACATACCTATAAATAGGAAATTGTCAAGTCTGAGATAAGAGATAAGAATCTCAAGCAAGGTTTGATTGATAAGTTGAATCAAGGATTAAAGTTGATAGGTATTGCCCCCTTGGAATAAAAATCAAAATTGGGTAGAGGAGAACAACAAATTGATAAACTTGATCAAGTCACTAGAAATCATAATCGAAGGTGAAAGAATGATAGGATAACCATCAAGCAAGAAAGGCATGCCCCAGTTTGACTAGGTTTGATTGAGAAAGATATAGGATAAAAATGAAGTCAAACCCTAGAGAGATGAGGTGAATGAATATGAATTGAAGACTAGAAGGTTGAAAGAGATGGGGATGAATAAATGAAGATGCCCTAGCGAAGATCAAAGGATCAGGCCTCAAAAGGTCAACCAACTACGTAGAAGAAAGGGAAATTTTTGAAATGTGATTTTGACTATCAAGATGAACTCATATTTCAATTTCAATCCTAAAAATGGATCCAGGACGTCGAAATTAGCTAGGGGTGCAATTTTCATAAAATTTTGAGATGTTTTGAAAATTAGGTCAAAAAGTCAAAATGCTAAGATTAACCCCTTGTGATGATAGGAATAGAAAAGGATGTGATGTGAAAGACAAGGAGTGAAAGACATGATGAAGAAGAAGTGAAAGATGAGTGCAGTTGACCAACAAGTCCATGAATGATGAAAGGAGAGCTCTCTCCATATGCAAGATGCAAAACTAAACTAACATGAACCTAAGAATGCAGGCTACTATGAACAATGGTTTACTTGCAAGGTCACAAAGCTTTTAGACTCTAATATTCATCATCAAGTGTTATTGGTAGCATTTCAAGATCATAAAATGCACACTAGTATGACTATGTGAATCTGAATATGATCTATATCAAATAGATATGTGGGAATCCCACCTAAGCATCAAAGACATATAAGTCAAGATGACTAGTGTAGTGAGATTTCCTAAGTTTGATATGGCAAGATTATACTCACATCGAGACACAAGGAAAGTCAAGATGGATATAAGTATGCACTTGTGAAAATAGTCAAGGATAATACCTTGTAGACCCTAATGTCAAGTGGAACAAGCATAAATGCTATTGATAGTTAGGACCAACAAAATATACCCACAAGAAGAAAAAGCAATAAAACATGTCCTCATTCCCCCAGTCTTCTAGCTCGGCATCATCAAAAACTATTAGGGAGAGAACACTCAGCAAAGAAATCATCATAGATAGCACATAAAGAAATAAAGTCAAACAAGTCTCAGCGAGTTGAGTGTCTAAGTGCATGTGTGTAGGTCATAGAGCAAACTTTGAGTATCACTTCTGCCAGTGAGAAAATATCATATCATGCTAGACTGCGGGTAGGATATCTGATAAGTGTTGAGAAACACTTGACACTAGGGTAGTGTTGAAAATCACAGTTGGGGTGGTGTTGAAAAACACCATTTGCAAGATGTCCTAAAGACCAACGAATCCTAGAGACCAAAGCTAACATAGTTATGCCCCCTAGACAAAGACAAGGACTAATTCCAAACCAAGGCAACAAGGTCAAGGCATGATGGAGAAAGGCTAAGTGTTGAGGACGCATGCTAAGAAACAAGGGTGCAAAGGCCTCAAGTAGCGCCTGTTTCCAGGTTTTCACCACTTGGAGATTTTTTAATTTTTTAATTTTTTTGTATTTTTGCTACCAAGGCGCTTGTTTCCAGGTTTTCACCAAGGCACTTTTTCTTCTTTTTTTTGAATTTTTTACATTTTTATTTTTTTTTGGTATTTTTTCAGGACTTTATATGCTTTTTAGGATTTTTTTAGCATCATATATTAATTTTTTTGGAATTTTTTCAAGATCAAATAAGTATGCACAAAGGATGCCCCCAGACAAAATGGGCATCAACACTCCCAAGCAAGATCACATTGTGTAGTCCCAATTTCTAGCAAGGTGGAGGACAAGAGGGATTAGCAAGCTGCTGGAAGAGATGGAGGACAAGCGAATGAAAGAGAATAAGGGAAGAAATCCCCAAGGCCAAACTCCTCAAGAGCATCCAAGCTAGGGAAAAATTGTCATGTAAAGCACATTTGGACAAGCAATGAAAGGCCAGCATAGGATAAGCCACAAAAGCGTAATGCAAAAGAAGGAAAGGATGCAGTCCAAAGGAGTAGACATACCAAGAGGCTTCCTAGCATCGTGTTTTACTCTTTTTTATTAGATCAAGACCAAATGGGAAAATGATAGCAAAAGGCTAGAGTGAATGGAGGAAAATAAATATGAAGGCTAAACATGAATGGAATGAAAGAAATATCATCTTAAGATAGCTCACAAGATAGCCAAATGTTCATGTATAGGTCAACATTGTCAAGATCAAAGAGACAAGACAGAGTGGATGAAATATGTAGAAGAACTACGCATGATGCCTGATTGCCAGGTTTTCATCATGGTACTTATCCAAGGTGCCACAAGGGAGTGGTTTTCACCATAGGATTAATTTATTTCTCTTTACTTTTGCTACCAAGATGCCTATTTCCAGGTTTCCACCAAGGCACATTTTCAATTTTTTTCATTTTCTTTTTGAATTTTGAATTTTTCTATTTTTTTCATTTTTTTTTGGAAGAAGGCAAGCTTTTTAGATAATGCTCCTCGAAAGGATAAACCATGATATGCCAAGGATTCAAAATGATATGCTCAAAGATGTTGATAGGGAAAGGAAGATGGAAAATAAAAATGGAGGATAAGGTTTTATGTAAAGCAAGTGAGGTTGGAGGATAGGAGGAATAAGCAAATGAGGAAAAAGGATAGAAGGTAGAAGGATAATGAATGGAAGGATTGTGAAAGGGTAGATGGAAAGGAAGGAAAGATCAACATCAACACACACCTTGAAGGGTGGCAAGAGGATGGAGTAAATGTGAATGAAGGAATACGTGAAGGAATATGGTGAATGGATAGCAGAGGTTGTGGTTTAGGTGCATGGAATGGAAGAATGTTTTTGGAAGAAGATGAAGTGGAAGCCTTTGGAAGCTTGAATGTCAACTTCACTTGTTTCTCAACATCAAACTCTTTCAAGAGAGACATTGGAATCCATATAGTCGTAGGCTTTTCATTTCTTTTTGATGATTTAGAGAGAATATCTTCAATGATGGATTTTGGAACCCATATTTGTCTTGCAGTTTTCTTCTTAGATATCTCTTTTGACTTTATGCCTCCATGTCGATTAGAGGAGACATGGTGATCTTCTTTTTTTTTATGGATTCTTGTATTGCTTCTTTTTCTTGTATTGAACATTCAAGTTACTTCCAAAATACTTGGGGCTTGTGGAAGAAGGAGGATATGACTGGTTTAGATGGGGGGGTGGATGAAAAGGATTCAAGGGTACGCATCTATGTTGATCTTGAGGAAAGATAGGAGATGGAGGGATGTAAGGACCCAAGATGGATGACTAATTAGGATAGTTAGGAGGGGAAAGTGAAGGGACGTAAGGGCCCAAGATGGAAGGAAGACATGAAGCTCTTAGCGGTAGTGGAAGAGGTCCAAGGATGGAAGTGGGAGATATGAAAGGATAATCAATAAGTTAATCATCATCTATATGACAACCAAGGACATCAGCATCTTTAGAATGAGCATTAAGATTTGCAATAAGATCATAGACATCTTGAATATGAGCACCTTCTTTGATAGGATTGTTCAAAGCTTGCAAAGACTTAGGAAGAGTAGAAAGTGGAGGCAAACATGGGGTGGTAGAACAAGAAGATGGAAGGCTTTGATCTTGAAAATTTGATTTGGATAGCATAAGCACATAATTTTTCTCTTGATTTTCAATAGTCTTAGCATTGGAAGTAACAACACTATTTTTAATAACCTTAATGGAAGTATCATCTTTGGAAGGCACAAGTGTAGTAAGGTTATTTTGTTTTCCAATAAGCTCAACGGTGTAAGTAGTAGTGTGATCTTGCTTAGGAGAAGACTTAAGACATGGTGGAATGAATGAGGAAGGGCGTAGAGGATCACAAGACCCTTAAAGTGGATAAGAGACATCATGAAAAGAATTAGATGACATGGAGGGTTCTTGATCTTAATCTTTCTTTATGTTCTTTCCTTTATCATTTTTAGAGTCCTCTTGACATGGAGCCACTTCTAAGGAAAAGGAAGCATGTTGGAATTATATGGAAGACTTTGGAAGAGATGGTGAAGGACTAGCTGAAGTAGGCATTGTAGCGCATACAGGCTTAGGCTCTTTAGGTTTAACATTATTGAAAGTATTTGCAGCCAAGTGAAGGTTAGCTTGAGTTTTTTTAAGAGGTAGCCCTCGAGGATAACTATAGGGAACTGCATGAAAAGTATTAGGATCATTGTTGGATGAAGGATTTGTGAAAGATTTGGAAGACCCGAAAGCTTTAGGAAATGTATGAGTATTGGAGGAAGTAGGGGATGGAAGGGAACCATCACAAGACAAAGGTCCATCATTAACATAATCTTGCTTGAGAGTGTAATCTTTATTTTCAACATGAATGTTCTTAGAGGAATGATTCTTATAATATTGATGTTTCAAATTAGTGCGGTGCATTTTATAGTCCTCAGTAGTAGTAAATGGATCATAATCAATGTATTGTTCATAGAAATCATCAAAGTCTCTTTCAAAATTAGAATCATATGGATCACCATCACGATCTATCCAATAGGATGACCCTTTAGTAAGTATGAGCACATGATGAGGAGGACTCTTAGGAATAGAGGTGTCATAAGTATCACTACATTGTCCATTATAATAGTCATCATACTCATCATAGGTGGGTGTGTCACTCTTCGGGGGAGAGGTATCACAAGGACTATCATATTGCTCATCATGGTATGTCTTGAGATGAGGAGTAAGACTCTTGGGAGAAGTATAAGAGGAACTAGATCGTGAAGAAGAGGAAAGTGAAGGCCCAGTAGAGGAAGAAGACTTGGATAATGAGGAATGTGAATAATGTCTAGAAGATTCATGGTAAGACTTAGAATATGAGGAATGTGAATAATGTCTAGAAGAGTCATGGTAAGACTTGGAAGATGAGGAATGCGAATAATGTCTAGAAGAGTCATGATAAGAATTGGAAGGTGAAGAAGAATGAGAGGACTTGGATGATGAAGAGTGTTTGGAAGAAGGAGGTTGTGACATGATCATGTCTATGATCCTAGCAAAGGCATCTGATTCAAGCAATTTTTCTTTTATTTTTTCCTTAAATTTGTCACCCATGAGATATATAGAGGGACTATTGGAGGAATAATTTTTTTTGAATTGAGCAATGAGTTCGAGATCATCTATTCTCAAGAGAGGTTCCATAACAAGATAGTTGAAATTCACGGTTCTGGAAGAGGAGGAATCAAGCATGGAAGTGATAGAAGAGATGAATAGAAGAATGTAGACTAGATAATAAGAGGAAAAGAATCAAGAAGACATGAAGAGTCTAGGAAGAAGAGGAAGAAACATGAAGGAAAAAGACAAATGATGAAAATGGGAGACTAGGAAGACATGGGAGATGTGGAAGAAGGAAGACCAAGAGTCATTTTGTGCAAATTGATACCATTTAAATTCATTTGGATATTGAGAAACATGTCACAGTACCTAATATCTGACCTAGACTGACCAAGGAAAACTGGAAGTGACACAAATCAGTAAGACATCAAGCAACAATGAGACAACAAAATAACCCTATGCGATAGTTCTTAGAACAACAGGATGAAACAATTTTCCAGTGTGATATTTCACAAGAAGCAGTGTGATATTTTCTAGGTAGTGCATGTGATATTATCCAGGCAAGTAGTGTGATGGTTGTGCAACAATGAAGTATCCATGATAATTGACCAGACAGTGTGTAAATCTCAATTTTGAAGGTAATTTGGTCAAAGTTGTAGTTTGGTAAGTTGAATTTCTTGATTTTAGACATAGTGACAGCAGTAATCAGACAAGTTTGCAAATAGTAGGTGATCAAACATGCAATAAAACACTTGCATAAGGGCAAAAGAAACCTTGCCAAGACAAGCACTTGTGATATCAAAGTGAAAAATTCTATGAGTACTACCGTGATGTTTAATGTTCAAGAACATTTACACGGGTAGATCACAATGAGAACAATTCAAACACTTACTAGCCTAAAAAGACAAAGGCTCAATACTTAACAACTTGGCCCATACTTGATGTCCCATTGCCTCACACAAAGTGGTTGCCCACAATAGATATTGGCTTTGTCATGGAAGTTCCAATGACACAACCAAAGGAACATAGATGGTGAGTAATCTTGGGGTGATTCGAGTTAGTCCACTAGGATCAATCCTTGCACCAAGAAGCTAAGTAGAAAAATAGGGTGGCTTCTATTTATGGTTCTTAGTAAGGGCTTCCATTCTTAATACCCCTCTTGCTCCCCAAAGGGACTCCTTACCTTGCGGCAAGTAACGAACCTTGCGGCCACAAGAGTACCTTAAGCATTCTTGCTCAACACTTTCCTCATGGTCACAATCCCACAAGTACTCACATCAAGAGAAGACAAGTACTACATCTACCAAGGTTTTGTGTCCTTGATAGCCTTGAGTTTATAGTGGGTCGAAATAGCTGGCAAAAAGCTTGTCCCCACTTGGGTTGTTCCTCTTGATTGCTCAAGAGCAGGCCCGCTAAAGGATTCTAAAAACTAAACAAAGAGTGGATCAATCTTTGAGTTTCAGGATTTCTGTTTCACCTCAAGGGTGAAGAGCATATTCTCCTAGCTCAAAAATTTCTCCCAAACACACCAAGCAAAGGTTCAATTACCCTCTTGCTTTCAAAATCCAAAGATGGGTCAAGATTTTTGTTTCACCACAAGGGTGAAGAGCATACTCTCCTACCACCCAAAGATTCCTACAACAAGATATTAAGTGCCTATGAAAAGAAACAACTAGTATATGCCACACTCAAAATGGAAGTAGTGAAACAAGCACTTGGTTTGTTTTTATGCTTTGGGCAGTCTTGCAAAAACCATTAGTAGCCCTTATGCATTTGGAGCTTTGACATGCATTGTTTTAAGCAAATAATCAAGCAATGAGAGCACCTACAAGCACAACTTGTTAGCCCTACAAGGGTTAGCACATCAAAACCAAATTAAATCTGCAAATAAACCCCTGTTCTACCATAGCAAATAAAAAATCCGAAGAAAACCAATTAAATCTTGCAAAGAAATGACAAAAATTGCTCATTGCCAGGCTTGGGTGATATTTTTGTCAGAGAAAGGATCGTACGATATTTCACTGTATACTGGTGCAACACTTTATCTCTGTGCAATAATTCCTAATACTTGCATGTGACAGAGTACAAAACAACAGTGCGACAGAATGTGCAAAGGCGTATGATACTTTAACTGGTAAAGTGTCGCACTAATATATAAGAAACTATTGCATGACACTGAAAAATTGTCAAACAATAATTCTGTCAGGAAAAATAGAAACCAAACAGCAAGCGAATATTGATGAAAAATTGACAGAAATGCATAAAAATAAGGACAAAACAAGAGTGTTCTGCCCCACAGTGGACGCCAAAAATGTACACACTAAATAGTGCACTTCTCTTAGTCATTACTTCCAAGGGAATCCATGAATGGGAAACCTTGAGAAAGTGACCTAGAGCTCCCTATGCATGGAGTCACAAGGATGTTGATGGTGCTCTCAGCTAGAGCTATTGAAACATGCAACCTTGCTAATAAACCACACAATGGGAGATTCAAAGAGAGAAGAGCAAGAATACCAATATCCTCAAGAATCAAGATGAAAATGCAATGCAACTATGCTAAGAATGAAGATGCAAGCTATGCAACTAAGCAATGGAAATGAAAGTATTACAAATCCTTGCTAATGAAGCTATGTGAGTTAATCTAGAGCATAAAGGAAACTAAGCTAGAAAGCATAAACATGAAGCTATGATGCAAGAATGAAGCTAGAATGTAAGAATGATCTCTAAAAGCTTCAAAGTCTCCAAGAAATCCTGCAACATAAGATTAGTATTCAAAGTTGGGGATCCTAGAATGAGAAAAGAGCTCTCCTTTTAAAAGAATTGAAAAGGAATGGACCATGGAGATTAAGAGGCAAAAGATTTAATCAAGGGTGGAGCATCAAAGAGGAGCAATCCACATGCACAAATCTCCTCCAATAAGAGTTGACTTTTGTGTCCATATGAGACAAAAAGGTCTTTTCTTCTTTTTATAAAATAAGAATAATGCTTTATTTGTGCAACTTAGGATAAGATGAAAAGTGGGGGCTTTTTATTTAATAAAAGGGGAGGAAATTCCTTTTAATAAAATAAATACTTAGGATAAAATGGTTAGCCCATGGAAAATAATCAAATAAATGATAGAACTAGGATTTGATCAAGGAAATTGATATAATTGAAAAATGTTGATTTTTTAAAATATTGATTCAGGGATTTGATAAATTGTTGAATGAGGGCCCAAAGTCTAGGTGACCATTTTAGGGTGCATACAGGTGTCTAGCCCAAAATATCTCTAACTGCAATGATTAATAAAGAGTTGGAGAAGTTATAGAAATCATATGTGGCTGAAAGAAACAGAGTCCACATAGTTATTGGCAGCCTCTCTTCCTTTTGGTTATGAGTTGCCAGGTTTAGGAACTAGCCAAATAATTTGGCATTCTAACATATAAACATATGCGTAAGGTATGATGAATACCTACACATAAATTTCTATAGAAAATTGGCAAGGTGCGAATGAATTTCTTCAGCCAGTAATTCAACAAAGTCATACTAAAAAAGCTCATTTTGCTTGTGGAGCTTTAAAAGCATACCCATTTGGAAATGATGCACATTAAAGTCATGGTCAAAACCATATATGTATGCCAACATGGAGAAAACATCTTGCAAGTCCTTTATAGTGTAATTATTAATAGACATATGGAAAATTGGGGGCTCCCTATTTCCTAGGTCCTTACCCATTACCGTGTTATAAAAGCTTTGGGCATCACACTTGCTACTCCATTCAACTTCTAAAGCTTCTTTGTCAATTTTTCTACAATTTTCATAAGCATAAGGATGCATAGAATTTCCCTAATATTGTCTACAATGATTAAAATTCTCAACCTATTGCCCTTAATGATGTCGAGACTTGCATCTAAGCATTGTGCATATATGTGGACAAATTCTAGACAATGTGGAACCCTGGGCACCAAATATTGTGGAAGATTGTTGTTCCATAGCTTGTATATACATGAAAGAGTCTCTAGCTTCTTCTTACCAGCAATCATTCATGCACAAGTGGCTTCCCTAAGGGTTTTGGGTTTCTCACATAAATCAAGGTTGAATACATCTTCATAACTATCAACCAAGACCATAGGATTCTTGGTCATTCCCTTATCTTTGGATTTGGTTCTTACATACAATGGCTTTGTAGGCATCACGTGAGAAGAGTAAGAAACTTCTCCAAAAATATTAACAAACTCCACATATTTTGTGATTTTTATTGCTATGCTTGATTCACTCATCTCTATAGCCATGATTACCTTTGTTTGACTTGTTCTGCACTTTACACTTTCTAAGCTTTCTGAGATCTCTTAGGCAAGGAAAATTAGCTTATGTGCGTAACTTTGAGAATAAGATATTCTCACAATGCACATTTACTATAAAGATTTGATACTTAAAGAGATGTGGAGGATCTTTTCACATTGTGATGTATGACAATTAATTTTATTAACATCGCTCATGTGAATTAATGCCTAAAATGCACATATAGCTTCCAACTTGCTTTCTAGAGAACTATGTCCTTTTCCGCTGCCTTCAACTTAAATTAAATTTTCCAGAACAAGTTTCACACCAACCTAGAAGCATGTTATTAAAGTTTGGAGCAAAAACATAAAAACACCATGCCATAAGAGATGATGCAATTGGACACATGGCTTTAGGCAAGATATGCAAAGGATAGCTCATGATACCTCATATCATTAACGTTTATCCAAATTTCTCTCTTAAAAATACCCCTAGTTTTCTTTTGAAAGGAAAAAGGACTTAGAGAGAAAAAATGCTTGCAAAAAATGAACCATTAGCTTCCAACCCACTTGCACACGCCCAAAAATAATGTGCCATATTTACAAAATTTACAAATTTATAGCTAACCTTAATTAAAAAGCTTAAGGTGGATCCTGTCAACTAGAATCCCAAGGGGCTCACCATTCATGTTCTCAAGTTATAAGGAATTATGCTCCTTGCATCTGGTAATGAGGAATCAACCTTCCCAGAGGCTATCAAACTTTGCATGTTGACCAAGTTTTTCTCTGTGTTTCTTATAATTTACCACTAGGTCTCCCTGCTAAAAGTCAGGATCAAAACTTTTCTTGTCGAACCATTTCTTCACAAATCCTTACCATGTATTCATAGTAGTGAAGCCTTTACCCGCTTCACATTCAACTCTAACAAATTTCTGAGCCTGACTTCCATAGGGAAATTGTCTATGATTTCAACAGCTTTGAGCAACTATAGTGTCGAAAGTTCCATAAAGACAAGAAAGACAACATCTTTTCCATATACTAACTCATATGGTGAGTCCTTCAAAATTTTGTTCAGAGTGATGTAGTCAGCCCAAAAAGCATTCCTCAGAAGCTTATGCCAATTCCACTTGTGTTATCCTCCTACCCTCTTGATCAATTGTATCAGGTTCTTGTTCATTTATTTTGCAAGGCCAATTCCTTGCAAATAATAGTTGGAGGATGCTTTGAGATAAATACCATGTTAGATAGAGAACTCGGTAAGTTGATATTCCAGAAACACCTTAGCATTATCAAATATAATAGTCTTTGTTAGACCAAAATGAGTAACAATTACCTCTAGGAAGTCCAAGATTTCACCTTCTGTTGCACTCTTTAGAGGGGTTGCCTCCATCCATCTGGTGAAATAATATGTATTAGTGATTATCTATTTATGTCCAACACTACGCTAGATTGATCATTCTGATAAAGTCTAAGACCCATTGTACAAAAGGCTCATTTACCATGATGGGGTGCAAGGGAATAATAGAGTTCTTTTGTCAGCTAGTATAAAACTAAAATTCATGGAACCCATGAACTAAGGCATGAGCATCATTGAACATGGATGGCCAGTAATATCCTGCATGGGTGATTTTCATAACTGTGGTTTGAGCAGAGTAGTGTCCTCTGATTGAGCCATTGTGAGGCTCACCTAAAAGTATCTTTGTATCTTGCTTTCCCACACAATGAAGGAGGGTATCGTCAAAGTTACTCTTGAATAATACACCATTAAACAAGCAGAAACTAACATTTTCCAATCTATAATATCTTATCTTGTTGGCAGGAAGGTGAGCAGGGTACCTTCCAATTTGTATGAATTCGGTCCTTTCTTGCACCCAACATTCATCTGTTGGAGCTTGTTGCACTAAGACCATCTCTGTTGCTTCTTCATCTAGATTTTTCATTTCTTGAGCTATATACTTGCACAACCATTTACCCCAAATCACTTTGGTAGGCCTAATCTCAATATCATACTCCATGATTTTGGTGATCCAATTTTCTCTCTTTTCATTGATCTTTCCCTCCATGATATATTTGTAGACACTAAGATGGGAGACATAGATGGTTGTCTTGTTTGCAGCAATAAAGTGTCTGAATTCTTTTAACCCCTCGACTATCGCAAATGCTTTTTTCTCCACAAAAATGTACTTGACTTCATAATCCTTCAGAATTTTTGGGTGAAAGGCAATAGGATGTTCACATGATCCTTCTTTATCTTTCTATGTTAGCACCATAGCAATGATAGAGTCATTTGCATAAACATACATGATAAAATCTCTTGATAAATCTAGATTCACCAGAATAGGGGTGGATGTAATAGCTTCTTTGATCTTTTTGAAAGCTTCTCTCCATTCTTTGGTCCACTTGAATTGGGTGTTTTTCTTGAGCATCATGGTGATGGATCTTACAAGTCTCGCAAAATCAAAAGTGGACTTGTTGAAAAAGTTAATCTTCCCTAAGAAAGATTGCATTCCTTTTTGTTCATCAAAAGTGACAATTCTCAAATGGATCTAACTCAGTCTGGGTCAATAGGAATTCCATCTTTGGATACCAAGTGCCTAAGCAACTTACCATGAGGAACTACAAATACACACTTCTTAGGGTTCAGGGAAACTCTAAACTCCTGGCACTTTTGAAGAACAAGCTCAAGATGATCAAAGTGCTCTTCTAATTTCTTTTAAAACATGGTAAGATCATCCATATATATCAATATTATCTTGTTGAAGATATCTTTAAATGAAATATCCATTACACGCTAGAAAGTAGTCCCAGCATTTGATAGGTCAAAAGGCATCTTCTCATATGCAAATGTTCACCACTTAGTGGTGAATGTTGTCTTGTGTTGGTCTTCTTTCTTTACTAACACCTAATTATAACCTAAAAAATTATCTAAGAGAGAGAACATTTATGATCTTGTAATGGTCTGTAGTATTATTTCTATGGGTGGCAAGGGATAATGGTCTTTCAAGGAAGCTTTGTTTAAGTCTCAAAAATCCACACATAGGTGGATATCCCCATTCTTCTTATGGGTCAAGAACAAATTAGGCACCCAGGTATTGTGCTTTATGGGATACATGATGTGAGAATAAATAATCTTCATTAAATCTTGAGCCATTAGAGACTCGATCTTAGGATTTATAGGCCTCTACCTAACTAGCTTTGCACCTTCCACCAATTCAATGGTGTGTTGGATGACTGATGGATTATAGCCTTTGAGATCATCATATGACTAGGAAATCACACCTCTATACTTCTTGTAGAGGTGTATCAGTCGGTTATGGTCATGTTGAGAAACATTATTTCCATCCTTTAACACCCTTCCTTTGTTGACTCTAAGGTCACAGTAGTCTTGATCATATGCCATAAACCTTCTCCTATCATTTTTGGAATCATCATAGTCAAAGATATTTTCCAAGGTAATTAAACCTTTAGGGAGATTATTTCCTCTTATTTGAATGATCTTATTTTCATATGCTTCACCTATCTTAGGCTGCATCCAGTCCATGAAATAGACATAATGTTGTATGAATGCAACAATCTGCTCATCACTTTCAAAGACTCGCCAATTTTAACCATTGCAAGGAATGCTTGGCCTAACAATTACACGGAAAAAATAAAATATTTTCTAATAAATCAGAAGAAAGACAAAAATGGGATCCAATTATAGCTAGGCTATATACTACTGTGTTTAATTTTTTGGGAATAACCTAAAAATTGAAAGCGTCAAAGATTTCTATAAGATCCCACACTATGTGGTAATATGAGGGCATGTGGACACGATTAGCAACTATCATATTCTATACTTGGTTTATAATCAATTCTAAATCTTTGAGCACCCACAATTGTTTAATACCCATCCGCTTTGCAAGGCTTAAACTATGCACAAGCCCTTCATACTCTGCTTCTTTTTTTGAACACGTGAACTGAAAGCGAAAGGATCTCAAAGTTGTCTCACCAGTAGGGAGATCAAACAAATTCCCATGCTAGAACCCTCCTTACACCTACCACCATCAAAATGCAATGTCCAAAGAGTGAATCTTTTATTTTTTGTTGTCTTTGACTTCAACACTAACATCTTTAGATACTCGAGTAATGGGTTGGTCCTCCTCGTAGATTACATAAGTACCAAGACTAGTGGGATGACTCATGAAATAGATCACATCAACATCATTATGCAGGAACGTTGCCTCCAGTGTCACTCCAAACTCATGGGCTTCCTCATCTTCTAGGATCTCCTCAAGCTGAGTCTCCTTGGATTCAGAGTTGGTTAAGCTTCATATACTACATGCTCGACATGTAGGGGTTATGATACAATATTTATTTTATCTTCATGCTTTTTTATTAGGATGATGTGTGACTAGTCTAAGGATAAATATCCACCTATCCTAGTAGTAAAATAATAGGAGAGGCAGAGCCCAAAGGTAGTGGGAATATCTATTACAACTACCTCTTGTAGCATAGTTATATTTTGGAAAGCATACAAGGTGAGAAAATTCTTCTTAATAATGCCTACAATTTGGACTCTATTACAATCAAGTTGCATAACTCCCCTATCTAGGGATTTATATTCAAGTTTTAGAGCCTTAAAAAATTGTTTAGGCATGACTGTGGTACTAACTCTAGAATCAATCATAAAAGTTTGTAGCAACTTACCATTGACAAGCAATGTTAAATAAAAATGAGTAGGCTTAGGTTGCTCTACCTTGGCACTTATTAAAGAGATTGATGGGTTAAGTATGTAAAGGTGAGTACTGAGAGGGGAGGGGTGAATCAGTACTATAAAACACTTTTAAACTATCTAAACTTTCTTCCTTAACCATTTACGGATTCCATAACATTTGCATGCATCTCATAAAACATATAAAAAATAACACATTCATTTTGGTATCACAGAAATCCTTGTTAGAGGATAAAAACTACAGTAGGGATGACACCCACAAAACTTACTACTGCAGTAAAAAGTTTTCTCGGTTAGAGCTACACTGTTAGCTATTTCTGATAGCCTACCTTGTTAAGAGTATTGACCTAATTAAGAGTCTTAAGACCAGTTAAGTCTACCTTGCTAAATGATTTTACAATTATAATCTAAGAACTATACCTGGTTAAAGGATTTACAATATAAGACCTATTAGGATATGCTCGATTAAGAGACTTTACAATTTTGATTACTCTTTAATCAGTAACACAAACTTGTTTGTTAAACTTGCATCTGCTTATGCATTTCAGAATCTATATGCTCAATAACTTATTACCTCATACTATGTACCGCTCATAATAATATTTTAGTACTCTGTAGATTCAACTCTGAATCACAATTACTCTCTGCTCTTTACTGCTATGTACTTGATCTCGATGGGTTTTCTACTCATCACCTTCTATATGCTATCTCTACTTCACACATGCAATCTCTACTTATAATCTCTCTCTATCTTTCTAATATTTACATTCTCATCTATTTATATACAATTCTAGAAGAGGTGCTAAATGTTCTAGAATCATCTCTTCAAGCGGTGCTAGCACAAGTTACTCCTTGAATACATATTTCATACTTAATTCTCATTTTTAGACATCACCTTGTAATCATGCATAATAAACATGTTTAAATCTCCAATGCTCTGTCATACACTCTCCTCAAGATTTGTAAACTATTTTATGTTCAGTGTCTAGGTTCAATGTATCTAGAGATTCTTCTTATGTTGGCCTATCATGGTTGGTAACACATTTTCCTCTAGCTTGGTAACTGTATCATCTCTCAGTTTGGTGATGATGTATCTCAATACAACTTGATGCTTGGTGACTAAACCTTTCTTTTCCTTTACCAAAATTAAATGTTCCTTTATTTCCTTTTACCTAATAGCTTATGTGTTTTATCGACTTGTCTTTCCTTCATTATTGAATAACTTTGACAATTATTATGACTTCCTCATAACTAATGAAAACAAAATAACTCTTAGGAGTATTAATCATGACAAAAAAAATAACTCTTAGGAGTATCAATCTTCCCCTTTGGCATTAGTTTGGTATCTTTGTTAAAAACCTTCAAAGTTATCAAAAATTCAAAATTTTGTCCTTGGAAAAATTGTCCATATATCCATTCCTCGATAAACTTATTACTCCCCCTGAAGTAATACTTACTATACATAACAATACATCATATCTATCCATATACATATATCCTTTTTGCACTCTATTTTCTCATTCATATATTGTATTTCATACTATTTTCCATTTTTGTATAATATATTTCCCCCGTTTTTAACAAAAATGCCCAAAATAATAATAATAACTCACTATTTTTTTGATGGAGGGATCTTGTCAAAAATAGATTTATACCTATTATGCACATCCTTTAGTGATGCCTTTTGTGAAACTTTGAGTGTCTGCAACACTATTATTTTCTCACTAAGATCAATTGTCGAACTGACCATGTTTTCCATAGCACTAACATTCGGTGTGCTGACTAAATCTTTCGCCTTATGTACATTATGTTGTATTGATTCAATGTGGGGTGTCAAAAAATGAAAGCGTCAAAGATTTCTATAAGATCCCACACTTTGTGGCAATATGAGTGCATGTGGACATGCTTAGCAACTACCATATTCTACACTTGATTTACAATCAATTCTAAACCTTCAAGAACCCACAATTATTTAATACCCATCCTCTTTACAAGGCTTTAACTATGCACAAGTCTTTCATACTCTGCTTCTTTTTTTAAACATGCAAACTAAAAGTGAAAGGATCTCAAACTTGTCTCACCAGTAGGGGAGATCAAACAAATTCCCATGCTAGAACCCTCCTTATACTTACCACCATCAAAATGCAATGTCCAAAGAGCGGATCTTTTGATTTTGTTATCTTTGACTTCAACACTAACATCTCTAGATACTCGAGTAATGATTTGGTCCTCCTCGTAGATTACATAAGTACCAAGACTAGTGGGATGATTCATGAAATAGATGGCATCAACATCATTATGCAGGAACATTGCCTCCAGTGTCGCTCCAAACTCATGGGATTCCTCATCCTCTAGGAGCTCCTCAAGCTAAGCCTCCTTGGATTTGGAGTTGGTTAAGCATCATATACTACATGTTCGACATGTAGGGGTTATGATACAATATTTATTTTATCTTCATTCTTGTTTATTAGAATGATGTGTGACTAGTCTAAGGACAAATATCCACCTATACTAGCAGTAGAATCATAGGAGAGGCAGAGCCCAAAGGAAGTGGGAATATCTATTACAACTACCTCTTGTAGCATAGTTATATTTAGGAAAGCATATAAGGTGAGAAAACTCTTCTTAATAATGCCAATAATATGGACTCTATTACCATCAAGCTGCATAACTCCCCTATCTAGGGATTTATATTCAAGTTATAGAGCCTTAACAATTTGTTTAGGCATGACTGTCGTACTAACTCTTGAATCAATCATAGAATTGTGTAGAAACTTACCATTGATAATCAATGTTAAATAAAAATGAGTAGGCTTAGGTTGCTCTATCTTGGCACTTATTACAAAGACTATTGGATTAAGTATGTAAAGGTGAGTACTGAGCGGGGAGGGGTGAATCGGTACTGTAAAACACTTTTAAACTATCTAAACTTTCTTCCTTAACCATTTATTGATTCCATAACTTTTGCATGCATCTCATAAAACATATAAAACATAACACATTCATTTTGGTATCACATAAATCCTTGTTAGAGAATTAAAACTATGGTAGGGATGACACCCACAAAACTTACTCCTGTAGTAAAAAATTTTCTCGGTTAGAGCTACGTTGTTAGCTATTTCTGATAGCCTACCATGTTAAGAGTATTAACCTGCTTAAGAGTCTTAAGACTAGTTAAGTCTACCTTGCTAAATTATTTTATAATTCTAATCTAAGAATTGTACCCGGTTAAAGGATTTACAATATAAGACCTGTTAGGATATTCTTGGTTAAGAAACTTTACAATTTTGATTTCTCTTTAATCACTAACACAAACTTGTTTGTTAAACTTGCATCTACTTATGCTTTTCAGACTCTATATGCTCAATAACTTAATACCTCATATTGTGTACCTCTCACAATAGCAATTCAGTACTCAGTAGATTCAACTCTGAATTACAATTACTCTCTACTCTTTACTACTCTGTACTCAATCTCAATGGCTTGTCTACTCATCACCTTCTATCTGCAATCTCTACTTCACACATGCAATCTCCACTTATTCTCTGTGTGTGTGTGTGTGTGTGTGTAATATTTACATTATGATCCATTTATATACAATTCTAGAAGAGGTGCTAAATGTTCTAGAATCATCTCTTCAAGCGGTGCTAGCATTGGTTACTCCTATACATATTTCATACTTGATTCTCATTTGTAAATGTCACCTTATAATCATGCATAATCAACATGTTTAAATTTCCAATTCTCTATCATACAATCTCCTCAAGATTTGTAAACTATTTTATGTTCAGTGTCTAGGTTCAATGTATCTAGAGATTCTTCTTATGTCGCCATGTCATGCTTGGTAACACATTTTACTCTAGCGTGGTAACCATATCATCTCTTAGTTTGGTGATGATGTAGCTCAATACAACTCAATGATCGGTGACTAAACCTTTCTTTTCCTTTACCCAAATTACTTGTTCCTTTATTTCCTTTTACCTAATAGCTTATGTGCTTTATCGACTTATCTTTCCTTCATTATTGAATGACTTTGACAATTATTATAAATTCCTCATAACTAATGACAACAAAATAACTCTTAGGAGTATCAATCTCCCCCTTTTGTATTAGTTTGGTTCTTTGTTAAAAACCTTCAAAGTTATCAAAAATTCAAAATTTTGTCCTTAGTAAAATTGTCCATGTATCCATTCCTCGGTAAACTTATTACTCCGCCTGAAGTAATACTTCATGTACATAGGTATCCATCATATCTATCCATATACATATATCCTTTTTTCACTCTATTTACTCCTTATTCATATATTGTATTTCATACTATTTTTCCCTTTTGCATATAATATATTTCCCCCTTTTTTAATAAAAATGCCCAAAATAATAATAATAACTCACTATTTTCTGATGGAGGGATCTTATCAAAAATAGATTTATACTTGTCATGTGCATCCTTAGTGATGCCTTTCATGAATCTTTGAGTGTCTGCAACACTATTTTTTTCTCACTAAGATCAACTGTTAAACTGACCATGTTGTCCATAGCACTAACATCCAGTGTGCTGACTAAATCTTTCCCCTTATGTACATTATGTTGTATTGATTCAATGTGGGGTATCAAAAATTGAAAGCATCAAAGCTTTCTATAAGATCTCACATTTTGTAGAAATATGAGCGCATGTGGACATGCTTAGCAACTACCATATTATACACTTGATTTTCAATCAATTCTAAATCTTTGAGAACCGACAATTATTTAATACCCATCCTCTTTGTAAGGCTTAAACTATGCACAAGTTCTTCATAATCTGCTTCTTTTTTTGAACATGCGAACTGAAAGTGAAAGGATCTCAAAGTTGTCTCACCAGTAGGGGAGATCAAATAAATTCCCATGCCTGGACCCTCCTTACACCTACCACCATCAAAATGCAATGTCTAAAGAGTGGATCTTTTGTTTTTGTTGCCTTTGACTTCAACACTAACATCTTTAGATACTCGAGTAATGGGTTGGTCCTCCTCATAGATTACATAAGTACCAAGACCAATGTGATGACTCATGAAATAGATGGCATCAACATCATTATACAAGAATTTTGCCTCCAGTGTCACTCCAAACTCATGAGCTTCCTCATCCTCTAGGGTCTACTCAAGCTGAGCCTCCTTGGATTTGGAGTTGGTTAAGCTTCATATACTATATGCTTGACATGTAGGGGTGATTATTCAATATTTAGTTTATCTTCATGCTTGTTTATTAGGATGATGTGTGACCAGTCTAAGGACAAATATCCACCTATCCTAACACTAAAATCATAGGAGAGGCAAATCCCAAAGGCACCAAGAATATCTATTACAACTATCTCTTATAGCATAGTTATATTTAGGAAAGCATATAAGGGGAGCAAAAGCTTCTTAATAATGCCTAAAAAATGGAATCTATTACCATCAAGCTACACAAATCCCCTATCTAGGGATTTATATTCAAGTTTTAGAGCCTTAACAATTTGTTTAGGCATGACTGTGGTACTAACTCTGGTATTAACAATTTGTTAGAGCTACACTGTTAGCTATTTCTGATAGCCTACCATGTTAAGAGCATTAACTTGGTTAAGATTCTTAAGACCAGTTAAGTTTACCTTGCTAAAGGATTTTATTGATGCAGGGGCATTCTAAGGTACTCGGTGGATCTACATGGAGGTGTGTTATTTTGGTTCTGTTGTACTCAGTTGGAGCTTTAACCAGTGGTCTCAGTTATTAAAGGAAGCTCGGTCACTGAAGGAACTCGGTGGAACTTCTAGTTCTCAGTGGAACTTATGCTCGGTAATGCCTATGTTGCTTGGTGTTGCTTAGCTTGGTCAGTTATTTCACTGGAGTTGAGTTGTTTCTCTGGCACTTGGTAGTTCTGGTTTACTGACTGGAGTTCTTGGTGATTTGGTTGGCCGACTTGGTGCATTTATTATTGGTATCTTTTGTTGTATTCTCCTATGTAGATCTAGAGGCCAACATGGAGAATTAGATAATTGTAAGGCTATTTGAGAGCTAGCTAGTATTGCATTTAATATTTATTTGTAGGAGTTAATTATGTCATCTAGCCAACTTATGGCTGGAGATTAGTATTTAAGGAGTGTTTGGGTAGTTGTTTAGGGAGCAGGCCTGGAGTGGCAGATGAAAAGTGAAGTTGTGGAAAAGATATCATAGACTTGGATCCTATGAGATCTAGAAGATCAGATTGATTTCTAATAGTTTTCATAGCAGAGCTAGTGGTTTGCATGCTTGGAGACAAGGAGATTTCTTGGAGGCTTGCGAGCACAAGTTTAGATCTGCCTTAGGGTTTCCATCAGTTGTTGATCTATTTTCAGAACTAGACTAGCTAGAGTTATATTGGATCTAGTTGATCTTGCATAACTATTTCTGATTGTAATTGGCCCTAACTTGAAAGGCCTTATAGCTGGGCATGTTAATGGAAATTAAGTTGAAACATTTTCTTGTGTTGTATTTTCCGCTGTGTTGGTAATTGGCTGCAAGGTTGGACTTTCCTTCATTAGATCCACCATCCTTGACTATGTCATTTACAATTCTAATCTAAGAATTGTACCTGGTTAAAGGATTGTTAGGATATGCTCGGTTAAGAGCCTTTACAATTCTGATTACTCTTTAATTAGTAACACAAACTTGTTTGTTTAACTTTCATCTACCTATGCTTTTCAGACTCGATATGCTCAATAGCTTATTACCTCATATTTTGTACCTCTCACAATAACAATTTAGTACTTAGTAGATTCAACTCTGAATCATAATTACTCTCTGCTCCTTACTACTCTATACTCGATCTCGATGGCTTCTCTTCTCATCACCTTCTATCTACAATCTCTACTTCTGATGCAGGAGCATCCTAGGATTCTTGGAAGTCTTGTGTCAACCAAAAATATGTTTGTCTTTGAAGGTAGATTGTTAGTTTTGACCTTGGTTTGGTGGATTTCTTGCTCGGTTTGGGAGACTGGTTGCTTGATTTATGTGTTTACCAAGGTGATTGGTCTCTGAAGAACACTCGATGACTGAAGGTGTTGGTTCACTGGCGCTTGATGATAACTGCATTACTCGGTCATGCTTGGCATGGTCGGTTGAATGGTGCTCGATTATTTCCTTTGTTGCTTGGTGTTCTTGCTTACTGACTGGATTGTTTTATTAGATCGGCTTGGTCGACTGGTTTTGTTGATTTGGGTAGCGCTCCTCATGTTTTGGATTGACCATTGGATGTGTGGGGACCTAGATCTAGTGTGTTGCACTCTTCTATGTGGATCTGATGACTGTTGGGGCCATATTTGAGAGTTTATTTATTTTGTAAGGCTATGTGAGAGCTGACTGATTTTTTAGCATTTAATATTTGTTTGTAAGGGTTTATTGTTTCATCAGTCAACTTGTGGTTGGGAATCAATATGTATAGGATGCTTGGATAGTTGTTTTGGGGGAGATCAATTGGAAGAAAAGTTAGTAGCCTACGAGCTTAGGAGTAGGAAGATTTCTTGGAAGTTTGGGTACAAGTTGAGATCTTTCTTGGGTGCCTACAAGAGTGTTATGTGTTGCAGACTTGGACTAGCTGGATCTAGATGTTGGGAAAGGGATTTAGATCCTATGAGATCTTGTAGACTATTACTTGCTTTGTATCTAACCGTAATTGGGAAGGCCTTACAACCTGACACATTGCATGTAATCGCTAATTTGATGAATAAAGACTCTAGTTTCATTTTAGATCTGCTGTTGTTATTGTGTATTTCCGCTGCATATTGGTTTGGCTGTAAGGTTGGTCAGTCCTTAATTGGATCCAGTAGCCTTGACTGCGTCAAGTGGTATCAGAGCAAGGTTTGTTCCTGTTTGAGAATATTTTGTTCCTATTGGAGCCGAGTGGATCTTGTGTGTTCATGTCTAGATCTTGATTTGAAGATGCCTCCGAGGAGAAATCATGAGATCTCAGAGGAAGAAGAAACTACTAGAGAGTTCAATCTTGATGATTTTAGGGCCTTTCAAAAACAAGTGCAAGACTTACAAGAGGAGTTGAGAAAGAAGAATGCTACCTGGAAAGAGGATAGTGATGATGAATCTGAGGAAGATCATTTTGAAGAAGCTAGAGATTCTAAGGAGAATTGAATTCTGAAAGCTATGTCTAAGATTGGGAAAAGACCTAAGATTGAAGTTTCTACATTTGCTGGAAGCCTTAGGCCAGAAGAATTGATTGATTGGATTAATGAGATGGATGAATACTTTGAGTATGAAGAAATAGAAGATCCTGATAGGGTTAGATTTGCAAAGACTAAGTTGAAGGGTCATGCAAATATCTGGTGAGAGAAGTTTAGTTGGAAAGAGGTAGAAGAGGAAAAGAAAAGATCACTAAGTGGAACCGAATGATTGACAAGTTGAAGAAGAAATTCATTCCAGTGGATTATGAATTGGACATGTTTAAGAAGATACAAGCTTTGAAGCAGACTAATAAATCAGTACAGGAGTATACCGAGAAGTTTTATAGAATCCTGATTAGAACTGGTCATTCTAAAGTTGATAAAGAGAAGGTTGCTAGGTATGTCTATGGTTTGAGACCTAGTATTCAGGAAGAGTTACTGATTGTGTAGATGAAAACAATTGGTGATGCTTATTAAATGGCATTAAAGATTGAAGAGAAGTTGAATAAGAAGTATGAAGGAAACTAGAAAAATAGGAACCAAGGTGGTAAAACTAGTGAGACAGTTTCTAAGAGTAATGTGATAGTGAATCCTAAGTCTGATGTGGGATCTAGTAGTGGTCAAGTTACTAAAAATGTTGGATAGAGAGGAAGGTGGAAGAATGAGTTCACCGGTACTTGTTATAACTGTGGTGAAGCTGGTCATAGAAGTTTCTATTGTCCTAAGAAAAAAGTTGCATTGACTGCTGAAGAAGATATTGTGAATGTTACAGAAAAAGGTGAGACATTGATCACTAGGAGATTAGCTGCATGTGTCCATGAACTAGTGCAAAGAAGGAATTTGTTCAGAACCAGATGTAAGTGCAAGTATAAGGTATGTAATTTCATAGTTGATGGTGATAGTTCTGAGAACTTTGTTTCAAATGAAATGGTTAGTAAATTGAATTTGGAAAGAGGGAAACATCCTAATCCTTATCAGATTAGTTGGATACAAGATGTGTCTAAGGTTAGAGTTGAAGAACAATGCTTGGTTAAGTTTCAGATTGGATCTTACCGGGATGAGATATTGTGTGATATATTGCCTATGGATGCTTGTCATCTATTGCTCGGTAGACCCTGACAGTTTGATAGAAATGTTTTGTTTGATGGTCGTGCTAATACCTATGTGGTTAGGCATGAAGGAGCTCTGCATAAGCTGATACCTTTATAGGAGATAGGGGTTAAGGGATGTGAAGTTATCAGGTGTTGTCCTTATGAAAAACCTCGGGAGCAGAGGGTTAATGAACCTATTCCTGTGAAATCTAATTTGAAGGGGAAGGGGAATGACATATCTGAAGAATTTGTTTAGATTAAGAAACAGATGGTTTTTTTGGTAGAGATGGTACAATAGATGGTGACATTTGTGACACAGAGAGATGTAGATGATACTGAGTTAGTTGAGTCTAGAGAGGATGAACCTTATCGAGGCACTGATGTGGTCAGTAGTGGTCAGAGTCGGTTGCTACCAATTGTTGACCGAAGGGATAAGCACAGTGGAAAGAAGAAGGACTTTCTGCATGAGACAGTGGACAAAGTGAAGACTACTTGGGATGAAGGACAAGAAGAGATGTGGGTGAAGAACAGATTTGGCATACCTGTTCTGATTCCCTTGAGACGTTCCTGATTTCCTTATGAGAAAATCTTTCTTACCTGGGGTGTCTAATGCAAGAGCATCCTAGGATTCTTGGCAATCTTGTATCAACCAAAAATATGTTTGTCTTTGAAGGTAGATTGTTAGTTTTGAGCTTGGTTTGGTGGAGTTCTTGCTCGGTTTGGGAGACTAGTTGCTCAGTTTATGTGTTTACTAGGGTGCTCGATCTCTGAAGAATGCTCGGTGACTAAAGGCGTCAGTTCACTGGCGCTCAGTGATAATTGCGTTGCTCGATAATACTTGGTGTGGTCGGTCAACTGGTGCTCGATTATTTCCTCTGTTACTCAATATTCTTGCTTACCGACTAGATTATTTTGTTAGATCAACTTGGCTAACTGGTTTCATTGATTTGGGTCATGCTCCTCATGTTTTGGATTGGCTGTTGGACATGTGGGGACCTAGATCTGGCATGTTGCATTCTTCTATGCAGATCTGATGACCGTTAGGGCCATCTTTGAAAGTTTATTTATTTTGTAAGGCTATGTGAGAGCTGACTAATGTTTTAGCATTTAATATTTGTTTGTAAGGATTTATTGTTTCATAAGCTGACTTGTGGCTAGGAATCAGTATTTATAGGATGCTTGGATAGTTGTTTTGGGGGGATCAATTGGAAGAAAAGTTAGTAGACTGCGAGCTTAGGAGTAGGAAGATTGCTTGGATGTTTGAGTACAAGTTGAGATCTTTCTTGGGTTCCTACCAAAGTGTTGTCTGTTGTAGACTTGGACTAGCTAGATCTAGATGTTGGGAAAGAAATTTGGATCCTATGAGATCTTGTAGACTATTACTTGCTCTGTATCTAGCTGTAACCGGGAAGGCCTTACAGCTCAGCACATTGCATATAATCGATAATTTGATGAATAAAGACTTTAGTTTCATTTCAGATCTGATGTTGTTATTGTATATTTCTGCTGCATATTGGTTTAGCTACAAGGTTGGTCAGTCCTTAATTGGATCCACCAACTTTGACTATGTCAACTTCACACATGAAATCCCCACTTATGATCTCTCTCTTTCTCTCTAATCTTTACGTTATGATCCATTTATATACAATTCTAGAAGAGGTGCTATATGTTCTAGAATCATCTCTATGCTCTAGAATCATCTCTTCAAGCGGTGCTAGAGTTGGTTATTCCTCCAATACATATTTCATATTTAATTCTCATTTGTAGATGTCACCTTGTAATCATGCATAATCAACATGTGTAAATCTCCAATGCTCTATCATACAATATCCTCGAGATTTGTAAAGTATTTTATGTTCGGTGTCAAGGTTCAATGTATCTAGAGATTCTTCTTATGTTAGCCTGTCATGCTCGGTAACACATTTTCCTCTATCTTGGTAACTGTACGATCTCTTAGTTTGGTGATGTTGTAGCTCAATACAACTCAATGATCAGTGACTAAACCTTTTTTTTCCTTTACCGAAATTACATGTTCTTTTATGTCCTTTTACATAATAGCTTATGTGCTTTATTGACTTGTCTTTCCTTCATTATTGAATGACTTTGACAATTATTATGACTTCCTCATAACTAATGACAACAAAATAAGTCTTAGGAGTGTCAATCATGACAACAAAATAAATCTTAGGAGTATCAATCTCCCTCTTTGGCATTAGTTTGGTATCTTTGTTAAAACCTTCAAAGTTATCAAAAATTCAAAATTTTATCCTTAGCAAAATTGTCCATGTAGCCATTCCTCGATAAACTTATTACTCCCCCTGAAGTAATACTTCCTGTACATAGTTATCCATCATATCTATCCATATACATATATCATTTTTGCACTCTATTTCCTCCTTATTCATATATTGTATTTCATACTATTTTTCCCTTTTGCATATAATATATTTCCCCCATTTTAAACAAAAATACCCAAAATAATAACAATAACTCGCTATTTTTCTGATGGAGGGATCTTGTCAAAAATAGATTTATACCTATCATGTGCATTCTTTAGTGACGTCTTTCGTGAATCTTTTAGTGTCTGCAACACTATTATTTTCTCACTAAGATCAATTGTTAAACTAACCATGTTGTCCATAGCACTAACATCCGGCGTGCTGACTAAATTTTTCCCCTTATGTACATTTTGTTGTATTGATTCAATGTGGGGTATCAAAAATTGAAAGCGTCAAAGCTTTCTATAAGATCCCACACTTTATGGAAATATGAGCACATGTGGACATACTTAGAAACTACCATATTCTGCACTTGATTTACAATCAATTCTAAATCTTCGAGCACCCATAATTGTTTAATATCCATCCACTTTGCAAGGCTTAAACTATGCACAAGCCCTTCATACTTTGCTTCTTTTTTTGAACACACAAAATGGAAGGGAAAGGATCTCAAATTTGTCTCACCAATAGTGGAGATCAAACAAATTCCCATGCCAAAAACCTCCTTATACCTACCACCATCAAAATGCAATGTCCAAAGAGTGGATCTTTTGTTTTTGTTATCTTTGACTTCAACACTAACATCTTTGGATACTCAAGTAATGGGTTGGTCCTCATAGATTACATAAGTACCAAGACCAGTGGGATGACTCATGAAATACATGGCATCAACATCATGATGCAAGAACATTGCCTCTAGTGTCACTCCAAACTCATGGGCTTCCTCATCCTCTAGGAGCTCCTCAAGCTGAGCCTCCTTGGATTCAGAGTTGGTTAAGCTTCATATACTACATGCTTGACATGTAGGGGTTATGATAAAATATTTATTTTATCTTCATGCTTGTTTATTAGGATGATGTGTGACTAGTCTAAGGACAAATATCCACCTATCCTAACAGTAAAATCATAGGAGAGGTAGAGCCCAAAGGCGGCAGGAATATCTATTAAAACTACCTCTTGTAGCATAGTTATATTTAGGAAAGCATATAAGGTGAGAAAAAACTTCTTAAAAATGCCTACAATCTGGACTCTATTACCATCAAGCTTCATAACTCCCCTATCTAGGGATTTATATTCAAGTTTTAGAGCCTTAACAATTTTTTTAGGCATGATTGTGGTACTAACTCTAGAATCAATCATAGAATTGTGTAGCAACGTACCATTGATAATTAATGTTAAATAAAAAGGATTAGGCTTAGGTCACTCTACCTTGGTACTTATTACAAAGACTATTGGATTAAGTATGTAAAGGTGAGTACTGAGAGGGGAGGGGTGAATCAGTACTGTAAACCACTTTTAAACTATCTAAACTTTCTTCCTTAACCATTTACGGATTCCATAACTTTTGCATGCATCTCATAAAACATAACACATTCATTTTGGTATCACATAAATCCTTGTTAGAGGATAAAACTATGATAGGGATGACACCCACAAAACTTACTACTACAGTAAAAAGTTTTCTTGGTTAGAGCTACATTGTTAGCGAATTCTGATAGCCTACCATGTTAAGAGTATTAACCTAGTTAAGATTCTTAAGACCAGTTAAGTCTACCTTGCTAAAGGATTTTACAATTCTAATCTAATAACTGTACCCAGTTAAAGGATTTACAATATAAGACATGCTAGGATATGCGCAGTTAAGAGACTTTACAATTCTAATTACTCTTTAATCAGTAACACAAACTTGTTTGTTTAGCTTGCATCTACTTATTCTTTTCAGACTCTATATGCTCAATAACTTATTACCTCATACTGTGTACCTCTCACAATAACAATTTAGTACTTGGTAGATTCAAATCTAAATCACAATTACTCTCTTCTCTTTACTGCTCTATACTCAATCTCGATGGCTTCTCTGCTCATCACCTTATATCTACAATCTCTACTTCACACATTCAATCTCCACTTATGATCTCTCTCTCTTTCTAATATTTACATTTTGATCCATTTATATACCATTCTAGAAGAGGTGCTAAATGTTCTAGAATCATCTCTTCAAGCGGTGCTAGCATTGGTTACTCCAATAATACATATTTCATACTTAGTTCTCATTTGTAGACATCACCTTGTAATCACACATAATCAAAATGTTTAAATCTCCAATGCTATGTCATATAATCTCCTCAAGATTTGTAAACTATTTTATGTTCGATGTCTAGGTTCGATGTATCTAGAGATTTTTCTTATGACAACATGTCATGCTCGGTAACACATTTACTCTAGCTTGGTAATGGTATCATCTCTTAGTTTGGTGATGATGCAACTCAATACAACTCGATGCTCGGTGACTAAACCTTTCTTTTCCTTTACTGAAATTACCTATTGCTTTATTTCCTTTTACTTAATAGCACTTCCTCTAACTTACCAACCATGATGCTTAGTGCTCTTCTTTTCACTTAGAATCTTTTTGAGTATTCTTGCAAGGTATCTTTGATTCCTCTTTTAGTTAGGTTCACTAGTTTGATGGGCAAGGATATCCCCCTCATTTTCTTTTCAAATGCTAGGGGATATTTCCATCTAGCTTCAATATTCTGATATAACTCATTAGCCATATTTTTTGCCACTTCAACTGGTGTGTAATTCTAAATTTGTGCAATGTGAACACAATAGCCTCTTTTATTTTATCTTTCTCTTCATCATTCCTCTTCTCATATTTTAGTTGCTTTAGACCTGAATAACCTCTGCATTTCTTGAGTGTCTTGAGTAATTCATCAAGATCTTTCACTTTAGGTACTTACTTTGTACAACTTTAAATTTTGAAACATCCTCTGATTTAGTTTCACTCTCTTGTTGTAGTTTTGATTTCCTTCTAGGCCTACCAGTCTCCTTTTTCTCTCTTATGTAAGTTTTTGTCCTTGTTGGTTCTACCCATGCTTTCTTCTTTTCTCTTGGTGTGGAGTAAGACCTTGTTGATGGTCTAACACCGATTGGACTAGGGGTCTCTTTCTTCATCCTTGTCTTCTTTCCCTTAACTTTTGATGGTTTAGCTTCTTCTTCTTCAACATGAATACCCAAATTCTTTGACAAGTTACTGATCATCCTGCTAGTTTTTCTTATGGCCTTAGGTATCAAGATACCTAATTTAATTTTCTCTTTAACCTCTTCATAAGTGCCATACCAATTTGACCTTATGTCAACTACTTTCTCTAAAAGTCCTTTTATTTGTATTGATGCAACATCAATATCCATGTCATATCCCATGGGTGGAAACCACATGGTTCTTGGCTCCACATCTCTTACTATACATGTATAAGTGTCTACCTCAAAGCATAAATCATCCTTATACTGTTCCACTAACTGAGGTGGAATTATGAACCTTTTATGCATCTTAGATTGGAATTTAGTAAAGTAATCATTCATGACCATATCAAAATTGTCTCCTATGCTTTGAATATATTCATTGATTTAGTAAGTAATCGGTTTATCTGCTTTCCATACTACTTCACCGATTGTAGGAAAGAAGTTCTAAAAATAAAAGAAAATGCATACCACTAATGGTCCAAAGTTCAATGTATTGGACTTTTCTTTCCTAATAGTATTCATATTGTCATCTAATTGCTTCAACAATATTTCACATAAGTCCATCTTCGCATCCTTTTTTCACAATTTTGTATGCAATATCAATTGTGCCACAGGGTACATTGTCTACCCGAGATGACTTGAAGATTTGGTAATATATAATGTTTCTTGTGAATATTAACTTAGGGTCATCAATAGTAGAAAAATTTAAACCTCTACCATCCCATTTGGATTGAGTAAGCTCACGTAGCTTATACTTGTCGATTTGCTTATATGCCCTCGGTCTATCACCGATTGGAAATCCTATGACAATGTACAATATAACCTTGGTGATCTTTACTGGTGCATCGAGCCACATGAATTGATCATGTACTTAGCTAAGAACCAATATCATCCTTTCCTGCTTTAAATCTATCAGTACATGCATAGCATGGACTAAACCCTTGGTTTCCAAATGTGTGTGGTCATCTTTCAACTTCCCATTGACGTAAAAATTCCTGTAAGATGTGTCAATTTCATCTTGGTAGATGTCTTTAATTTTGCAATGAATGAAGGTGTGAATGTCTTGAATGAGTATAACCCTTGGCATAATCGATTACATGGCTCCAGACTTATCTATTTCCATATCAATGGCATGAGGAAATTTGTATTTAGGATTGATAGGGTCATTCTTCTCAACAATGACAGGCTTTTGAACTTTTGGTGCCATTGGGATATCATAAATGATCTTAAAAAAAATAGGGTTTCTCTTGAATAGTAACTTGAATTTGTGAACATAGCTTGGGAGATGCCAGAAATACCTTGAATGCACTTAATATTATTTGGAATGCTCGAATGATTTCTTGAATTTTCTTGGTAGTATTTTCTTTTTCAAATGCTTCAAATGCTCGTGAAAGTGTGAGGTGAAAATGAAATAGCATAGCATCTATTTATAGTTTTTCTATGATTAGGGTTTCAAATGACTATATTATTTGCATTAAATGCTCTCTACCAACTCTATTTCATCGATAACCAAAATACACTTTCTTTCACCAAATGGAACAAAATAACTTGCACACTTTACCGATCAAACTTTGAGATGTCAATCACCACAACTTATATCCAAATGCGTCTTAATATGCTAATATGGATCTTTGCACTAATTCTAGAAACCGATTTAAGATAGAATTAAGGTTATCCACTCTTACATGCATTTTGACTGATTAAGTAAAAATAGGTGCACCTGAACTAGAGGATGCAGTGCCATTAGTTATTCCTAATTCAATTCCATCATCTTGAGACTTCTTTCTCCATGTCCTATTCATCTGATCTCTTATCTCATTAATATTAGCTTGAGATTTTTCATTCAGTTGTTCCTCGGTTGGGGTTTAACCTCGGTACCTACAGTCTTTGGAAAGGTGACCGACCTTGTGATAGTGGAAACAAGCCATTCCAGAGTTTCTCCATGATCTTCTATTATTCATACCATTCATCCTAAAGCAATTTGCAGCAATGTGACCAAATCTTCCACATGTAGTACAAGTGATTCTTGTATTATAGTCTCATGGTATTGTTGATCCTTGTCGATTGTTTGTAGCATTATGTCAATTAGGGACCCATTTCTCATTCTTTCTTTGTGACCTTCATTCTTCAAACTTGTGACCATATCTATTACAATTGTTATAGTAACCCTTGAATCTTGGATTCCTTGGATTGTTAGCAACTCTTTCTCTACATTCAAATGCCTTATGACCATACTTGTTACAATTGTAACAATGACAATTAAACTTAGGATTACTCGATGGATTACCTCTTTTGCTCCTGCAAACATTTTTTGTGTGTCCTGGTTTCCCACAATGATAGCATGTAGGATTCTTTGTCTTTGGTGGGTTGGCAACATTATCTTGGTTGGCTGCTTGTTTGGAGGAATCACCCTTCTCGGTAGTGTTGTTTGCATTATATCCAAGTCTATTAGTATCTCTTGGTTGTATCTGACCTCTTAGTTGTTCATCCAATATCTTTAGTGCTTCTTCATTTTATTTCAAGACTTCATTGGCATCTTTCTCATATTTTAGTTCATTCTTCAGATGTTCATTCTCAGCTCTCAGTTCAACAATCTCTCCCACTTTCCTTGGACATCCTGATTTGCACTTACTAGTTGGTATGTCAAGTTGTAGTGAATTTGTGTCAACCTCAATATTTCCCCATGTTTATCATTCAACCTTGTATGCAATTTTATTCTTTCATCTTCCACCATTCTTTTATCATCTTCTTCTTTTCCTTTTTGTTCTACAACTTCACACATCCTTACCGATTGGTTTTCTTGTTCTCTTTTTAGTGCTTTCACCTAATTAACTAGGTTTTTGTTCTTTTCACTCAGTTTTGATATCACAGCTTCAGATTCAACATACATACTTCCTTCTGATAGTTCTTCAAGTTCTTCAACCCGATCTTATGTATCTTTCAATTATTGTGCTAGCTTATTTCTCTTGATGTGTGAATGTTTCAATTTCTTACTCAATTCCTCAATCATCTCATTAGCCATCTTCAATTCCATGTTCATGTTGTCAATCATCCTTTCATACCTATTAATTTCCATCTCTTCAGATCTTTCCTCTCAAGTGGTTAGACTTCTAAATAAGAGACTAGGCTCTGATACCAATTGTTGGATTAAGTATGTAAAGGTGAGTACTAAGAGGGGAGGGGTGAATCAGTATTGTAAATAAATTTTAAACTATCTAAACTTTAGATTCCTTAACCATTGACTGATTCCATAACTTTTGCATGCATCTCATAAAACATATAAAACATAACACATAACTCATAATGCATTCATTTTGGTATTGCAAAAATCCTTGTTAGAGGATAAAAACTACGGTGGGAATGACACCCACAAAACTTACTATTGTAGTAAAAAGTTTTCTCGGTTAGAGCTACACTGTTAGCTATTTTTGATAGCTAACCCTATTAAGAGTATTAACCAGATTAAGAGTCTTAAGACCAGTTAAGCCTACCTTGCTAAAGGATTTTATAATTCTAATCTAAGAATTATACTCGATTAAAGGATTTACAATATAAGACCTCTTAGGATTTGCTCGGTTAAGAGACTTTACAATTATGATTACTCTTTAATCAACAACACAAACTTGTATGTTAAACTTGTGTCTACTTATTCTTTTCGGACTCTATATGATCAATAAATTATTACCTCATACTGTGTACCTCTCACAATAGAAATTTAGTACTCATTAGATTCAACTCTGAATCACAATTACTCTCTACTCTTTACTGCTCTATACTTGGTGTCTTCTCTACTCATCACCTTCTATTTTCAATCTATACTTCACACATGAAATCTCCACTTATGTTCTCTCTCTCTCTCTCTCTCTCTCATCTTTACATTATGATCCATTTATATACAATTCTAGAAGTGGTGCTAAATATTCTAGAATCATCTCTTCAAGCCGTGCTAGCATTGGTTACTCCTCCAATGCATATTTCATACTTAATTCTCATTCATAGATCTCACCTTGTAATCATGCATAATCAACATGTTTAAATCTCCAATGCTCTATCATACAATCTCCTTGAGATTTGTAAACCATTTTTTATTTGGTGTCCAGGTTCAATGTATCTAGAGATTCTTCTTATGTCATCCTATCATGTTTGGTAACACATTTTCCTCTATCTCGATAACTATATCATCTCTCGATTTGGTGATGTTGTAGCTCGGTAAAACTTGGTGCTCGGTGACTAAACCTTTCTTTTCCTTTACCAAAATTACATGTTCCTTTATTTCCTTTTACCGAATAGCTTATGTGCTTTACTGACTTATCTTTCCTTTATTACCAAATGACTTTGACAATTATTATGACTTCCTCATAACTAATGACAAAAAAATAACTCTTAGGAGTATTAGACATTCTATGGTTAGTGAGAATAGCAGGAGCTTGAGTTTGACTTCCAAGATCTGTTGGCTTTCTTGTTGATTCCTTGTCTCTTGTTTGTGTCAGGGCGCTCTTTGGAACAGACTATGACTTCTCTCACTCAGACAATGTGTCTTGTAATAGTGATATCTATCTTGAAATGTTAAGGATGTCCCAGAGAGACATGCCCAAGGGTGCCTTATATATCTTCTCAACAACATTGAGAGTAGTTGACATAGTTTTATTCAACTCTCCAAACTTGTAATTCATTGTTTCCTTTGGGATTAAATAGGTAGACACAAAAATAGGTTCAAGTGCAACTTTGGAAGTAGTTGACTTAGATTGATGGACCACTTTATCACTCATTTTATGTCTCTTATTATGGAGGTTTTAATTGAATTGTACCTTTATTGGCTTGGAAGTAGATGTTGAAGCATCATTTGCGAGCACTACCTTTTCATCTTCCATCTATGAGAACATCACATAGTTGGGAGCAATCTCCACTTCTCTTTATAAGGACATGTCCTACATTTGAGCAATAAATGTATTAGTCTCCATGTTGGGAGATGTGTAAACACTAGGGTCAGAAGGAATCCCCCTACGGTCTCTGCTTTGCAATAAGTTGTAAATTTCCTCGTAGGCAATTATGTGGTGCGTGTTTAATGTTATAAGGGAAACACCATAGATTAGTGTCATCAGCCAAATTATTTTGGCTAGGTACCAGCTCTCTTTTCTAGTTAGACATAATAGATTGCAAAGGCGTAGGAATAGTAAACAACTGATTATTAGCTTGCATTTGGCCAAACTTTACGCTTCCCTGACTTTGACTCATCTAGTAGTTAGACCTTCTAGACTAATAATTCTAGTGTGGAGGGTTATAAAAGGAGGTTTTCTACCTCTTTAGACTGATAATATCTTTGGAAAAATTCTACAACAGGTTCTACATATCATTTACCTTAGATGCTAGCATGGCGGGAGCAGTTGTGCTATTTGGTTGAGCATTTGGATAATAGTGGAGAGACTAGGGTTGAGTCTGCAGAGAAAGACTAGGATTGGCTTCAATAGAAATAAGCAAGGTGGTCAGAGAAGGGGCACGAAAGTCCATAAAAATAGGCATAATGGGTCTAGGTGGGAGCTATCTTGCATTAATGAGGCTATTTTCCACCCTAACAAAGATACTATAAGCATCTGGTAAGGTGTTTCCACCCATAGATTGGATCATCATAGATATACTGAGATTGAAGGCATTAAGGTAGAATAAAAAATCCATATAAGGTGGGGGCTTCGTGGAAACATGAATCTTGTGTCAAGTCTTATTGAATCTTGTGTTAAAATATGTCATGGCCTCTTGCAAAGCTCTTTTAATGATGATCAATTGTTGGAGCAATGAGGACGAGTCTCCCTTATCTGAAAATGACTCATAGAAAGGGTTCCCCAACTCATCCCAATTTGTGATGGAGTTAGGTGGGAGAGACTGATACCATACTTGAGATTTGCCTTTGAAATAAGTTTCCAGAAGCCTTAAAGCAATATCATCTTCTGTGATATTATGAAGTGTGCAGACTCTTGCCACATCATGCAAATGTTCACCAGGAGTTTTAGAATCTTCTCTAGAAAACTTAGGAAGAGCTTTTAGATCTGAAGTAGGTATCTGCCCCTAGACAATTGGAGGGGTTGGTGGAACCAAAGGACTTCTAGTATTCCAAGCCAAAAAATTCCTAGGGGGATTTCGAGTCATTTGTGGTTGTTTAACTTGATCATGCTGTCACAAACCTCTAAAGCATCCAAAGACCAATGGAGGGACAAGAAAATGAGGGTTGTACATAGTTTGGGATCTAGTAACTAGTTTTTGGCTCATACATCTACTCAAACTTTAGGTAATATGCTTAGATGGTCCCACCAGGCATGCCAGAAAAAGAACTGTTGATACTCTAAATTGCTTTCAAGGTAAACAACCTATGGGAAGCTCAGTGAATGGGGGACCTTCTATATTTTCACTGAACAACCTCCACAATTTTAGAAGACAACTCTTCATTTTTTATAGAGGGAAAAGGGGAATAAATATTACTTAAAATGGTAAAAGGTGATATGTCAAGCTTTTGGAACACTTTATAATGCATAGGCTATTTTGAGAAATGGAACCTCAAGACAACTTTACTACTATTACGCATTTAGGAACAATCATAGATATATATGAAAAACCCTTCAATCTAAGACATCGAGTGAAACTCACAATGATAACTACAAGAAAAAGAAGCTTATAGCATAATCTATTTAGAAAAATCAAAGATGCATGCACTAAATTTAGAAAAATAGCATAGAAACATACATGAACAATGAATCTTCAAAGACCAAAATACTAGAAGCATGATTGATTGTATTAATATTAATTCAATTGCACAAAATATAATTTGAGGCTTACAAAAAGTAGTTCTTCAATATCTATGAAAGTCATTTATATGTCAAAAGTTCATTTTACAATACAAGCTTTGCATATATATAGGCTAAAGCACCACCTAATTTCCCTTATAGAGAGTAGTTGTAAAAACTGCCAGACATCCCCTTCTATGAGGCAAAGAAGTTACAAATTTCATCACCGGCCCTGAGAAAATGATAGCTAGCTCTCAGTCTATTAACATGATCTGATTCTCCATTACTTCACTCAACTACTAGCTTATCAAATCAAATATTTGTTAATAAGCTTAGCTACCACCCAAGATTATATTCACCATTAAATTACCTAGCTACTTCATGAGAAAATGCTAGAACTAAAAGAAAATATCTCATAGACATAAGACGTGTAGAAACCTATTACTTTAACTAGGAGATGACACATGGTAGATAGGCACGAACTCTCCTTTAAAGAAGAAACTAAGTTCTCTCAAATGTCTGTGAGGTGACCACATGGCATATTGTATAATGAGGATATAACTTTAAGTAACACATGGGCCCACTAGAAAAAAGGAAAAGTGGATAGCACTTTGATTAAACACGTGGCACTCGAGCAAAGACTTTGAACAAAAGAAAAAAGAAGCTTAACTCAAAGAACATGACGTGTCACAGAGTGGGAAGCGCAGACATCCACATATATTTTTCCAAAAGAGAAAGAAGGTCTTGCTCAAAATACACGTCATGTTGACAAGTGGTTGGCACGTATAACTTCATAAACAGAACTCATCATGAAGGAGAAAGAAGCCTTAGCAGAATATTCTAACTCCACAGTAAAGTGAATTTTCAATTCACAATAACTATTCTATGTGTATCTTAAGTAAACTTAAGTAAAAAGTGTTGTTAGGAAATAGTTGATGAACTAGCTAGGTAAAACATCCCTTTCACACCAACAACCTTACCACATTGTTTAGTTGTCATTACCTTTATTTAGGAGTGATTTTTTCCCTTTCTAGATGCATGCTATGTGTGCCTTATTTATAGGAACCATATGTATATTATAACATTTAGGATTGCTTTTAGGTTTATTATTATTCTCTTTGATGCTCAAACACCTTACAAATCTTTATGCATACAAAATTTAACAAAAAAATAGGATTTGTATGAGTTTCTAACCTTTCACAAGTTTCACGTACTATTATGAACAAGGAAGAAAATCAATGGAGTCTTAGTGAAGTACCATCTTCCCCTTTCAATTATTTTATTTCTTCATTTTATTGTGAATTATTAGAGTAATATTAGGCATTACTTTTAATCTATGTTGAGTTTATATCAAAACTTGCACTTAGGCCTAGAAAGGAACCAAACTTCTTTGGAGTTTTAATCTCATGTTTAGCAAGATCTCATACTCAAGAGATCATTTATTTTGTGTTTGAAATATTAAGCCAATTCAATAAGGGTGTATTATAACATTTAGGATTGTTTTGGGGTCTATTTTTGTTCTCTATTTGATGGTCAAACCCATTACCTTTATAGATGCAAAATTTAACAAAAAACTAAAATTTGTGTGAGTTTTTAGGCTTTCATAGGTTTCATACAGTATTATAAACAAGGAAAGAGATCAATGGAGTCTCGATGAAATACCATATTCCCCTTCAATTGTTTTATTTTTTCATTTCACTGTGAATTATTAGAGTAGGAGTGGCATTAATTTTAATACATTTTAAGTTATATAAAAACTTGCACTTAGGCCCTGAAAGGAACTGATCTTCTTTGGAGCTTTAATCTTATGTTTAAAAAGATCGCACACTTAAGAGAGTCCATGAGGTCAAAGTATCCTATGAAACCTAGAAATAACACATGGATCCCCAAAAACATGACACCAAAAGTTTATACATTTTGTGGCCTCTTTTGTAGATATGATCTTTTTTCATGAAAAATCACATCTGAATCTTGGAATAGTAAAAGTTTACTATTAATAAATGAGCACAAGGGGTTGCAAGGTAGGTACCCCTCATGGGGTTTAGAGTTCATGCATCTTGGTGAGGGTTTTGGGCCAACGTCCCCAAAAGCCACATTTCATGTATAATTTATTATTGTATATCTTCAGCATTTATCATTATGTCACATATTTAATAGTGGATACTTTGTGTGCTTTGTTTTGAAACCCTATTTTATGAGGGCATTATATTACTATCATGTATTATGATGCATTTAGATAGTTTTATAGCTATTGAGTTACCTATATACCTTTGTTGTTGATACTCCCATGAGAATATTTCTCTACAAGTATATGGTAATTTGTTGTTGATTTTTGAATAATATAGTAGACAACTTTTGGAGAGCAATTTTTTTCTCTCAAAATAATTTTCCCCATGTATATCTTTGTGTTTTGGTATGCATGCTATTTATGTAAAGTCTCTATAACAATTATAAAGATCTACAAATTTTACATAACCCTCCTCTCAAAGATTGTTTAGAAAGTTATTTTGTTACCTTAACTTCCTTTCAAGTGGTATAAGAGCTTAATCACATTTAATTTTAGATCCAGGTTTTTGGATTTTTTGAACTAATAGAGATTTGAGTGATATCTTGTGTAAAATATACTTTTTGAACTTGTTGCAAGAATTTTCAAATAGAAAGTTCATGTGGGAGAATAGAGGTGGAGAATTTTTCTAGAAATAATTAGGTGTGGATGTAGAATATTGAGGACCTGTTAATAGATCAATATTTGTGCATTGTTATTAATGAAAATATCTTCATACCTATAGATCCTACCATGTTTGTTGAATATGACATTATGAACTATGAATCCAAGGGTATAATTACATTGTGATTGATAAAATCTATTTTTTTAGCATCTATGAAGAGTCCTCTATAAATAATATATGGAAGAAACTTGGTGTGATGCATTACATGAAATCTTTAGTGAATAAGATTGTCTTGAGGAAGAAATCATATTCCTTGAGAATGAAAAAAAAGTGGATAAATTACTAACCACTTGAAAGAATTCAATATGTTGGTGGCTCAATTGCATCTATTGGTATGAAGATGGACGAGGAGGATAAATTATATATATTTCTTCAATCTTTACCTAATTTGTGGAATTCTCTTATTATGACTATCAATAGTACTTATGTTGTTTTGAAAACTACAAACATGATGGGTTCTTTGCTTTCAAAACAAATGAGGAGAAAGGTATCCATCAAGGTCAAGGAGACCCTAACTTATAAGGTATCCATCAATGTCAAGGAGACCCTAACTTATTTATGGAAAACCTAAGGAAATAGACAAGAAGAACAAGAAGCATAGTGAATCCAAGTCCAATTGGAGATGAAACACTCCTACAAAGTTTAAAGTCATTTGGTAGAATTGTAGTAAATCTAGTCACTTTTGTAAGGATTGCAATCATGAAAAAAGAAGAAGAAATTTGAATATGCTTTTGAGCTCAAGAAGTAAGATGGTGATGTGTATAGTGCAATTTTGGCCACTTGTGTAGGTAATGATGCATGGTTAGTTGACTTGATACATCTTTTCATATGAATTCTAATACAATTTAGTTTTTCTAATATTGTAACGAATTTGACGAAGGTAAGGTTTAATTGGGCAATGATTCTTATTTGGATATTATTAATCATGGAAAATTTAGAATTAGGTTACCTAATATAAGAATACAAAAGATTCATGGTGTGTTCCATATCCTTAGATTAGCATGAAATCTATTATCCCTAAACACATTAATATATGTGGTTGTGCATGTAGTCTTTTTTGATGTAGGATTAAAAAATAGTGAGAGGTACTATAGTGATTATAATAGGTGTCAGATTTGGTACATCATATAAGCTAGATGCATATATTATTGAGTGTGAAAGTAGTTGTGTGGAAAACAAATGTGTATATACTTTTTTGAAAGAGGTGAGGGTTTCAACTTTTGTAGATGGTCATAAATTTTGGATGCCTAAGGATGCTCTTTTTGCTAAATCAAATTCATCTACAGAGAAGACTACGTTATGGCATCAAAGACTTGACCACATTGGATAAAAGTTTCTAAGGACCTTGAAAAATAAAAACCTTTTGAATAGTTGTAATATTGATTTTGATTTATGTGAGCATTGCATTCATGAAAAATAAAGCTACATTTAGTTTTATTCATGTTCTCATAGATCTTGGGTTGTGTTAAATATTATTCATTTTGATGTGTTTGGTCTTATATATGTTCCCTTTATTGGAAAATCCATATATTATGTTTCATTTATTGATGATTATAATAGAACATGGGTATATTTTTTAAAGAGTAAATATAAATTTTTTATTCAATTTAAAGAATTTAAAGCAATAATTGAGTTGTAGACTGAAAAATAAAATAAAATGTTTGAGGATTAAAAACAATGATTATTTTTTATCTAATGATTTCGATAGATTCTGTAAAGAATGTGGCAATAATAGATAGAATCCAACTCTATACTCTCCAACAAATAATTTAGCTACGTAAATAATGAGTATGAAATTGATGGACAAGGCTAGGAGTATGTTGAGTAGTGTTGGTCTAAAACAAAATATTTAGTTTGAAGTTGTTGATATTGTTTGACACCTAATTAACAAATCTCCTACATCAACTTTTATTGATAAAACACTCAAGAAAGTAGAGTTGAATCATAAGCCATCATTGAGACATCTTAGAATTTTTGGTTGTGAGAAGTATGCATATGTGCGAAAGGAGAGGGGAACAAAGTTGATGAACAAGGCTATGAAATTTATCTTTATTGAATACAATCATTATGTGAAAAGACACAAGATTTGAGATTTTGTTGCACATAAGGTAAGTACATAGTAGAAGTGTCATTTTAAAATAAATTAAGCTTCTCATTACATTGCATCTGAAATAAACCAAATAGGAAGATGTGATTCAAATTCATTCTATGACTGAAAAGGTTGAATTGAGACTCTTAAATAGACAAGAACTTGAGGAGAGCTCATCTAGATTTGAATATTTAGAAAAAGGAGGAAGAACATCCAACTTAGCTTATTCTTGAAAGTCTATAAAACATAGACAACCACCTAAAAGGTATTCACTTTATGACTAGAGATGTACTTTTTCTTTAAATACTAGTCTAAAGAAACCTAGATATGCAGAAGAGGCGTTAGGTATGAATGATGCTAAATCCTAGATAATTGTTATGGATGAAAAAATTGAAGCTTTAAAAAATAATGTTACATGATATTTTGTACCATTTACCGAAGGACGAATATTTATTTTTTTGCAAACACTTATTTACAAAAAAAAAATCAGTTTTGATAGTGGTATTGAGAAAGACTACTCTCAAGTTGAGGGTGTTGATTATGGGAAGATATTTTCTCCAATTAAAAAATAACATCCATTAGATTTTTTGTTTTTTATTGCTATGCTTATAATTTAAAGGTTGAAGAAATGGATGTGAAAATTTCTTTCCTTCATGGTGATTTGTAGGAGGACATTTATATGACACAATTGGAGCACTATGTTCCAAAAGGTAAAAGTAATTTGGTTTGTAAATTAGAGAAGTATAACCTCAAATATAGTCCTAGGATGCGGTACAATAAATTTGATACATATGTGTTGAGTTTTGGATTTGAGGACTCAAAATTAGATCATTGTGTTTATTATAAATCTGATGGTGATCATTTCCTGTGCATCACATTATATGTTGATGATATGTTATTAATTGATAAAGAGCAATGTATGGTTTCAAAAATAAAGTCTCAATTTGCTGCTAAATTTGAAACTAAAGATCTTGGTTAGCTAAACACATTCTTGCAATGAAAATTAGAAGATATAGAGTTCAAACAAAAGACTATGGCTATGCCAAAGTAAGTGCATGAATGAAATATTACAAATGTTTAATGTGTAGCATTGTAGACCATTATGTGTTCATTTTACAGTTACAACAAAGTTATCCATTTCATATTATTGTACATCACCATCAAATTTGGAAGACATGAGCATAATGCCTTACCAGAGTGCAATTGGAAATTTGGTGTATGTTATAGTCTGCACTAGACCATTCATAGACTGTGTAGTGGGAGTTCTTTCCAAATATATGTTTAATCTTGATAGACTGCATTAGGATGCAATTATACGAGCCTTCACATATTTGAAGGGTATGATAGAGTATTCTTTGTGTTATCATGATAATTTGATAAGAGGCAAGATTCCCCTTGATATTCATGGTTATATGGATTTAGATTGGGCAGGTTAGTAGGAGATCTTCCAACACATGCATTTTTTTTTTTGGGTGGTGCAATTAGTTGGATGGATAAATGATAGGTTGTGGTTTCTTTGTCCATTACTAAAGCAAAATATATGATAACTACTCGTGTTTATAAAGAAGCTAGTTGGCTTAAGAGTTTGTATTCAAATATTGGAATAAATTAAGGCACAATGACAATCTATTGTGACAATCAAAGTGTGATTTGCCTAGCCAGGAATTTAACATTGTTGGAATATTGTTGAGCATGTCAGAGTTTTGGATTTGGGTGTACTGACATAATGTTTTGTCATTTATGTCAACATACTTGTTGTCTCAGACCATGTGTTCATGATGTTTGATAAGGATGATTTTGGTTGTTTAGATTCTATACTGAAGATCTTGAGATTTGATGTTGAGGTATTGTTTAGAGATGTTTTTAGATCATCTATAGAGGTTCACAGAGGTTAGTTTGAGAGTTTGAGTAAGATGTGATCGATTTTCTGGTCACTAGTGTCATAGTGTTCCTGTGAATAGTGGTTGTGTATTTTGTTCACTGTGACTTGGATGTGATGTTTCAGAGGTTGCGAAGCTAGTTATTGTATGGTCCCTTATCATTGTGATCATAGGTGGTGTTGCTCAAGATTTAGAGTAAAACAAGCTATCTTTTATTATGTATAAGTTCAATATTTTAGTGTCCCCTATTGATCAAAGTTAAAGATGAGCTTGCATTTCATATTGGAGATGATGTGAAGGTTTTGGATAGTATTCATGCTACTTGTTGGTGTTCTTGGATTTTATGATGATCATGTTGTTAGTTCACATTGGTTGTGGTTGTTAGAATAATCAGAACCTAAGATTACTAAGAGGAGGGAAGTGAATTAGTAATCTACTAATAAACACAAATCTGATCAAATAAAACTTATCCTTCAAATCCTTACCACATGCATGCAATAAGTAACCTTTACTTGTGATAAAACATACACCAAGAAATAAGCATCCACCCAAATTCAACACATAACAATGCCAATATTTTTATCATGGAAACCTAACTTGGGAATAACCATGGTGGGGATGACACTTACTAAGAAAAATACAATTTTCTGTTGCACGCCTGGTTAAGAGTTCAGCCCTATTAAAAGCTTACAATAAAGTCCGGTTAAGAACAAACTCTGTTAGGAGCCACCTAGTTAAGGGATTTACCTCTAGGCTTATTAGGAGCTTTACCTAGTTATGATTAGCCTTGTGAAAGAACTTCAGACACTAGCTAAATTTCCACCCTATTAAAGGATTTTACAAAAATATCTATTAGGATCTACCCGATTAAGGGATTTTGACCTGTTGCAATTGTTAGGGAACAATAAGAAGGTTGATCTAGAAAATAACACTTCTCCTCTACTATTATAGATCCAGTTCAAGCTCAATATCTGCTTCACATGTAGAACATCCAAACACTGCAATTGCACACCTATATTCATGATCTACCTCTTTTCCACACTCTCCTAATACATCAAAAAGATATAAATATGTTTTCACTAACTAGGTCGACTAAGACCAAAATTACATTTTAATTTCATCATTACAATTCATTCCCACTCAATCCTTAAACCCTAAAATGTGTTACCACTTAACAATTTCAATTTCAACTGCAAGTTGGCATCCAGATCCATCACACAATCAATTTGACAAAGAAAAGTCAAACATATTATACTTCTCTAGGTTCATGCACCTCTTCATGAATTATTGATCAAATCGACCAATACAAATCATACCTAATATTTCTCATAATCTTAGACACATCATCACATATTCTAGAATAGTCAACCATCTTCACAAACTGATCTACCTTCACCGATCAAGGATCTAACCGATTGTTCTTCACTGTTCTTTCCTTCTTCACTTGTTTGAACTTCAGAATCCTATAACTCTGTCCAATGATCACCAATCTTGATGTGATTACAATAGTAATCCAATAATATCATCAAGATTACACACCTTTGATCGCAACACCTGATTCCATTCCTATGGGACATACTGATCAAATCTTTCTTCTATGTTGTGTCACTACTAAACCAATTCCCTGTCTTCAGCACATCGACTGTAACTTGCATAAAACTCATCACACACATATGTGATCATATTTATAACATTGTACACACCTCTAGAGCCTATGTGCCAAATCACACACCACAATTCTCAATTAATCTTCTACATCATAACTTGGTACACCAAGAACATAGTCATCAACCTAAGTTTATATCAATGACAACAACATAACTGAAAAACCACATCATCAAGACATCAACATAATTACTCATCTCATCTACATCATTTATGCCAACAATGATGATCATATTTTCTACTTAGGTAGTGTTTTGACATTTCTTCATTTAGGTCCTAGCCGACTTGATGGAGCAACGTGTTGCAATTCTTGATAATGCATTAGTGATGGTATAACATGTTCAAGGATGAAGATTTGGGTCCTATCTACGTCTTAGATGACTTGATTTGGATCACATTGAGGATTGAGCATAATATTTATATATTTTTTTGTGTTAGGTCTTAGTCGACCTAGTGGTTGATTATTCTTTGTGATCGGTATAAATGATAGATCATTTGTAATTGATGTGTGTGAGAGAAAGGATTGTGTATATGTGTTATGTAGTTAAGGTAGAGTTTGTACTTCATTGAAACAATATTGGAATAGGAGATGCTATTTGTCAGTTCAGTTGTAAGGATTGTATGTCCACCCTTTTGTAATTGAAGTTAAATCAGTGAACCTGATTGAGGGCTAGATCTGAGATTGTATTGTGAGTAGTGAGCTATGGGCAGTGAGCCTACAGATTGGGCTGTAAGCTTGTGGTTGCAAGTGCATCCTTCAAGTTCTCTATTTTTCTCTTAATTGAGTAGTAATTTTAATAGAGTACACTCATCTAGTGGGTTTGATTCCCACCAGGGTTTTTCCTTAACCAAATTTTATTGAGAATAAATCTTTATGTTATGTGTTATGTGTTGTGTATCTTGCATTATTGTTTATCTTTTAGATCTAGGTGGCTAAAGTGAAATTAATGTAATTAGGTACACATAACTGATTCCCCCCCTCTTAGTTGTGTTTGCCTCCTTTTGGGCTTAACAATTAGTATTAGAGCTAAGTCCTTTTGAAGAAGTTTGACCGCTTGAAGGAGATCTGTCATGGCAAGTATAAGAAGATAGAGTTTGAAGTTTGATGAAAATAATTACTTAAATTGGAAGGATCAGATGACTACCTACCTAATATGCATTGGAGTAGGAGATGAATACTGACAGGTCACTAAGAATCCTTATACCATTATGAATGACTTAAAAAATGCTATTGCATATGAGAAAAATAAATTTAAGGAGAACATGTTAGCAAGAGAAGCATTAATCACTGCCTTATCAAACTTAGAATGTTCACACATTTATGGATTGAGGACTACATATGAGGTATGGACAAAATTAGAAACTATTTATGAAGGTGATACTTATGTTAAGCAAGCTAAGTTGCAGGGACTAAAACCTAAATATGAAGACATGAAAATGAGTGGAGAGATTGCCTTAGTTTATTTGCAAAGAGTGAATGATCTGGTCTGTGAAATCAGATGTGATGGAGGAACCTTGATAGATAATGAAGTTGTTGACAAGATTCTATGATCTTTTCCAGCATGTTACAGTGAGAAGGTTTTTGCTATTGAAGAATTGAGAACAATAAGACCTATTTCAAGAGAAGCTTTAGCTGGAAGACTTTGTGCCTATGAGATGACTACACTTAGTAAGGAAATTTCAAAGGTTGAAACTGCATTCAAAGCAACTATGACCAAGTATGACCAAGGAGAAATCTCTACAAAGATGAAATTCAAACACTATGGTAAGGATTGGGAAGAGATCATGGAACAAGAAAGGAAGATTGATGAACTTGAAGCCTTAATTGCAAGAAGACTGCCTAAGGGCTCCAATAAGTATAAAAAAAATTACCTTTGAAATGTTTCAATTGTAATAATATTGGTCATATTGCATCTAGATGTTCAAACAAAAATTACAAGGATACTAGAGATAAATCTAAGAAATATTATTCTAAGGGTCATAAAAGTTTGTATGCTGCTAAAGAAGTTGTGACTGATGATGAGTTTGTTGGTAGTGAGGAAGAAATTTCATTTATTGTTATTACAGAGGAAAATCCTAATGAAGAAAATGCATTAGTCTCAAGAGTTATTAAAAGAGATGAATGGGTTATTGGTAGTGGAAACTCACATCATATGTCTGGTGATAAATATAAGTTTGTGAAGCTTGAGGACTATGATGGAGGTGTTGTTAGATTCGGTAACAATGCTCCTTGCTTGATTAAAGGAAAATGATCTATTACTCTCGATGGTAAAAACAATATTCATGATGTTTTGTATGTTGAAGGTTTAAGTCATAACTTGTTGAGTGTTGGACAGTTATTGGATAAAGGTTACAAATTGGAATTCATGGATGGAATTTGCAAAATCATTGGAAGTACAAGAAAGATTATTGCATCAGGTACACAAACTACTAGTAATCTATTTCATTTAAAGATTGTTGAGAATAAATGTTTAGTTGCTAAGGTTGATGATAGTTGGTTATGGCATAAAAGACCAAAGAATGTCAATTGGGAAAGCTAACTAGATCTACTTTCAAGAATAAGACATATTCTTCAAATGGATTGTTGGATTTAGTGCATACAGATCTATGTGGTCTACCAAGACAAGAAGTTACTTTGGTGAAATATACTTTATGTTATTTGTTGATGACTATTCAAGGATGATGTGGGTGACATTTTTGAAGGGTGAATCATAAGCTTTAAAAAAAAATAGATATTCAAGATACTAGTGGAGATAGAATTCAGAAGAAGATTGAAATGCCTGAGATCAGATAGAGGTGGAGAGTTTACATCTGAGAATTTTTATGCATTTTGCGAAGAACATGGGATAAAGAGACATAATTTAACTCCCCGAACCCCACATAAAAATGGTGTAGTTGAGCAAAGTAACATGACTATCTTAGACACAACTAGGACTATAATGGTTGAAGGAAAAGTGCCACAAATCTATTAGAGAGAAGAAGTGTGCACCATAGTATATACTTTGAATTGGGTACAAATTAAGCAGGTCGGTGAGACTCCTTATGAACATTGGTATGGTCATGCTCCTACAATAAGATATTTTAGAATTTTTGGTAAATGCTACATTAAGAGAGATGAAGGCATTAGAAAGTTTGATCCTAGAAGTGATGCAAGAATATTTATTGGTTATTCTACAAAGAGAAATGCACATAAATGTTATAATTATAGACTAAAGAAGATTGTTGAAAGTGCAAATGTCAGAGTTGATGAATATGAGCAGAGATCAGAAAGGAAATGTAGGTATGATATGACTGAAGATGGTTGTGTATTTGGTTCAGTATGACTTGGATGTGATGTTTCAAAGGTTGTGAAGCTGGTTATTGTATGATCCCTTATCATTGTAATCACAACTAGCATTGTTCATGATTCAGAGTACAACAAGCTATCTTTTTTTTATGTCTGAGTTCAATATTTTAGTGTCCTTGTTGATCAGAGTTAAAGATGAGTTTAGATTTTGTATTGGAGATGATACAAAGGTTATGGATGGTATTCATGTCGCTTGTTGCTGTTCTTGGATTGTGTGATGATCATACTATTGGTTCACATTGGTTGTGGTGATCATATTTATTTCTTTGGTAGCATGTTGATGTTTCTTCATTTAGGTCCTAGTCAACTCAATGGAGTAACATGTTGTGATTCTTGGTAATGCATTGGTGATGGTATAGCGTGTTCAAGGATGAAGATTTGGGTCCTATCTAAGTCTTAGATGACTTGATTTGGATCACATTGAGGATTGAGCATACGGTTTATATCTTTCATTATATTAGGTCTTAGTTGACCTAGTGGTTGATTATTCTCCGTAATCAGTATAAATGAGAGATCATTTTGTAATTGATGTGTGTGAGAGAAAGGATTGTGTATACGTGTTATGCACTTAAGGCCGAGTTTGCACTTCATTAGAACTATATTGGCATAAGAGATGCCATTTGTTAGTTTGGTTGTAAGGACTATATGTTCACCCCTTTGTAATTAAAGTTAGATTGGTGAACCCAACCACGGGCCAGATTTGAGATTGTATTGTGAGCAATGAGCTCTGGCCAGTAAGCCTTCAGATTGGGCTATAAGCCTATGGTTGCAAGTGCATCCTTTGTTCTCTATTTTGCTCTTGATTGGGTAGTACTTTTAACAAAGCACACTCATCTACTGGGTTTGATTCCCACCGAGGTTTTCCCTTAACTGGGTTTCCTCGAGAACAAATTTTGTATTCTATGTTTTGTATTGTGGATCTTGCATTATTGTTTATCTTTCAGATCTAAGTGGCTAAAGTGAAATTAATGTAATTAAGTACACACTCTGAAAGCCACATATTTATTTACAATTTATCATTATGAATATTAACCATTTATTATCAAGTCATAAAATCTAATGGTGGATATTTTGTGTGTTTTGTTTATCCTAGAAGACAACCATAATTTACAAGGGCATTGTATTACAACTAATATTGTGATGTATTTGAGAGTTTGATAGTTGTTGAGTTGCCTCTGGATCTCCATTGGTTATACTCTTGTGAGAAGCTTACTCTGCAAGTATATTGTAATTTGTTGTTGATTTCAAAATAATTTATTAGACAACTTTTGGAGTGTGAGGTTTTTCTCCCGCAAGGATTTTCTTCACATAAATCATAATATTGTGACATGCATACTATTTAAATTTATTTATGTGAAGTCTTTGTAATTGTTATAAAAAATTGAAAATTTTTGCATTACTCTCCTCTCAAAATTAGTGTTCCAATAACTTTACAATGATAAAATTTCTTACCCTAAGCATCCACCTTTGAGAACAACTATTTTGAGATGGTATGACCTCTCTTATAAATATTTACAACACTTATGATAGTTGTCATAAGATTGTATGGTTACTATGACAAATCTTTGTCGCTATTTTGGTTCCTAAATGCCTCTGCATGGAAGATCACCTATAGGAAACATCATGAGGTGTAATTAATGTTTCCCAAAAAGGAAAGCATGCATTTTTCCAAATGGTTTCATGCCTCTTGTTTTTGAATACCATAGTGGTTTTCCTCCCACAAATCTCAATTAATTGGAGCTCTCATTAGTGGTGATATCAATTGTAGGATAATCATGTAGTGATGTCAAGTTGCTGAATTTTATGGTTCAACAAAATGTGGAATCAGTCAATCTACTTTGCTAATCTTGGTTTTCAGATTTAAATAGTATTGTTCAAGATCATTCTCCAAGCAGATTTTGACTGAATTTGTACTACGGATATAAAGAAGGTATTGGCTAAATCGTATACTAAAACGTAAAACATAGAAGGGAAGTTTGAAAAAGTTAAAATAAAAGAGTCAAAGGACAGGCGCCGTAGGCGAATTACCTCGTTAGGAATCTCCGGGCTTTTTTTTAATTAAAATGTCAAATCTACCGAACGGGGTAATTGCTTAACATCTTTTGTTTCTTGTTTTACTCTGTTCGCCAGATTTGCGCGATGAATTGGTCGATATTGAGACAAGGTAAAGAACCGTTTCAAATTCTCAAGCCTGTTGACTGTAACATCTGTGTCCCGTTGATGCAATAGGATGTATGGCGAAGTTGGTTATGGCTTCGCCGGAGATCATTAGCGTTTCAGACGATGACTCTACAATATCAATGCGGAACAGTGAAATAGAGAATGGAACAAAGCCGTTGATGCAGTCTTATTGCGGTGTGCCGGCAGGCAGTAAAGGTGAAGGTCTGCCATATGCTCCACAGGGATGGCCAAATCCGGAGGATAAGTGGGGATGGCAGGTAGGAAAGAGAACAAATCTAAACGGCACCTGGAGAGACAGATATTTAAATCTGCCCAAATCTTTGACGAAAGGTCAGAGACCCACCCGATTTCAAAGCAAACTCGAGGCTATAAATTATTTGACAGAAACATTCCCAGGTTTAGATCTAGAAAAGTTTTTTGCTTCTTTCCAATGGCATGTGCCTGCATACTTTCCTTATCAGATGCCCACAAAAAGTAATAACGAAGAAGAAGTGGCTAGTGGAATTCCCAACTTTTCTAATGCCATTGCTGTGGATCGTGAGGAGAGGAGAGTCATTCCCGATTTGCGCTGTTTACCTACTGATACAAGAGCTTTGACGGTTGAGAAGCAGGTTAACGAGGCCCTTCGCATGTTCAGACGGTCACAAGAAAGAGAATACATCACCGCCCGAGATAAATTGCTTGCTCAGAAGGATTTACTTGTTAGCTTCTTGCAACCCACAGATGGCAGTCTCTCTTCACCCGCTATGGAGAAACCATTTGAGAAAGAACTTGAAAAATTTCGAAACATGCTGGGAATTGCAGAAGGATTTGGTGTCACATCCCGGGAGTTTCTGCAACATCACTTTCCGAAAGGTTGAGTGAAACACTTAAAAAAATACATGTTATTTACCGTTTTGAAAAGTATTCCAATAGAATATAATTTTTTTCACCAGTCGTGATTTATAAGCGGAAGTGATTTACTTATGTTCACTGTGGATCATGGAGTTATCAACATCATGTGGAAATGATTTTCATCTAATCGTCGTGCTTAATGGACTTGGCAAATTTAATATATAATATTTTAGTTTAGATATTTGATTTTTTTTTTAACTACAGGGAGAATTTTCATCCTCAATTCATCATTATTTTGAAATTTCTACGCTTTCAGTCATTTATATGGCTAATAACCACAAGACAAGAGGACCCATTAAACACATAAGCATACGTATATATAACGGGGAGGAACGTAAACGTAATCAACCAGTTTGAACTGTTCATCTTTTAGCCTGTCCCTTCTAGCAAAGCTTTTGTTTGAGAGGATGGCAAAGCTTCTGGCGTGAGCGCATGCCTTATAATCATTTTAGGTGTCTTATCATTAAGTAGTTGATAAAGAAACAACCATTGTGATTATGTTTTTCGCATGTAGTTGTAATGTGTTGCAACTTGCAACCACAATGAATTGGAGTTCAAAGTAATACATTAAAGAAAGGCAAGACTTGACTTGACTTAAACACATAAAATGTTTCCCCATGATCACAGCAACCACTCTTTTCCTATTTTAATTTGTATTGTATTATTTTAGAGTCACTTTGGCTCTGTGCGCCACTTTTTGATGGGGTTGTGAATGATCCATGAGATATGTACTTCCAGTCTAATGTGTTAAATGTGTGCAGAAGCAATATGAAGACAGGAGGTCTACACAAAGAATAATGCGACAGTTGGAACTGATTGTTTTATTAATTTGTGTTCTCTAAATGGCATACTGTCAAGGCGGGTGTATGGCCATATCTTTACTCTTAGTTATTCCATTGTGCTCTCCTATCTATGTTATAGATCTGCATTTACAAATTACACAATTGTGAAGACAAATGCTATTATGGATGCTGAACCAGTTGGGCTTTCATGTGTGATGCTTCATCTTTTGATGTTTACAATTCTGGGTGTGTGCTGTACTGACAAGTGGTGTGTTGTGAAATGACTCCATAAGTTTCTGAAGATTGTTGTGTAGAGGTCTAAGATCTTGTGCAATGTTCTGTTTTGAGTTTTGGATTTTGCACTTTTTATGTGCTAACGCTTGTAGGTGCAGAAATGGCATGGAACATAGATAGTTGTTTGTGGAGCTACTACTTGGGTCCTAGTGGTACATAGATGATTCATGATGCAAAGGGTTTTTCTTGACTTGTATGATATCTTTTGAGATGTGTGGTATGGTTGTAGGAAGGATGAATAGAGTATGATAAGTGGCATTGTGGCATTGACACATGACACTTATAGCTTACACCCCAATCTATAAGGCTGTAGATGAAGCACAATTGGTAAATTTATGCATGTAATAGTAGCTTTAGCAATGAGGTTCTTCATGCTATTGCCATTGACCGGAAAAACCAATGGCTGCCCTTTTATTGACATTTGTGAATGGAATACGGGCTTTTCTTTAACATTTGACATAGATGCTGTGGCTGTTTGCACAGATAGGTAGCCTTAGTGTCTGTATTCTTCACTTCTGATTTGTGGGAACCCCTTGGTTCTATATGTGCGAACAAGCCCTTTTGTGCATGACATTTTATGTTGGAGTGGTTTTTGAATTTACGACGATTGCATTGTTTACTTGTTTTGGATGGTTCGGTCTTGTTCCAAGAAATTCTTCTTGACATGGGCGATTTATTCCATTCACCCTTTAGTCTTGACTTGTCCTCAATGATAGTTGCATTTTGATAGGCTTCTCCCATTGTTTTGACCTTGGCTAACTTTAGATTGGACTAAATGAATGGGCATAGGTTATTGCAACACTTGAGGACTCTATGCTACTCTAACTCAAGCATGCAACTTTGGATATAGGTCATTTAAAGCGTAGATGTAGACATGAATTGACTGGTCTTATCTTTGCTATAATTGTTGCCATTGAATTTAGTGGTCATCATAGACATTTTCAAGATAGTATTTATCCTCGAAGGCTTCTAGGAAGTTCTTCTAGGTTGACTCAAATCTTCCTTCTGTTTGGTTTTCCTCCTAGATTACAAAGGCTTGCCACCACTCCTTAATGTGTGAAAAGAATATAGAATTGCAATCTTAATCTTTTCCTCATCATAATGGTCATTAATAGAGAAATATGACTTTGATTGATCTAACTTGTTATCTACTGCATCTGCATCTATTGGCAGGCTTGATTGTTGAAAGCTTTACTCGACAATTAAGTTGATATAACCACGTATTTGAGGTCTTTACCAAACTAGTTGAATACAAATATCTTTTTTTCTTTAAGAGTCTTTGCAATTTTATCTTTAGTAGGAGTTGAGACCGTCACGCCAGAGGTTGGAGAGCCCGCAGTTGAGGTAGTTGAGTTCGAGATGGTAGAGCCAGTCAAGGTGGTGGAGGCAGTGGTAGGGCCATGGAGCAACCAATAGTAGAGGAGATGCTGAGGGATGCAGGAGTTGTGACATTGATGAGTGCGGGTATTGGCTTGGAGGTTCTGAGGGAGACCGTGAATGCTTGGCTCACTCGCTATGAGATGATCCCTATGGCACCCATCAGACTTGACTTGCACCCCTCTTGCCACAACAACAGGTGCCACTTGAGATTGTTGATTTAGAGGGGGGAGTTCTCATCTGTAGGAGTTGGAGTTGGCCCCTCAGCTTGCCATGGGTGTACAGGGAGCGGAGTTCGAGGGTAGGGCTCCAACATGTAGTATTCAATACAGGGTATCTGAGACACATGGTGACTTGGGCGAGTTCCAACAATTTTTGGCTGAGGTGGAGGCTAGTGTATGGGGGGTAGTGGATTTTAGTATGGGAACGGGCCTAGGGGGTTGATGAGGCTCTTGAGCACTTGCTTACATTTGTTATAGGAGGCTACGTTGAGGAGTTTGCTCGGTGTATTGACTCTCAGGGATGGCTTGGTACAGAGACCCCTGCCATGATAGAGGACTGAAGGCCACAGGAGCCGATGGAGGAGAATAGGACCCAATCCTTGCTTAGGAGGGTGGAGCAAGCATTCAGGGAGGGATATTACGAGCTACAAGGGGCTCAACATTCAATAGAAGCCAAGCGGGTGGCAGCCAATATAGCTCAGGAGGAGTTGGCCACTCAGCTCCGGATTGTGGAGGATGAGCTAGCACAACATCAGGCTTAGATAGAGGCCTTGGAGTGTCAGTACAGGGAGCAATTTGATGAGGAGAGGGCTGAGTGGGTAGTAGTGGAGGCTCCTTTGGTGGCAGCATTAGAGGAGACTGATAAAAAGCATAAGGAGGTGTTGGAGGCAACATTTATGGTGAAGGAAGCCTGTGAGCGAGAGATGATAGCTGAGAGGGATTTGCAGCATCGGACTCAACAAGTTCACTAGTTGCGAGAGTAGTTGGTGGCATCCACACCACCACCACCACCTTCCTCATTAAGGAGGCTCTCCCGACCCCTTGCTTCTTAATTTCTTTTATGTATAAGTTTATTCCCCATTTTGTTGTGTGTCGTCCGAAGACAACTTTCTTTTTGGGGGGGATGTTGTTGTTGAGTAATTAGCATTTGTTAGTCGAGGGGTCGACAATTAGCTGATGGTTGCCAGCGATTGGCTCTCGACACCTCTCAATATATACATTGTACTTACCTTTGGGTGATGCTATTTGATGTTATGTTATGGTGTGGTCATAATACTGTCTCTGAGATACATTATAATGATTATGAGATTTATGAATATGTAGTTTTGAGCTCTCTCAAATACATTGTATATACTTACTATTATGTTTTACATGCATTCTATTATGTTATGAACAAATCCCACAGGGAAAACATGGATTGCATTTTTCTCTTTCACCATTTGAATGCATTTGAAATGGCTTGGAAGGTAATTTAATGGATATTGAGGTTTATATGCCAAGGCTTAGATGCTCCAATCTCATTTGGTGGGACATGCAAGATGAACCACTCTGATGCCAAATGATTTAGATCCTAGGTGGTCTAGGGGACAACATACTAGATGATGACCTAGACGTTTTGTGCATGTGTTCAGAGAATCAGAAGCATTATAGACACAAGATCTCGAAAGAGAAGAATACGATAATCGGAAGAAATTGTTTTATTAATCTGCATGATTTGTATATGGCATTCTCTTTAGGGATATGTATGGTTGTTATTTACTCCTATCTATCCTATTTTGGTCTCCTATGTGTTTATGTTATAGATGTACATTTATAGATTACATTATTGTGAAGAGAAATGCTTTTGTGGAAGTTGAATTGGCTTGATTTCCATGTGTAATACTTCTTCTCCTGATAGAATTTTGGTTTTGCAATGGCTTTAAAAGGTGTGCAAGGTTGTTGCTGGGATGTTTGAGATTTTGCACAACATTTTGCATGAAGTTTAAAATTGTGTGCTATGACTGCACTAACTCATGAAGTTTTTTTTTTGATGTGGAACTTAAACATATTTGTTTGTGGAGTTATGCAACATGGTTCCTAGCATTGCACAGATGGCATACGTCCAAGGATTGTGCATGATTGTATGATATCTCTTGAAATGGACAACATGGTTCCAAGCACTATGTGAGTGGCATATGAATCAAAGAATTGTATGCAAGTGCATGACATGGTTCTTGGCATTGCACATATGACACAGTGCAAGGAGTTGCACGTAGGGCTCTGCACTACTGTGTAGGTACCTAGGCTAGTGCACTCTGGATTGTTGCTTAGAGATTTTAGATATTGTGCGACATTCTACTCAGAGTTTTGTGCGTGCTAATGTGTATAGGTGCAGATGTGGTGCAAATCTTAGACAAATTTGTTTGTGGAGCTGTGTAGCATGGTTCTTGGTATTGCTTGAATGGCATTTGATACAAAGGGATGTGCAAAGCTGTATGATATCTTTTGAATTGCGCAGCATGGTTCCAAATACTATGTGCAAATGCATGACATGGTTACTGGCATTGTGTATATGGAGCTGCATGTGGGATTGTGCACTGCCTTGTAGGTGACTGAGCCTAGCATACACATGTGGCTACATGTGGGATACGGCATATACCCTTGCTATCTATACTGGGACCTAAAAATGTGCTGGCTATTCAGGAACTTAAATAGTACCAATAATTTAAGTGTATAGTAAGTTTTCTGCTGTGAGCCTAGGAAAGTGCTTTGATCCCATTTGAAATCTAAGAATAAAACTGAACTGGAATCTGGAAACTGGTAGAAATTTGCTAAAAATTTCATTGCTAAAATTTGTTTCTAAACTGAAAATTTTGAAAACAAAAATTTGCATAAAATTCTGAAATAAAAGTTTTTGAGATCTATAGGGAAAACTAAGTTCCAAATGATTTTTCTATTACAAAAAGCAATGAAACCCTTCTTCGATTGCCACCAGTAATCGGAACAGTCCAAACTCTTAGCCGAGTCACTCTCCATTCTGCAGACAACTGATATTCAAAGTGTAAAGTGGTGGTACAAACAGATTACACAATATTCGTAAAACAATAATCTGTTTATTACAGTATGTCCTGCCATACTTACAGAAAGGGAAACTTTTATCCTCGTTGTATCTTCCTTTAGCACTCTTTTTTATTTATTTTTCAGAAACAGACCATATCCTTTTTGATACATTTATCTAGGATTTCTATTGTCATTATTGATCTAGCAATATTTCTTTAACAGATAAGGTGATGAAATTCTACAAAATGTTTCTTAGTCAACATAGCTTTTTGTTTCCACATTTAAGAAAAAAATGAAGGTATGTGCATGCCCAGCTTTGGAAACTTGTTAGATGACTTGCATTGTGCTTATAAAGAAATAAACAAGCAACAAGTATCATTGCACGAGTTTGTAATGTCCCCAATATGGAGCCAAGGAATTAATATGTTGAAAATTAAATATAAGAAACAAAAAAAGCTAAAGTGAAATTCAGTTCAATTAATTATTTATTGTGGCCACTTTAAGTCATAACTTATCCTCTACCTAGGCCAACGTCATGAATAAAAGGGAGGTTAAATTAATAAAGCAACTTTATTATAATGTCAACTTTAAATTATAACGTAAAGTTGCTTTTTGGAGGGAAAATGAAAGAAAAGAAATTAAATGAAGTATTTCTCTCAAAATAGGGAAAGGGGCTATTATAAAGGGAGGAAAAAGGGAAATTTTGAATTAATTTTGGAGATGGTTTTTTTTTTCCTTTTTCTTTTTTCATAATTTCGAGTCTTTTCTTTGTGAGCTTGAAGCTTGCTTGAAGGTGTAGTAAAACCCTAGGATGAAAACCCTAGATAGTTTTGGGATTTGGATAAAAACCTAGATCAGCCCCCTTGGTGGATTCACTTCAGGGTTCACAGGTGCATTACATTGTTCAGTTTTGTGGACGACTATCCCATCCTTGGCCGTGACTTGGAGATATTCATGTCGCCATTGTGAGGGCAGATTCTCATTGATGTTTGACCCTGTTTGTGGGCGATTGTATAGTAACAACTTTTCCATTTTGGGCAGTGATTGTTCCTCATATTGCAGGGATTATTTGTGGGTTTGGTTGATATTGACTCCCCCTTGTACATTTGTATTGGCGCACCTCTACAGCAGCAGCACCACTTTTGCATTGGTCAGTCTTCTTGAATGCCATTTAATCTTCTTCCGCATGCTACAAATGATCATATCTCACAAGGGCTTTTATGATATTGGAGTGGAATCATGTGGGTATGTTGCATGTAAATTTAATGCATGTTCTAGCATTGTAACAGCAGTATACTTGATGTGACAGCCATGCATGTTTTATATTGGAATCATTTTCAATAGATTTGTCTTTGAAAATGCTTATTTCCTTGGAAATCTATATTGTTTCTTTTGCATTTTTAGTTTACATGTTTGCATGTTGTTGTTTTGCAATGAAATGAAACAAAACATTTCAAGAATCAAGAACCCAAATCAGACTTGAGAATGTTGGAATCATTTGCGGTTGTGCCAAAAACTTGAACTATCAATGCTTGTTATAAATTCTAGATTTAACCCGACCCACGTGAGACAGTTAAGCCATGTCATGAGTCCCTAAGGAGGTGCTGACCAGCAATTCAACAATTTCCCCCTCATCACCGATTGAGCCTTTAGAACCCACCGAAGGGAGACTCGAACTTGTGACCCAAGGCTCTGATACCAATTTTTGGAATCATTTGCCGTTGTGCCAAAAGCTGGAACTATCAACGCCCGATACAAATGCCAGATTTAACTTGACCCATGGGAGGCAGTTAAGCCATGTCACAAGTCCCTAAGGAGGTGCTAACAACTAGTCAACAGAGACAATATCCCAGTTCAGGATATTTCAAAGTTCTTATTTCCATGGACATGCATTCAATGTTTAGAACATCCAAAGGTCAATATGAGCATTATATTATAGCAACCAAATTATGCATAACATTAAGAGTATAATATAGTTGGAAAAACTTAGACTGATATAAGAGTCATCTACTACTTAATCAGTAGATTTTAATTTTAACATAGTAACGAAAGTCAGAACTCTTCTGTCCATTATTTATCAACTGAGCAGAGAGAGAGAGAGAGAGAGAGAGAGAGAGAGAGAGAGAGAGCATCATTATAATGATTTCTTCCTTGTCACAAAGCCATAGGCTTCCTCATGCTACTGCAGGAAGGGAGCCCGATCCATCATGAGGACTCAAGCATTCCGTGGCCAACGTGTGTAAAATATGTTCATATATGGAGTAACTGACACACGCCACCTATTAATGCAAAGCACAAATATCTATGCATATGCCTCTTGAGTCTTTGAAGCCATTCAAATTTAACTCAAACAATTCTTGGTCTAATTATTTGGATTAACTACTTTGGTCAAAGTATTCATTTCATTTATTTGTTCTCTTGGGACCTACCCAGTATTGCACCTTTACACATGTTGTTTATGTGTATGTTCATTCTTAGGGTTAACATTTAGCCAATAATATGAAGGACTTAACCTCAAATTGCATTATTTTACTTTGTTTCTTTGTTACAAACAATTATGCCATCAGTTACTATTCTTATTGAACCACAATGGTATTTCTGTTGAACAATGGAATGAGGTTACACTCAAGTGTGTTTTCCATCCAGTATTGCTGGAATTTTAACAGCTCCAGGGGTTGAATATTGCATTTAAAATATTGCAGACAAGTTATTTAATACTTCCACAAGATTGCCAGTCATAAAAATTCACATGATAGAGCTACAAATGCTTGTACAAATTCAGGCAAGGTATTGAATATGTTTACAAAACCATAGCAGACATAACATGGTAATGAACTTCATACTGCTGGGGTTGAATCCCTTATTCTTTCTTAATGACAAGCTAGTTTTTTAACAGTTTATATTGTAGAACTCTGAAGTTGTTTATGAACAATAGGGATTACAACCTGCTGCTGCTGAGAGGTTGAACATGACTGTTGGAAATTGCTACAGCGTTCATGTGAAATCCCATCCCTTAATTTAATCCACTTCCCAATGGCTGCTATATAATTTGCAACAATCAAATTCAACCTAAATCCACTTTTTTCAAATCTTTAATAGAAAAATTAAGTTATCCTCAGAGGAATTTCAGCAACAGATACTGTTCAGTTGTGACTACATTTTGCTGGATGGTATATCAGTTTTTTTTTAAGAGCTTTACAACCCTCCTGTTAGCTAGGGTTTGATATTGCTTATTAAATCATTGTAAACATCCTTCCATAACAGTTGACATACTTCATGTTTATGTATATATGGACTTTTATGTAATTGGGAGCTAATTTTCAGTCTAAAAATAGTCCTCTAAATTTTTTGAAACAGCATCACATCCCACTAATTGGTTTAAATCAGTAATAAACAGCATGAAGAATTTTGATATAACAGGATTCTGAGAGTAATCTGTTTTGCAAGCCTGAGTGCATATAAAGTTTTTACTATTTATTACCAATTGCAGCTAATTCTCAAGTCCAACTGCCAACCCTGGTGTCATGTCCCCTCCAAAATGAGAAGTCGCAGCATTATCAACTAAATCAAATCACAGCCTTCAAATTATATTCCGGACGGCTGGCTTAAAGATAACATAGTTTAAGTAAGAAAGTCATTTAATAATTAATATTAATCTAAGGGAAATAATGATCATTAAATTAAATAAAGAAAATACTTCAAGACAGCTGTTTCCTAGAATAAAAGATGATTAAAATATAATTAAGGCTTGAGAGTTATGACTCTTCAAAAGGGCAGAGACAATGAAGAGGCATGACTTCTCCCTCATATTGGAAGATATAAAAGGGAGAAGAATTCATTTGAAATGGGACATTCAGGAAGGATCAAGAAAGGAAGGACCAAGAAATAAATCGAATAAAGTCTGATTTGGGATTAAGTGCAGAAAAAGCAGATAAGGAAGTGAAAGACATTTAGTATTTAGTAAGGAGATCTGCATTTCAGAAGTCAGCCTTAATTAGATATGTTAAATATTGTGGTATACATGAGAATATGTTGATATGTATGCTTAGTGTATATATCATGTCCCTTTTTCTTAAAGGGAATTATTTTATATTTTGGCCCCCTATATGTAACTTGTGGTTTCATGTTTTTTGGCAAGGACCTATTTGCATCTTGGCGCCATCTTTTGGTCATCATCGATCATCTATCACAAGTCTCTTGTTTGCAGCTTTAGAGGTGCAAGATCCTCCTTTGTCTGCCATGTTCGCCCAAATTGGTGAAGTTTTCAATGGAAGACAAATTTGCAACAATCGAGAATATTCTCTATTGTCTAAAATACCATTTTTCTTTGTCAGCAATTCATTCACGTTGTCTCTGTGCCTATCTATAAAATAATATATTTGCTATGATTGGATTATAATATCTGAAGATTGTCATAATGTTGTGGAGCTACCTATGTGCCAACTCCCTTTCAATAGTTGCAATAGTATATTATTTATTGGTTGGCAATCTGAAGGTTTGTTCGAAGATTAGAGATGATATCCTCGAAATAAATAATAAATATTGAAGCATTGTGGGTGCGCTTGAAGAGTGAACAATCAATACGAATGCCTAATAATCCAAGACGTGCCACTTCAGATTTGATTGCATTTGAGCTACTTTTGACGACTGCTTAAGGATTAATAGATTAATATAAAGACAAAATATAGAATATTGCAATCATCATGGGACTTGAGGAAGGGCTAAGCTATATGCCACCTGTCAAAGTAATTGGGTTCTTGCGAACTAACGCCACCATCGTAGAGTATTGCTGTTTTATGTGACAGTCATCAGAAGACACATTGTGAAGATGACAGAGGTAATTATCACTCACGGAGTATACCATGTAACCATTAGTGGAAATGACACTGAATTCATACAATATCCGTTGATAGTGACTCTTGGGGACCAGGTCCCAATCTGATTATTGTCTTAGATATTGCTGCACAATATTCAAGGAACAAAATTGCTTGAACTAAGGAAAGATGACTTTCAAAAGTTTCTTCCTTAATTAGAAATCTTAAAATGGTGTGCGATATATATAGAAGTGCATGCCTTTGAAGCAGGACTTACACATTCGTAGAAGACTCAGTCAGTTCAAGCAATATTTCTATCAACAACCATCTAATAGTCATTATTGGTTGCTGTTGTGACCATATGTTGTTTGATGGGATCTGAGAAACTAGGAAGGCAAAGATCTAATTCACCAATGACCCATCAGGTGAATTATAGAGGCAAGGAATTATTGTGACTAGCAAGTCATTGAACTCCAGTATAGTGAATTCATATATCAGGCTATTATGAATTATTGATGGGAGAAGCTAGATTTGCAGTGTATCTACATATGAACTTGATCAGTGATTCATCCTTGTATTGAGAAGTGGTTATTGGATATCTATTGCTATTGTCGATTACTGTAGTGCACAATCTGCAGTATACAGTGCAAGAAGAGTTGTTGGGAAACTCATTGAGTCATTCAAAGGCTGAAACAAGGGAGGTCAAACACTGTTGTCCTGATCAGTTTGCACACTCCATTGATTAGTGCGGTTAGTTTTCTTTACAACTACTATTTGTAATCTTATTAGAAGTCAATGTTACTATTTTGATCTCAGGCTGTAACTTCAATACTGGCTTTGTAATGAGAGATGGTCCTAACATTTGTGCTAGTAAACTATTTGACAAAATAAAGGAGACAAAATTTGGCAATATTCCACTGGGGATATTATAATGGTATCAGAGTTGGTGATCTTGCCAGCTTGTTGGGTAGTTCAGACTTTGGATTGCAACATGGCAACCAACAATAGATAGTGGTTGGTGAAGACACTTCAAGAAGTTGGTGACAAGCTTTGTTTTTGCCATCATCAAGGAGATAATGTTGTCATCACACTAAACGAATTGGAAGCAGATTCGCGTATGGCGGAGTAGTCACCTTCCCTTTCATTGCAAGTGGCCCTTGTTCCTACTATGGCTGCATTAAGGTGGTAGTGGTTGCTGTGACATTCTGATAAGGGGATCAAGTTGTCGGTTATCGTATGCCTGAGCCAGATTTTGAGAATCTCGAGATGACACGATGAAGGAGATATTGTACTCGATGGTAGACAACTTTCAAGGCCTTGATTACATTAGTAGCATTCACTCTTCAAGGAGGGTTTTGATATTGAAGATCTTTGCAAATTTCAGAGGGAGTTGCCTTTTCTTGGAATTGGAATTGCATGATTTGATCTATGACTCGTTTCATCATTTCTTGGTCACAATCGAGATATATCATGATATGGAGGTGTTCACAGCCATGGAGAACATTATGATTTTGTGTATTGAGGAGATGGATTTAATATCCCAAACTATCTTAACTATCTATGGGCTGTTCGTAATCCAGAATGTGTTCCTCCTATTGCTGCATATAAATTGGTCAATAATGTTTTCAAGCATTGTGAGGAAAAATTGAAGTTTCACTTGCACAAGGGTGAGGAAGTTGGTGACAGCAATAAGGGTGATGGACTACGTAAGGAGAATGGAGATATGTTCGCATTTTCACTTCAGCCACATAAGGATATGAACAAGCAAGAAACATTGGCACCTCCGAGTGGAGAACACCAAAGTCTTCATGACTACCACAAGGTTGAAGAAGATGCATTCATGGAGATTACCGAGCCAACGATGGTCGATCAGCTACATGGAGATATCAAATCTTTCTATATTCCTTTGCATGAGACAGCAGTACAACTCATTGGTAAGGAATAAATTTGTAATAATGTTTGGACATGTAGTGAGATTGATTTCACTTGCTTCATTCACATGTTTGCTTTTGAATAATACTTGATGAGATCATATGAGGCATTTTTCCTTAGAGAGCTGATTGTAGAGACTAGGAGATTGCCTAACAATAAGGTCCTACAATATGACGATATTTAGTTTGTCATGGTTGCTTCACCATGGTTTTGGTTGGAGGCAAAGAACATCATGGAGTTGCAGATTTGGATCAGTAAAGAAACATTTGACTTTCAGCATCATAGACTAGCACGTGTTGAGGATGCGATAAGGAAGGACAAAAGGGAACATAATTCTGATTTTCAGAATGCAATCAGTAGTCCATTATCAGCACATGAGCATTTGCATTGAGGACATCCATGTGTGGGTTGATAAAACACATGATCGAAGTTGGAGATGCTGATTGCCCACAGTCTGATTTCATAACAGCAAGTGAAGAAGAGCTTGAGGTAAAAGATTCTACTCACAGTCACACTGATAACAATCTATTTGAAGACAAGTTTGATGGATAAAATGTTGAGGAAGGAGCTGTAGACAAATCAGAGTGATTTTTTCATTGCTTGGAAGGTCAACTAACGCTGAATGAAGACATGATTGTTGCATCTCTCACTCACATTGATGAGACCCATATCTTGGAGAGCACAAGAGAGAGAGCTATCACATGTGGATTTGCAGGCTCTTAGAGAAGCTATGGTGGCGATGAAATTAGATATCTTACACCTTGCTGATAGAGATCATCTCATCTCCTCCAGCTCAATGAGATGTATTCCGATGCTTTAAGAAGGAAAGAAGATGAAGTTGATAAGCTTACCTATGAGCTTAACTATGGACTTCTTGAAGAGTGCTCAAATGGCCCCTCAAGAATCAGAAAATCAGATTGATGAACCTTGTTCGAAGTTGAGTTTGGCACATTCAGTATTCGGATTGGATATTATATCATCTTTTGCAGCCACACCTGAAGAAGAGGAAAGGAATGCAAGAGTGTTGGACATCGGGAAAACGAAGGAGGGGATGGAAGATAATTTTCAGTTGGATCCTTCATACGGAGATACAGAATGGGTGAGATCTCCTTGTGCTTTGAGGTCTTATCACGAGGAGGATGATTCCTTGTTTGAGCTTGATGCTGCCCTAGAATCTGAAAGTTTTGATTTGCTGATGGATGACAGTGATTCCTTGGTAAAGCTTGATGCTGTCCCATGCTTAGAAGGTTCTGCTTTTCTTGTTGACAACAATTTCTTGGTTGGATTTGGTTCTGCCATAAACTTAGAAAGCTTTGATTTCCTGATTAGTGACAGTGATCTCTTGATCAGACTTGATGCTCAAATTGTTGATAGCTATTGTTTGATTGAGTTTGACGCTGCCTTAAAATAAAAAACCTCCGATTTTCTGATTTTGGACAACAACACTTCAATTAGGACAGTTGTCATCCATGATGAAGGTAGTTTTCAATGGAATACACACCTTGGGCAGCAAGGTTCAATGACATCTATTATCATAACAGCCAAGAGGACAAAGATTTGAGTCAAGCTTGAAACATGCGATCTTCAGCTAGAGACATTCTTTGGAGCGGCATTCAATGAAGAACCTTTCACCATGAAGAAAGGATTGTTGAAGGACACTAAGGATAGGTATGACGGCCATTTTGATTTGTTGCTTGGCAACAACAGTCTTTTCCCCTTTGCATCATCATGAGATAGCAGCTACTCCACAGGAGGATGATGGCACTCACATTTTATGTGAAGGATGTAATGAGGATTCTGATTTTGCACATCAGATCTTGGTGGATGTATATCAATTGCAAGGAATGTGTGATGGATGGCTACAAAGGGGAAGGAGGGCTAAATGTTGGCTACTCAAGTGAGGCATTGCTTACATTCAAATAAGTTGAGCATGGAAAGGGGTGTGTTTGTTTGCATCATGGGGCTCATGAGATTCCTCTTTTTGAGAACCCTTTGAAAGTTCAAGTGATGGAAGAAGAAAGGATAGCTGAGCATACACTTGTGAACAAGCCACCAATGTTATACTTGTTGAGGGAGACATAAGTAATTCAGAATTGGTTGGCCTCTTGGTCTCTCATGGAATGTTGGAGGAGTTCTCTTCTAGGATATCCTGTGGCGGAGGTCATACCTTTTGGACCAGCCTTTGAGGGTGGCATGGTTGGTTCATTTTGGCTTGTGGACATTCGTGGAGAAGCCATTGGTATACTTTTTTCCCATGCTTCATCATTGAAGCATGAAGCTATTCACTTTGTAGAGCTAGTGCTCATGATCGATCTTCTCTATGGTGAGAGGATTCTTCTTGGAGAGACCAAGTTGTAGTTGAGCCTTGAGATTTCAGAATGTCTCTTTGGGACAACAACTGATGGGTATGATAGCATGATGACTTGGGAACTTGGCATCAATGTGTTTGATGATTTTCTGTAGTGGGATCTTGATGAGTTGCTTCACAATTCTAGGCATGGCGATGATTATATTAGAGTAGAGCAACAAAAGTTTGATGGAGATTTGTGCAACATTGGAGGATTTCTTCAGCCTACTTCCAGGAGAGCTAAGGAGGTAGCACCTATAATCATGATGCAACATAGAGACTTCAACAAATATGCATATTGGCATCTGTTGATGGGGGTTTTGCATACCACCAACAAAGAATAGAATGCACCAAGTGTACCCTACTCTCTCTTAAACAAGGAAATCTTAGGTGCTATTGGATGTGATTAGATGAGATAACCCCAAGGTTCCTAATGTCAGGTCTTGCTGGTTTCACAAGGGGACCTACGCAAATGTTCCTAGAATGTGGAGGCAATTCTTTCTCTCACTTTATACTTTCACTAATCTAACGAAACTTCTTCTAAACAAATAGCAAAAGGGACAGGATTAGAGAGGTTAAGCGAAGAATTCTTGAGGACAATGACAATGATGGACAATGCTTTAGACAAGTGGATTCCACCAAACTGATTTCTACTTAACCAAAATATCAAATAGTGCAATCTTCTAAGGAGGCAACGGATTTTCAGATTGCAAGTATACATCAAATTTCCAACAATGGTGCAATTCAAACATACATTTACAATTGAACTTAATTGTTGTAAACTAGGTTTAGACTAACCATGCACTGCACCTTACATCAACAAGATACAAATGGCATGGACTGGAAATCCATCAAATATCTTCACATTAGGCCATCAAAACCATTGAATCAAACTACCATTGAAGAATAGAAACCATGCATACATTTGGAGCATACAAGAAAGATACCATAACTTCAATATTTGTCTTTGCGTTAACTTTAAATGTCATTTACAGCATTTTTTGCTCTTTGGCTCCTACTACTAAAACTACTAACTTCACAAATGAGAAATGCCTTGCCTTTTAAAGAGGAGGCTCTACAAGATCAATGATAGAGATCCACTCAACACCAAGCGCTGAGATTTGCCTTCTAGAGACATTTGGATATTAAAATACATTATCCTTCACCTACTTCCACTAGAAGACAAAATTACACACTTCCCAAGGAGAATAAGACAAAATAGTAGGTATGGGAAATATTATTTTGAATTTTCAATATTACATACAAATTGACTTTGGATTTTCCCATTCCTTTTACAATAAAATACATTTCTTGAATATTTCTTCTTGAAAACATTCCATTCTTACTTTGACTTTTTAGGTGTATTATTTATAATTCCAGAATTCTGAAATTATCTTGTTGAGCTCACTCCGTGGGTATATTTCTCCTTGAGTAGAAGTACCGACATGCCCTTTTGGTTGTTCTTTGTTTCAACGACCTTGTAGCTTCCTCCAATCCTTGAAAGTTTTCATCTGGCCAACACTCCTTGTTCCTTCCAGAGACATCCATCCTGCAATAAAAGATTGTTCCATCATTTCATAATTCTATGTGATCAATAACATCGTAATCCTATCAAATCGTAATCTGTCACCCTCATGACTCTAGATTTCTTTGTTCCTTATGGAGGGGCTTCAGTTCTGTATTTGGATTGGAATCAATTAATCACTCCAGACCTTGGACTGAATTTAACTCTGATTTTCTGGATTTGGATTTCCAGAATTTGGAAGCCAGACTTTGGGGATTGGGATTGGAAGCTTTGGACTTGGAAGTCTGAGATTGCATCTGATTTATGATCTCTGACTCAAGAATTTAGATTTAAGAATTCTGATTTTAGGATGAAATTCTGGAAATCAGATTTTGAACTTGAATTTCTGATTGTGAACATGAAATGCAATGCTGGATCTGATTTAGGAATTCTGAAATCTGAACTAGGAAAATGGAAGAGGAATGAAAAGGTGGGTTAAGAGTGCATTTTGGAAATTTGTATTTTGAATCTCCCCCTTCCTAGGTGCACTTGGTGTCACTTTTGGGATTGGTGGATATGGAACATTTTTTTGGAGTGATGGCATTGGAGATAAGCGAAGGGAAAGGGCAGCTATGGAGGAAGTTCTTGAACTTTGGAAATGCATCCTTTGTCTCCTTAGGCGCACTTGTAGGACATTTTGGAAATGGCACATGTGTTTGAAATTTTGGAAATTTCTTGTTCGGGGTCTTTTTCTACCAAGTGCCTAGGGCCACCTTGTTCATTTTGCTCTTTCACTTGTTTTGGTTGCTGTCCTAGGTGCATGGAGGAAGATTTTGGAATTTACACTTTGTAGTGCATCCCCTCCATGAGACTTAGTGTGCCATTCATGCTTTTATTTGCATTTTCTTGGTTTTATTGTGCAAGGCGCACATGGAGGGCAAACAAGAAATGGCGCATTGTGGAGCATTTTGGAAATTTCCACTTTGTATGTTATCCTTGCCATGAGGGTAAGTGCACCATTCTCCTTGGCTGATTTTACATCTTGTTTCGTTTTTAGTGCATAGGGGGATGCACGCTTGAAGTGGAAGTTATGAAAATATCTGAAATTCCAATTTATGTTCAATTCCCGCCAATAGGTGCCATGCACCTTCTTTTCTTTGCCTTAGCCATTTTCTTTGTTTCCTTGTTCTAGGCACATATGATGTTTTAAATTGGAAATGGTGCATAACAGAGAATTTTAGAAATTTCATGTTTGCATCCTATGCCTACCATGATGGTACTTGTGCCCACTTTGCTTAGTTTTGCACCTTTGTCTTGTCGATCTCCTTGTTTGGCGCACATGGAAGGCAAACAGGAAATTTCTTGTTTGTGCCTTTTCCATCCAAGTTGCTTCACATGCCTTATGCATTGTGACTTAGCATTTTTTCCTTGTTCTATTGCAAATTCTTTGCCTTGAGGCGCACATGATGGAAGGTCAAGGAGAGTTTTATGAATTTTTTTGTTTAGGCCTTATTCCCACCATGTATTAACAACTGCTTGTCTTGTTTAACTCCTCCAAGTACAAGTTAAGGCTCCTCCATGTTCTCCTTAGTCAAAATTATGAGTTTCTTCTTTTCATGGAAGCTTTATATCTCAACTTGGTGTCCATGTGATGGTTCTGCTCAAAAACGTCCATTTCCAAGTTGTTCATCTCATCCTAGGCTTGTTCTTGCTTAATTCCTAGTGTGCTTTTCCTTGATTAGAATTGTGCATTCCAAGGATACAAGGATGACCCCTTACTCATTCCTAATTTCATGAATGTGGAAATGATGAAACCTTCACTTAGGCTTAGCTTTGACGACTCTATAAAAGTTTCTTCATATTAGTTTCTCTCCACTTCTCCATCATCATAAAGAAGTCTTTGCATCTCAATTAATATCTCTTGACACTCAACATTGTCCAATTGACTGTGATGGTTCATATTCCCAAATTGCTTCATTTTGATCGCTTTTTTCCATTTTCAGACTTTTGTCCTTACTATTCCCTTTCTATTCGAATCTTAGGTAGTTTCCAAAGTTACTATTGGCCCGACCTCTGCCTGTGCAATGCGTTCTCCATGTTTTACAGTGACAAGACAAAATATAGAGTGTAATGCTATGACTAAACTCATACCTAAGCTAATGTAAAGACTCAACAAGAAGAATGGGGTTCCTTGTCTACGACAGTGTGTGTGTGTGTGTGCAAGGCACAACAACATCCACTTTTGGTTTGGGATTTGAGAACTCATCAAAGGGCGATTGATTTGATGGATTGCTTGAGGGCAAACAATCTTTGGGTTGGGAGGTTGTCATGTTTCCGTTTCTTTAAACAAAATATTTTTTATTTTGGCCTAGTCCTATATGTAACTTGTGGATTTATGTTCTTTGGCAAGGATCTATTTGTAACTTGTGGACCTATTTGCATTTTGGACTCATCTTTCGAGCCACCCTTTTGAATTGTATTGGGTCCGACTTGCTTGTTAATGGAGGTATGAACCTCATACTTATTCGGCTTCCCAGGAGCATTTGGAATCATCATCGATCATCTATCTAATTGTTTGTATTTGAAATTGAGTCTCTTGTTTGCAATTTCAGAGGTGCAAGATCCTTCGTAGTTTGCTGGGTTCACCCAAATTTGTGAAGTCTTCAATTGAAGACAAATTTGTAATAATTAGGATTATTCTCTATCTTTTGGACTCGAAAATATCAGTATTCTTTGTCAATAATTCATTAATGTTTTCTCTGTGCCTATTCGCAAAATAATACATTCGATATAAATTGATTGTAATATCTAAAGATTGTGATGATACTATGGAGCTACTTGTGTGCCCACTCCGTTTCAATAGTTGCAATATATTTTTATCTATGGGTTGGCAATTTGAAGGTTTGTTCTAAGATTAGAGATGATATCCTCAATAAATAATATATACTGAAGCATCATGGGTGCAGTTGAAGAGTGAATAGTCAACATGAATGCCGAATAATCCAAGACATGGCACTTCAGACTTGATTGCATTTGAGCTACCTTTGACAACTGCTTAAGGATTAATATAAATACAAAATATAGAATATTGCAATCATTACAGGATTTGAGGAAGGGCTAAGCTATATGTCGCCTGTTAAAGTAATCGGGTTCTTGTGAACTAACACCACCATTGTAGAGTGTTGCCTTTTTCTGTGATAGTCATCATAAGACATCGTGAAGATGGTAGAGGTAATCATCACTCATGAAGCATACTGCGTAGCTATTAGCAGAAATGACACTGGAGTCATACAATATCCCCTGATAGTGTCTCTAGGGGATTAGGTCTCAAAACGATAATTGTCTCAAATATTGCTACACGATATTGATGGAACAAAATTGCTTGAACTAAGGAAAGACAACTTTTGGGAGTTTCTTCCTTAATCGGGAATCATTATTATGGTGTGCAATATATATAGAAGGACCATCATCTAAAGGACTTACAAATCTGCAGAAGATTTAGTTCAAGCAATCACTGTCGTGATCATATGTCCTTTGACGGGATTTGAGGAATTAAGAAGGCAAAGATCTAATTCATCGATGACCCATCAGGTGAATTACAAAGGCAAGGAATTATTGTGACAAGCAAGTTATTGCACTCCAGTATAGTGAATTCATATATCAGCCATTGATGTTTGGGAGCGATGTGAAGTATTTTTGGGAGAAGCTAGATCTACAGTATCTCTAAATACGAACTTGATTGATGATTCATCCTTGTATTGAGAAGTGGTTATTCGATATCTATTGCTATCGCAATTGCTGTGGTGCACAATCTCTAGCATATGTTGCAAGAAGAGTTGTTGGGAAACTCATCGAGTCATTCAAAGGCTTCATTAGGGGAGGTCAAACATTGTTGCTCTGATCAGTCTGCACACTCCATTGATCAGCCCAGTCAGTTTCCTATTTGACTACTATTTGTAATCTTATTTGAAGTCAATGTTATTGTTTTGATCTTAGGCTGTAACTTCAATATTGGCTTTGTATATACGTGATAATCCTAACATTTGTGCTAGTAAACTATTTGACAAAATAAAGGAGACAAAATTTGGCAATATTCCATTGGGGATACTACAGTTTGCAGTGTGGATACATGTTATCAAATATATATATCTATGCTCTTTAATTCTCTTACCAAGATGTTAATAAAGTTTATTATGCTTCTTTAATAAATAAATAAGTTTATCTTTTTTTTATTCCCACAATCATAGGGAAATGGAAGGAAATGTGTTAGGGAGAGGCAGTAGACCGGTTCCCTCGAATTAAGTAGGCCACCCCAAGTGATGGAATTGTATGAATGGGTATTCCTGCCACTTGTGGGCCAAGGGACGAGTTGTCTTAGTTGGACGCTTTGCGGTCTTGGGCTTAATTGGGCCGAACAATCTTCCTCAATGACCTGGGTTTCCTTGAATTATGTAGGCCACCCCAAGTGATGGAATTGTATTTGTGGATATTGCTGCCACTTGTGGGCTGAGGGGCAAGTTGTCTTAGTTGGACGCCGTGCACTCTTGGGCTTAATTGGGCTGAACAAGTTTCTAGGCATCCTTTGTGGGTTTTCTCTCCAAACCCTCCTATGATTAATTATGGGAAATGATCTATTGATGCCTTGGTTGCTAGAGTTCAAAAACTATTGCATGATTTAGCTGAATAGATTTAGATGATTATTGCTATATTTATGCACTTCTATTTGTTGTTAGATCCCTAATGCTAATAGAGATAATTGGTCTTATGAATTATTTTTTAAATATGGTCTAACATGACTGCAAGATCTAAATAGGATTATCGTGATAAAGGTGTTTTATTGGTAAAGATATATTACGTTTCTTATTTTAATTGTACTTGTGATTTTAGGGCAAGATTTAGGGCAATCCCAAAAGGGGACATTACAATGGTATTAGAGCCTTGATCTTGCCAGCTTGAGGATGAAAAAGAGAAGACAACCTTGCTTAACCTCAAATATTTCCTAAAAGTCTCTTAGAACTTTTGAAAATGCCTAATCTGGGGAAATTATTCATAAAGGTATCATTCTGCTACCCACTGAAGAGAAAGTAGTTCCCCAAACATTACAAGAATCCACAAATCCTTTCAAATTACAATAGTTATAAGTATAGCCATTCATCAAAGATTCTAAGGTAGTTTACAACAATAATATTAATCCTGTTACCATATGCAGAAAGACATAGAACCTTGAAATGTAATTCATCTACCAAGTTCTTTACCAATATCACTTGAAAAATAAGTGTTAAGTTTCGAGTTTTAAGTTTAAAGAGTCAATTTAATCACCAGATTATTCACAAGAATCAATATGATTACAGTATCTACTGCATCTTAACTAGCGGGACAAATCCTTTCAAAGATTCTATCTGTCAACCATATTATAAGAATACACTAAGTATCAACAACACACAATAGTGATATCCCCCGATGGTTTCCTTGCAGTCTAGTTGACTCCTCTACTTTTCTCATAGTAGCTTTGATATTCATTATTGCACAGATATGATTTGATTCTTTACGCAATCAATGTCATCTGTAACTATTTTCAGGTTGGACCACCGGTCTGAGTTTTATTCACTTTCCTGTATGTATCTATTTATATTCTTCATAATGTTGGAAACAGTTTTTATTCTGTTGTTTCTGTAGAAGTATTAAAATAGATTCCTTTGGTTTGTCTATCTATCAGATTAGACAGCTTTAATTTTTTTGTGGGATTCCTCTGAGTCTGTATTGAGGTAGCTGTGACTGTTGCCAGAAACAGAGAAAGCAGTGACAAATCCCTACAGTTTGAAGACCTTTATATTCAACTTGGATTGTTTATAAAAAGGAAACTTTTACGACTGCAAAAATGTATTGTATAATTTGTTAAAATAATTAATATCTTTCAAGATAGTTCTATCTCCATGAATATTACTGCATATCTCAGGTTTTAGCCCATTTTGTTAGTTATGGTTTGGTTTTCTTGGTAAGAATTTCAGTTTCCTAAAGAATAAAACTGTAGGCATCATCTATAAGAACTGAGAACAGATGGGAAATTTTCCTAGTTGTATGATTGCAAAAATAACCTGAATGCTAAATACATGTGGCTTGAGAGTGTTATGAAGAGATCTGCACCGTAGTCCTAGCTGTTGACATAATTCGGTGCACTCTATCTTGAAGCGTGGGTCCCATTTTTGATACATTAGCAGAAAGAGACAGTAAAATAGAAGGGGACTCAAGACTAGCAGGATACACATGTTGGGAAATTGTGATGAGTAGGGAGAGCATTGTAATGGTATAATTGAATTGTAGGGTTTACAAGTATACATGGTCTGCATTGACAACCTCTACTGAATACTTCTGACCCTCCAATTTTGCTAAGAGTTTATATGATGCTGTTGGTAGCATCCTATGGATCTTGAACTCTGATTAATAACCTTTATGATGATGTATTGGTGAAAGAATCATGTGTGGGGTTTTGATTTCAATTAGATTTAGATGATTGTTGATATATGTATGCACTTATATATGTTGGTAGATCCCTAACCCTTATAGAGATAATTGGTCTTATGAATTATATTTTAATAATCTCTAACATGACTGCAGGAAGTGTCCATATCAGTCATTTGTGTCATATTTTAGTTATTTTTCATTTTTTCATGTTGTTAGGAATTCTTATACATTGGTTATCCAAAGCATCTCAAGCTCTTTGAGCTTTGTCAGATTATATGTGACTACAGTTATTTTAATGAAATAGTTTTTTTGCCATTGATTCATGGTTAATTATGATTGTCATATCATATGTGACTGCTATTATTTTCTTGAACTGAACCGCATGGATTTGTTAAACAGATAATTAAGATTGTTGTTTCATATTTGATTACTATTACTTTCTTGAAAAAAATGTCTGGTTTTTGATTCAGCTTTTAATTAATATGAAGTTCTAGTTCCTACCTGCATTTACTACAACATACTTCTTGGAACTTGGGTATTATATGATAATAGGAATGGAGATGCTTGTAGAATTCTTAACTACTGCTGGATTCATTGGTCTTGCTATACATGGTTTCTTAGGATTGTGATATGAGTGTTAAAAATGGCACGATGTTAATCTTTTTCCTGTTATTGACTTTCCAGAGAACATGTCTTTAAAATAATTATTCGTGGTTGAGATTGACAAGGTTGGGTCTGGAAATGGAGTCTGGGACTGTCAATGTAGACTGTGAGATGCAGAGAACTGTGCTTCAGCTTCCAAGTTATACGAGTTTTAAGAGAAACAAAGTTTAATTTCAAATTTTCAAGTATTTGTAGCTTCACACAGGCCTTTGTGTTTTAATTTGTTCAATACTAACTTCTTTGAATGCATACATTTAACAAGATTCAGATATTGCTTCTAGTGCTAATAGAAAACAGCTTGTTCACTAAGCACTCATTCATTGTGATTTAATTTCTGATAATTCCTTGGTATGTATAATAGTTGCTGATAAATGTTGATCATTGCAAACTGAAGTGTGTTTTCTTTCTAGAAGTTACATGGTTTCTCTCTCTCTCTCTCTCTCTCTCTTTTTAAAATGACAGGGAAAACGCTGGACTAATTATGGATCCACCCAAAGACATTTTGGGAAAAAAATAATCTGTAAGGAATGTAACTTAAATGAAGTAGAACACTTAGGATGGAACATACTTCTTTATTACTAATTTGCAAGATTATGCCATTCAACTGAATAGCTTTTAATCTGATTAATATTTTGATTTGACGGTGATGCATTTTACTGTAAAGTAGTATCTGAATCAAAGGATAATTGCATTGGTTGAAATTTCTCATTATTTACTGTTTCCTTTGGTTAATAGGTTCTGATGGATACCAACCAGATGCATATTCTGATCAAGTTCTTCAACCTGGTTGGATTGACAGGAAAAGTGGCTTTCCTAATCCTCATGAAGAGGTATGCTGTGTCTTATCTCTGCAATGTATTTATTTGATGATAGAATCAATTACCTTCCATTCTTAAATGAAGTGCACATATCGCATTGTGTAGAATGTTGTACATCTTGCATCATATTATCCTTTATAAAATAAAAGAAACATATAAACACAGTAGTTGAAAGCAGCTCTGAGTATAGTTAGAATAGTTATCAATAAAGATGGTTAAACTTATAAATCAGACGTTGATAACAATGCCTTTATTGAGTATATTTTGTTTCAGGTACATTTTACGCCCAACACCAGCTTGTACTTTTGGTTTGTATTTGGATTGTTATATAGGGAACATTGATGGCTGACATTGTTAAAGACATGTAACTAAAAATTAAACTTTAAGAAAGCTTAATTGGAAAGGCAGCACTGGGAACTGATATATGGTGAGAGGTATTCAAAAGATATGAGGCGGTGACAAAAAATTAGTATAAAAACATAGGATTTTGCATTTTGAGTTGTTTCAACACGTCTCATTACTTATCAGATCCATAAATATCAGGATCAGTGTTAACAAACCATATTGACAAAACATTTTAAAGAAATAGCTTGTTAAAGATTTAAACACAGTGTATGATCTGACTTAGTAGCTATGAATTTTAACCCTACTTTCTTGAGACCTTGTCAAAGTCCTCATCTCCAATACACAGATTTTAAGGCTTTACATGATATTGGTTTGTAATCAGGAACTAAGATTGATCTATATTGAGCTTCACCTCATTTGCGATTCCTTTATAGATGATTGATATGCTACAGAAGCAAGACTTGGTTCAGATGAAGGTGAACAAGAGTTGGAGATGTGAGTGTCAAATATAACTAAGTTCTTTACTGCTCAGGGGTCATGCTAATTCCCTTTTGTATACATTGCATTCTTGGCACATGCTACTATTATCCTTATAGCACTCCCAAAGAAGATTGTGTACGTGTACAATGGACAACTCGTTGCCTTCAAATAAAAGTTAATGAAGGAAAAATACAAAAAAGAAGGGAAGATAAACCAACCTTATGTTGACGAACAAGATCGTATATAGAAAGAATCTGAATGCTTACTATTGCTTGATATTGCCGCTGTGATTGATATCAACCATTGAATAAGCATCCTTTATAAATACATTAATAGGTAGTTATATATACGTAGAGGTGTGACTCTTACAATAGAGTCACAAGTCTACATATATGTAACTACTAATTAGTTTGCTGATTAATTAGTTAAGCAGCACCGATTCATTTAGATGGTTATGTATATTAAATACAATTACACACACACACACACGTGTGTGTGTGTATATACACACACACACACACATATAGATATATGTTTATAGTATACATTCCATCAATCAGATCGATGCTATTCTCTAACACTCCCTCTTAGCAAGAGAGAATTGATCAGTGTGTTATCACAATCCCCGACTTATTCGAAATTGGATTTAGTGATAACTTCATATCAAGATATTCGACACAGCTCGGGACATCATCATGATGTACTCATCTTGATAGAAGAGTTATCGCAATCCCCAACCAATTCGGAACTAGATTTAGCGATAACAGTCAAGATATCTGGCACATTCCGGGACAACAACTTAATTTAGTCTAATCTTGATTCACATGTTATAATCCCCGATCAATTCGGAACTGGATTTAACAACTCCAAAAAATTCAGTGTCAGGACTAGTGACTACAATACATAGTCATACCTGAGACTAGGTTAAGCTATTGTCTAAGTCGTCACCTAGCAATAGTAACCCAACACATATGAAAGATTGTCACCTTTCATAATATAACACAAAATGAATGGGCCCATAAAGTCACACATATGGCATCCACTTTGACTCTTCTCAGAGGGTGGATCCACCATGGCTTATCCCAGAGAGTGGAAACCAAGACTTCCACCTTAGACTTGTCTATCAAGGACAAGAATCATTTAAGATACAAAATGATGGATCACTGAAGCTGAAACCTTCTTTTCAGCTAAGGTTTTACTTCTCAACATACCAAGGTTATCTGAAAGTACACAATCTTCTTTCTAGCAAGGGGTTTGGTAAGCATATTGGTCGTATGTTCTCCACTGAATTGCATTTGTTTGTACTATCTCATAGTCTTGGTGAATTTTGAGCTTACAAAGTATACACCATCTTGACATGGTACACTCCCTTTGAATTTGTATGACCAAGATCCTGGGGTGCCAACTTAATTTGATCTTCTAGCATCTCCCTCTGACATACAACCTTCTCACATGGTAATAATCATAATTCTCTGCTACAATTTCTTGATTACTAGAGAACCAACAAAACGTGGTCTACTCCCTCTGAATCAAGATCCTCGAATGTCCACTGATGCAGATCCTTTAGCTTCTCCCTCTGTCACGAAGGCATACCTTGTTTATATACTCAACTCAGTGTCACTGCAGGATGTCACTTCATACCTTCCTTCCTGAGAGAACCAATACGAATAATATGAATAGTCATAAGATGCATTTTGATCTTTTCCAAGGCCACAACATTAACACTCCCTCTTGGACTTGAGGGAAGATAATAAAGACCTCTAGTATGATGTTTATCTCAATGAGTTGTAGTCTCATGATGTAAGGAATGCCTTAATCAGGGATTCTATCCACGTGCATCTCATCGGCGATTCTACCCACGATTTCCCACTACTATAATCTTAGAATTGTTTTATCTTCAATAGTGAACTCCCTCTCAATCAATATGATCAAGTTTGTCCAAGTTGACTGAATCATCTGTTTCCTTAGAAGCTAAATTTTGCCAACTTCTTGACCTTTCTGAAGATGTCAGAGATAGATTACGAATAGTTCATAAAGCTAAACTATCCCAAACATAAAAAATGATAGAAGCATACAAAATTTATTATTTAATGAATTACAAACTGCAAATTCATATGGATTAATAAAACATGAGATACTTATCTTTTCAAATATTTTCAAGTATTTCCTTTCGTAAGGTGAGCCCATTAATATGATACTCGTACCCATCGTCCTTCTTCATAACATATTGGTTTCATTCTGATCCTTATGTTAATTTTCTTCTTTACAAATCACATCTCATTATGATAACTATCGATTAGATGTTGACTTCATACATTAACGAATACTTGGCATCAATGTTGTCTTCATTAGCAATTGCAGCCTTCTTCATAACTATCAGACAAGTCTTCTATTATGGCTGCTGATTAATAAGTCATAAGTCAAGTCACTAATTAACTTGTTAATAATTAATCGATGGTATTGAGTAATGTCCCCTTTCTGGATCATCTTTTAATTTGCCCAAAATGAACAGGAGCAAAAATGTAATTAGAGATGTAATCCTTACTCAAATAAGATGAGATAAGTTGTATAAATATCTAAAGTCTGATTTCTCACATCAAGTTGATCTATTAGATCGATCTCCTTTATCAAATGGAATTATTCTGCTCAGTCTGCTCTCATCATCTGAATAATACTCTTTTATTGTTCCTCTTCCTTGTTAATCTGATTTGTACAACATTCTAATTCGGATATAATGATATAGTACTTATTCTTTAGATATAATTGATATTCTTCTATTCGATATATAATTTATTCATTTCCAATTGCTTTTAATCTGTCCTCCTTTAAATCTGCACGTACCCTGCTCATAAATCTTGTTGTGAATGATGTTACAAATTTGCCATTGAATCTCCTAGAAGAGTTCTCTTTAGACCTGTTCCTCTGTAAATCTGTTCCTACCTTTACTAATTTCCCATACCCTTTAAGTTTTTTTAACTCAGGAATCTATTGTTCTCTTTCTATTCTGTTATATATACTCGTCACATACATGTTGTATATTTTATCCAGCCTGAATATTTCATCATGTTTCCATTTAAGTATATATATCAGATAGATAAGGTTCTCTATTTCCTCTGAGACAGTAATCAAGGTGAATTCTCAACCAAGAACGAACTCCCAGGTAGCAACAATTGAATTCGGTCTACTTCAGCGTACAGTTGTATCAATTTATGGTGACCTTATGTTTGTGGTTTTTTCTTTTTTTTTTGACACGGCAATATTGCAGTGGTTGGACCTCCAGTAAAGAATGGACAAGCTAATGATAATGATATGGGACCTTTGGAATGAACAGATGTGTGTTTGAACACACAGGAGTTCTTATGATGGACACTATGTTTTATCCCCGTTCCGGAAGGAATTGATTGCATGGTCCGGTCGACTTACTATATTGTGTATCCTTCAGTGCCTAACACGAAATCTCAGTTAGCTGTAATCACAAATACTGTTGAAGTTTGATGCTCACAGTGGAAATTCTTGTCTTCCTATGATTCGACCAGTATGACCCCAAGTTGTCCTTCTCTAAACTCTGAATGTTGCATTATATCAATTTCTACCTAGACGCCATTGAAACTCCTAGTTTCCCTATAACTCTTCTTCACGTAGTATGTAATTGCTGACTGTATGGTGTGATCACTGAATCCATTATTAAATCGCTGAGTAGATTATTAAATCCCTGCGTAGATGCTAATTGATTGTATTGGATGGTCAAAATGTGATCAGGATCATTTAATGATGCCAATGATGCTCAACGATAGTGGTCTTTAGGTATATGAATTTAGTCATGATCTTGTTTGATGTTTATATGAGTAACGCTAAACATACTTTCACAAACACCTGACTGTGATCATCGTATTGTATTCTTTGTTCCCTTAGACTTTATATATATCTGTGCAGTGGTATTAAACTTATATGTTGGACTACCACTAGCATAGAGTCTATGATTTTCACAGGGACCTCCGTCGATATATTACAATGTATGTAATCAACGAGGTGATGCCGTAGGAATGTGTTTGATTGTCGAACAAAAAAATGTTAGACATCCAACTCCTGCCAGTTTGCTAACGTGGCCAATTGCATACGGTGATAATATTTTTACAGGACCGCTGTGTAAGCCCAACTAAGTCTTATTATTATCATTTTTACATACACCCGATACTTATTGGGCAGACAGACACACAGGTAGCTTTCTTTATAAAAGATATTTATAGTTAGACATCTGACAGGCATAGACGAAGTCTCATAAGAGTCCGATAGTGACTTCCGACCTGTGGTATGGACTTTAATAATATGTGCAGGTAATTATCATATTGTTTACAATGACCGTATTGTTTTGATAATCATGCTATGTATGATTGTGATGCAAGGTTGGTGCCACTGAAGATATATCTGTTCACATCGATGATGATCGCCAATTGTAAGAAGAGGTATAGCTGATTTTTGAATTGTTATTGCTGATCTCCGAAACTGCAACTCCAATCGAATTCCCAAATAGGAATCTCAATCACAAGAAAATGCAAAGTTGATAGAGGCAAGAGGAGGGTTTCAACGGAGATCAATGCTGTGTAGAGTGTCACGCTTTATGTATTGCTGTTCTTTATCTTTGATTCTTTTCTATAGAGGCTCTGATACCATATTGAAGAACAAGATCGTATATAGAAAGAATCTGAATGCTTACTATTGCTTGATATTGCCGCTGTGATTGATATCAACCATTGAATAAGCATCCTTTATAAATACATTAATAGGTAGTCATATATACGTAAAGGTGTGACTCTTACAATAGAGTCACAACTCTACATATATGTAACTACTAATTAGTTTTCTGATTAATTGGTTAAGCAGCACCGATTCATTTAGATGGTTATGTATATTAAATACAACTAAACATGTGTGTGTGTATATATATACACACACATATATAGATATATGTTTATAGTATACATTCCATCAATCAGATTGATGCTATTCTCTAACACCTTCTTAGTATGTAACCAAATATCTATATCCTGCCACAGTATGTGTGTTTGGCTTGCAACTTGGCGATAAAACTCAAGCCATGCCTACTAAAAAGAAACTAAAACAAAAGGACCAACTGTTTTTGATTTTCAAGATTGCCTTGTGGCATTTTTATTAGAAGTAATGTCAGAGAGAATGATTACCAAGATATTCGATATTAACAAGTTACTGATTCGGGTGCGGATTCGGATGCAAATGCGTAAAATTTTTTTTAAGGGGATGCGGATGCGTGAATATATATATATATATATATATTATATATTTAAACTATATAAAAATATATATATATATATATAAATGATATAAAAATATATATATATATATAAAATATTTATATAATAAAAAAAAATATATATATTTAAAATATTCAATTGGATCTAAATGAATATGATGGCGAATAGATTATATGAACAAAGTAAAAAAAAATCAATTAGATTAATATTAAAGAACATTGATAACATTAATGAACAGAGGCACATTCCAGTCCAAACTCCATAGGAATGTCTGAGACGGCTGAAGAATGTTTAAATTTCCAGATTATATCTGTGAAGAATGTTTAAACTCCACTGTATAAATTTCCGGATTATATCTGTGAAGAATGTTTAGAAACTCCAGTCCAAACAGAGCGCGATTCCATTCTATAAATTCGATTGGAAAGAAAATGGCAAAGGCGATGAAATTGTTTTGCATGATGCTACTCACCGCATCCTCTCCGGTGTCTCATGGATGCCCACAGACGCGCTCAGGTGGCCTGTGGATGCCACCCGAAAGTGCATCCTGGTCCCCCGAATGCCTTGTGATGCGCAGTGTGCGCATCACAAGGCATCCGGGGGACCAGGATGCGCTTCCGGGTGGCATCCATAGGGCACCTGGATCAGAATCTGCATCCGCCCGCATCCGCCCCCGCATCCCGGGCATATACCTGCGCATCGGTATCTTAGGATATTAACCAAGAAGAGAAATTGTCCTTCAATAAGAGTTACAAACGATTTATTCGATAAGGATAAGATTGACAACTAAGAAAAACATATGTCAACTAGAAGAATAAAGAATATTCGTAAAGTCTATCCTAACAACTTAATTGACCATTATAACTAAATATTACAATATTATTTGAATATCCTCCCTTAATGGTCAATCTGTTAGCTACACCAAGCTTATCTCAAAATTTGACAAATTTCTTTAGACTCAAAGACTCGATAAGAATGCCTATAGTTTGGTCCTTTGTCAGAATGTATTGCAACATCACTGATCCATCTTGTGGAAGTTGCCGCATAAAATGACAATGAAGCTCAACCTGTTTTGTTGCTCATGGAAGACTGGATTCTTGGCTAGCTTGAGCACCCTTTGATTGTCACAAAACAAGAGTGAAAGCTCTGCTTGAGACATTTGCATGCCTGAAAGCATCCTTGGTAACCATATTGCCTCACATGCTGCTTTGATTGTTCCCTGATACTCTACTTCTATAAAGGAAAGAGTAATTGCATGTTGTTTCTTACTAGTCCATGTGATTGCACTCACACCAAGACTAAAAGCATACTGTAATGTCCCCTTCTAATATTTACCTTAATTTATATCCTTTATAATGTTACCGTAGTTCAGATTTTACCATTTTCCCCATCTGTCTTATCAATCCCTTATAGAGTTCTGATTTCTTCCAAAATTCTGTGTTTATAGGCTGTTGTGCAGAGTCCTTTCCTTCTATTTGATGATTTGATGTGCTGGCTGAGTGTAGTCTGATGTATTTCTTGCATCTCTATATTCCTTGTGATCTGCTGTTTATTCGATTGTTTCTGCTCTGTTCAATCCTCCTTGGAGCCTATCCTTTGACTTATTTATATCTGCTCCTTGGAATGGGATAGTCATGTCTCTTCCAACAGTCATCTCTTCTCCTTGCCAATGGCACCTCTTCTAAATTGAATTCTTTGTTAACTTTGATTAAGTTACACCTTTTTGGAAGACAATTCCTAACTCACCGTTAGTTTAATATATTATATTTTAACTCTTATTTTTGCATTGTGCCTTTGTGTAATGTCCCCTTTTTAGCTCACCATGGTTGGTGGTTTGGATTAGTCTATTAGTGGCCCTTATAGGCTAAGTCAGTTGGTTAGAGGGTCCTGATTGGCAGTTCAGTGGGCCAATTCCCTTTCGGAGGTCAGAGGTGTTTAGGATTGCTCTTCGTTTGTGTCAGATTGACACACTATTTATAGTGTCTATTTTGGGTAAGTCAGAGGTTCTATCTTTAGCAGGGGCACCTAGACAGTTTGTTGGCAGTATGGAGTTGTGGTGACATTAACGGGGCTTCTAGTTTGGACTTACTATTTATAGTAAGTCAAATTATGGTCAGAGCTATTTCTGGCAGGGGTACCCAGACTCATGGTATGCACAGTGATTAACTCTTTCGTCACTTAGCTCGGTTTCATGGATTTACTATTTATAGTAAGTTAGTGAATGTTAGAGTGGGACCCTTACTATTTTTAGTAAGGCAGTTGGATGCACAATGGATACAATGGTTAACTCCCAGGTTCAATCGGAATTGAGAAATAATGATTAATGGAGTTATAATGTTATAATTATTATTGAAGTTGTACTTTAATAATAATTGATTATTAAGTGCACATCATTTATAAATTAAGTGCACTTTATTTAAAAGGGAGATATAAGTGTTTAATAAAGTATACTTTAGATTGTGCACCAAAAGGAAGGGTTATAATTGAATTGCAACAAAAGCAAATGGTATCAAGAGCTAAGCAATTTTTAAGTTATGTGAAGAGTATTTTTGAAGATATCTCTTGGAGAATTACAAAAATCCAAGACAAGAGAAAATGGATTCCTTTTATGACTTGTGCATTTGCTTTTGTTTGTGTGGAGAAGAAATTGAAATAAGGGTTTCAGATTTCGAGCTTGAAGAATTGTGAATTCTTCTAAGTTTTTCAGCATAGTGAATTGGTGAAACACCCAACACATTATGCCAGGTGTTGGCTTCATCCAAAGGCTAAGAATGAATTTATTGTTACAGAATTAAGGGTTTGAATGCTTCATTATTTACTAGAACAGCTTGCAGTGATTATTTTTAATTCAGATCGCAGTCATATAGAGGTCTACGTTTGGAAATTCTAGGCAGCCGCAGGTCACTTAGAGGGGCGGTATTCATAAATTAGAGGCTGCGATTTATTTACAAGGGCCTTTGTTTGGGAGTGAGGGCTTGTTTTGAGTTGTGAGAGGCCCCAATTACTGGCTTCTAGCATTTGGCGTTTACTTGTGGACATTAATTGAAGGCTGCGATACATTCCTGGAGGTCTATGACTGCATACAAACAGCTACAGGTTCCTTTGTCTTTTTAAAAATTAAATGAATGTTGATGCATGAATTGATCATTGTAAACATTTGCAATTAGATGGTTAGCAAATAAAATTACCTTGTGCATAGTTTGTGTAATTATTTTTGAAATTCATGCTTGGTTATTTCAATATTTTCAAAAACCAAAAACGCAAATATTCTGAAAAAATACAAAATATACAAAACTTCAAAGCAAAAATCATTTCCAGCAGTGTTGATCAGTGTTAGAACCACAGAGGGTTCTTACACTTGGGGGTATAATTGCTATGTCTTAGCCCACCAGATTAGCTCACCAGACTTTATATTACATTGATTTCTTTATTTGTCTGCTCCTTCCTGTCATCGCTGCATCAGGACTTCTATTATCGCAGATTTATAGTACTCTATGGATTGGGGGTTTCTTTAGATGATTTTCTGCTATCATATCCATGTGTTTGTTCTCTTGATCGCTTCATGGTTTGAAATTAACATATTATAATTTCATTGTCTGACTTCAATGTAAGCCAATTTTTCTATGATCGGTATGATATAATTTATTTGTATCTCAACGATTTAGAAACTATCATTTGATATGTTATATTATCGTTTGATATATTTATATGGAGTTATATATTATATATTATATATTAAATACATTATTTATTGATATATATATTATAATATATTGCAGATTATATTATACGATAATAATATTTGATATTAACCATTTAATACATTATATCTATTAATTATTGACTATTTTTTTTTTTTAATATTACTTTATTTATTTATTATTATTTGTATATTATTTGATTATTATGTATTTTTTTTAATATTTTGATTATTATTTATTATTAAATCTTTTCAGGGTAAGGCTTTAATTGATTTTCTGTATTTGTCACTTTTGCCATTTTGTCTCTTAGAGACTTCATAGGATTGGTTTGAAATAGATGGGGATATTGCAAATAGGGCTTCAATCAAGGGCCATGACAATCCTCCCCTCCCACAGTTTGCTTGTTCTCAAGCAATGAAAACTCTTTTACAATTCTCTCAATACAAGTAGCTTCTAATACACAATGATTATTCCCTTGGTTCTGAATGGACCGTGCTCATGTGTCTTACTCTTTTGCTAGCAAGATCATTTATTTCCTCATCAGAAGCCCCTCCTCAATATCAATAGATTCTCTCTAGTTTATTCTCAAATTCTAGATTAAATAAATATAGATGTATACATGAGAGACACAATAAAACACAAATTATACCTTTGGATGCATGAAGACACAAAGCATACACGGGGGTATACACATTAATGCATGAAGATAAAAAGCATACGTGAAGTAAACACATGAATATATGCAAACACAAAGTGTGCGCATGAAAACATAGAGCAGACACATGAATATATGTATACATAGTTCAGTTGGCCCACAAGAGGTAGGAGTGTCCAACTAGGACCATAACCATCTCTTGGAGTAACCAATCCACAAGAGGCAAGAGCGTCCAGCCAGAACCATAACCATCTCTTGGAGTAACCAATCCAACAAGAGGCAGGAGGGTCCAAGTAGGACCAAAACCATCTCTTGGAGTAACAAATCCACAAGAGGCAAGAACGTCCAACTAGGACTAGATCCAGCTCTTGGAGTAACAATTCCACAAGAGGCAGGAACGCCCAACCAAGACTAGATCCATCTCTCAGAGTAATCTAACCAACTAGGTTAGAAACTTATTCATTTGATATATCCAATCCATGTTTTTTGTAATGCTCTATGGGAAGTCTCAATTGAAATGTTACAATTTTTATTGTGTTCGATAATTTGTGAGGGAGTTTGTTGTCCTCAATTTTGAGATCACTAAATTGTGGCAACCCTACGGAATTTTTTTTGTTAATTTGTAGGAATATCCTCTATGTCTTGAACGTTTTTGATAAAGTGATATAAAGACAATTCGTCATCCTTGAAAAGCTCTTTGTAACACACGTTTCATGCGTTCTTTAAGTCTTTCCCTTTGTTTTTAATCTTGATTTTCCCTTGAGTCCATAGCCTTTTAAATTATGCTCGTTTCGAGCTAACTTAGACATCAAATGGAGTTCTACAACTCAAGTTATGATGGAAAAGGTGCAGTTTTTCAGGCTGACTGCATATCCTTTAAAAAAAACCAAAAAGTGGGGTTTTTGAAGTCGATTGCATGAGTTTGAATTATTTTTAATATGTTAAATGGATTTCAAAGTCCGTTTTCAAATTTCAACTCATTTCGAGTTGATTTGACTATAGTTTTTAACGTTTTCATGAAATTAACTTTTAATCTTCTAATTTCATTTTACTTTATTTAAATACTATAGTTATGTATTAAATTAATTCAAATTAAAAGACTTAAGTATTAAAAGTGCGGTTTTTGTTCTTCACTGCATATCATTCATGTGCAAAACACTTTTAAAATCTTGTTCCTAAGTCTTTTTCCATATTCATACGTTGTTTTTGTCAACAACTGCATGTACATTTCATGTTTTCAATCATATGCAGTTGTATTTCTAAAGTGCGTATTAATTTTCCTTTAAAGTGTCGATTTTTAATGTCATTACATATGCTCATTGTATATGCAAATGAGTTTCTAAACAACGTTTTTAATGGTCATTTTATGGTGTCGATTTTAGAGGAGTTTGCATATAAAGTCCATGTGCAAATGTATTAAGTTTTATTCTTCCCCAAAGACGTCGATTTTTAATGTCATTACATGTGTTTATAACATGCTGAAAGACGTGTAAAGACTTCTTTAAAGAACGTTTTTAAACTTTCAAGATGGGCGTCGATTTTTTTAATGCTATGCACATGTAATACATTGCAAAAGAGACGTTTCTAATGCCTAGTCATAGGCGTCGATTTTAGGATGCATTACATATATTAACACATATGTAATGCATTCAACATAAAACGTTTTTTTAAAATCTCTTGCTAGGTGGCGATTTTGAAGGCCATAACATATTGTATCAAACATATGTTAATGACTTTTTAAAAGCCGTTTTTATCTTTCTTCCCTTGGTGGCGATTTTCAATAACATAACACATTGTTTCGTGCTATGTATCTTTCAAAACCCGTTTTTAACCTTCCTTGCTTGGTGGCGATTTTATGAGCCATAACATATGTTTATTAACATATGCCAATCTCTTCCCAAAGTGCATTTTAAACATATTGCTGCATGGTGGCGATTTTATTCCTCAATGCATATCGTTTTGACTTCTTCAAAATGCGTTTGGACCTTGTCTTCCCTTAGTGGCAATTTTGAAGGCTCTAACACATTAAAAACATGTGTTTCTTCATCAAAGAAATGCGTTTTTGATAAGTAAATAGCTGGGTGGCGATTTTTGTTTGAAGAGCACATGCTTTGTTTTATTTCCAACATGTTTCTCTGCCATTTTTCTTCAAAAACGGCTCATTGGAGGTTATAACCATCATCTAAATCCATGAGTTTTTGAATAAAAGTGGATTCTAGGGTAAGCATTTTTATTTCCAGCTTGTTTATTGTCATTTCCAATTGAATTTAAAACCCTAGACACCGTTTTTGGATGCCATTGCATGTGTTGGATTTATTCAAACTTGTTGCTATTATTTAGCATTTATTTTCTCTTTCATCCAACACTTGTCAAGATTCAATCCTTGACTTCAAGAGATGTTTATATTTTGAAAGAATAATTCATGAATTGAACTCTATTTAAAGACTTTCACAACATTTCCAAATCACGAAAATCTTCATGATCATTTCCACATTTTTCAAAGATTACAAGAGATTTTCCTTCTTTTGTCTTCTGAAGAAGTGAGGTAAAATTACTTGTATATGCTGAAGATGTCTTTGTTTTTATTTCATTTTCTTTTTATTTTCAGTTTTGTAACATATGTTTCTACCTCATTAAAGATGCATATGCAAAGACATCTCTTCTTTTGCATATGCAGTCGGGATTAAAAAACCCTGTTCTATGGTGAAGAAAGAAACAAATCCAATGCATTCTAGAAACAAAATATAATAAGAAAGCTGCTGCCCCTGATATTGTTCTTATGTCAATTCCAGGGTCACCAGTATTATCGTAGCAATAAGGCACTTTTTGTTAAGTTAGAAAGTAGTAGTTGTACGCAAATCATTCTTGAAAAAAGAGGAATCAATTGAGAGAACTGCCCTTTTTGTAATTTTAGTTAAGTTCCTGTTGAAGCTACCTACGGTAAGAAGGGAGCCTCCCCTGTTGCTGAGAGGAGAGAGAAATCTCATGAGACGTTGCCTAAAGTTACAATTTTGTAAGGTGTAGTCTTAGCGGCTTACAAAATTTTTAGCCAACAGAGTCATAATCCCTAGGTTTGTTCCTTTATAAAGCTCTATTTGTTTGTTGTGTCCTCTTCCTTCAACGCACCTTGTTTTCTTTTTTAGGTTTTCTTTTCCCTCTTTTTCCATTGCTTCTATCCTATGGGCTTGGCTTCCCTTCCCACGTTTATGCCCTAGCTCCCATCTTTCTTTACATCTGAAACACATGTTTTTCTGCTCGAGGTCCCTTGGATTACATATGTGTGCCTCCATTCATCTTCATACTTGTAACTTACTTTTTCTCCTTTGTTCCTGTCATGCTCACAAATGTGTCTTGGCTTCCAGTTTTCTTTGCAACGGAAACTCAAATTTTCTCTTCTTGCATCACGTCTGTCTATATGATTTTCTTTATTGTGAAAAGTTCTATCTTTAGATGTCATGTGTTTGGAACTCCCCCTTTCACTTGTTTGGGCAGCATCGAGACATGTGGCCTTAAGGATTACATCTTTAAGTGTAGGAGGGTACAAGGCACTCACCAATCGTCGTATGTTATCCGACAACACTTCTATGAATATGTGAGTGAATCTTTCATTGGATATTTTGGGTACCATAATGGATAACCTTTGGAATTCTGCAGTATAGTCTTCAAGAGTTCCTCTTTGCTTTATCCTTGTTAACTCCTTAAAGTGCTTTTGGGGGTAAGTTTGATTAAATCTTTCAATAATTCTTCTTTTGAAAACATTATAGGTCTTTTGTGGTCTTGGGGTAATTAAGCCATGGTGCAACCAATCATGGGCAGCCCCTTCTAGATGTAATATAGCGAAGGTTATGGCATCCTCTTCAACCATAGGACTAAGGGTCAAATAGGTTTCAAGTTTTTGGATCCATGCATGGGCCGTGATCTTTCCTGACCCATCAATGTTGGGAATGCTTAGCTTCCCTATTTTGTTTGAATATCTTGGTTTGGTCGATTATTTCTCCTTCTAGAAATGTTTTTCATCTTGCCCCCACAAAATGCCTCGAAGGAGATGCTCCTTTTTGTCTTAGGATCAAGTCTAGCATATTTTATGGCAAGTTCTCCCATGTTTGGATTATTAACTTCTTAATCTTCCCTTGGAGACCTTTCCCTAGGTATGAAGGGTGGTAAGGATGCTCCCAAGGTTGTTCTTGAGGTAGTCTCATCATTATCACTTACTGATTGGCTAGAGTTTGTAATCCCACCTTTCCCTTTGTTGGTCCTTAAGGTGTTAGTTATGTTTTGTAATGCTTGGAGCATGGCTCCGTTTGTTTTCGCATTTCTTTCCATGAAGGCCCTTAATTCTTGCTCCATTTGAAGGGTCTTTGTATTGCTTTGGGATGTAACCTTTCTCTTCTCCCTTTCTAGGGCGCTAATTGCTCGTTGACTAGGCTGCATCGAGTAGTTCTCCTCATGCTAGCAGGAACATACTCTGATACTACTTGTAATGTTCCCTTCTAGTATTACCTTGATTTATACCCTTTATAATTTGACCGTAGTTCAGATTTTACCGTTTTCCCCTTCTCTTTCTTATTGATCCTTATAGAGTCGTGATTTCTTTCACAATTCTGTGTTTATAGGCTGTGGTGGGGTGCCCTTTCCTTCTATTTGATGATTTGATGTGCTGGGTGAGTGCAGTTTGATGTGTTTCGTGCATCGCCATATTCCCCATGATTTGTTTTTTATTTGATTGTTTGTGCTCTGTTCAATCCTCCTTGGAGTCTATCCTTTGACATATTTGTATCCGCTCCTTGGGATGAGATAGTCATGTCTCTTCCAATAGTCACCTCTTCTCCTTGCCAATCACACCTTTTCTAAATTGAATTCTTTGTTAACTTTGATTAAGTTGCACCTTTTTGGAAGACAATTACTAACACGTTAGTTAAATATATTATGTTTTAACTTTTATTTCTGCATTGTGCCTGTTAAATTTTAGTGATCAGATTAATTAACAGAATAAATCATAATATTGAATTACCAAATCATAAAAGGCAAAAACAAGAACACAACACATTACCCTGGGAAACCTCCCTCTTGGAGGAAAAACCCAGCATTCAAATTAGATCATCTATTATTGCCCTTTCAAATATAATTACACAACTCACAAATGTTGATTTGCTGAAGATCCCCGATCAATGAATAGATATCCCCAAAACAGTGATGTATCGCCAATGCAAAAATTAGATGAACATCTCCGATTGTTGAGCCCATATCAGATCTGATACAATATCAGTTTATTTTCAGATCAGATCTGTCCAAAATTCATATATGAATTTGTTGTCCAGAGGATAAGATCGCTGCCCAGATTTGATCTTATATTTACTGCCCTAGATCAGAACATATTGGATTTGCTGCTCCAGATCATGTATATCATACGCTGCCCTAGATCAGAGTATGTAATATTAGAATGTATGCTCGCTGCCTTGGATCAGGACTTGAATTCACTGCCTTGAATTCGTTGCCCCAAATCTGGTATTTGCTGCTAGGAAAGATATCGCTGAGTATGTATGTTTAGATCGCTATAGATAAATGTTCAGATCGCATGCCAAAGTCTGATCGCCTTGTGTGTATGTCCGCTGTTTGATGCTAATTAACATGAAGATCTACTCCAGATTCGCTGCTCCAAATGGCTATACTTGCAGTCCCTTTTGTTTCGCATATCTATTATTTTACAATGCAATGTCTCATATATATATGAGAGCTTTATCAAGTCGGCCCTTTTTGGCGCCAATAATAAATTTGAATTTTGGGCCCAATTGTATTTATAAATACAATTATAATTTCAAGACTATATTGAATTATAACTTGTATTTATAAATACAAGATATAATATTTATTTTATTTCTCAAGGCACTAATCCGGGCCCAACCCGATTACATTTTAATTCTCTAACCATAAATAAATTATTTAGTTCTCCAATTAAATAATTTAATCTCTATATTTTTTAATTTTCTAATTAAATAATAAATTATTTAATTCTCCAATTAAATAATTTAATCTCTATATTATTTAATTCTCTAATTAAATAATAAATTATTTAATTCTCCAATTAAATAATTAATCTCACAAAATATTACTTGATTCTCAATATATTATTTAATTCTCCCAATTAAATAATTAATTCATTATTTTAATTCTCCTAATTAAAATAATGTGAAGCTAGAATCCGATCTAGCTACCAAACATTAATAGTGCCTTTGGGTTATAATCGCTCTGTCTTAGCCTATCGGATTAGCTTAGAAGATCTTTATATTACATTGATTTCTTCATCGAGTTGATTCTTCCTATCATCGCTGCATTAGGGCTTATATTATCACAGATTTATAGTATTCTATGGATTGAGGGTTTCTTCAGACGATTTTCTGCTATCGTATCCATGTGTTTGTTCTCTCAACCGCTTCATGGTTCAAAATCAACATATTATTATTTCATTGTCTAACTTCAATGTAAGATGATTTTCTTATGATTGGTATGATGTAATTTATTTATATCTTAACTATTTACAAACTATCATTTGATATATTATATGGAGTTGTATATTATATATTATATTTGGCTTATTTTGTATACATTATATATTTATATATATTATAATACATTCTAGTTTGTATTATACTATAAATTTTTTGATATATTATCATTTAATATATTATATCTATTATCTATTTAAAAATCAATTAATTTATTATTTGATTATTATTTATTATATATTATTTGATTATTATGTATCTTTTTATATTTTGATTATTATTTATTATTAAATCTTTTCACAGTAAGGCTTTAATTGATTTTCTTTATTTATCACTTTTGCCATTTTGTCTCTTAGAGACTTAACAGAACTACTGTGAAATAGATGGGGATATTGCAAATAGGGCTTCAATCAAGGGACATGACAATGTTTCCTTCCCAATATTTGCTTGTCCTCAAGCAATGACAACTTTTTTACATGTTTCTCAATATGAGTAACTTCTGATACACAGTGAATTTTGACATTCCCTTTATTTTGCATGGACTGTGCTCATGTGTCTTACTCTTTTGCTAGTGACCTTATTTATTTCCTCATCAGAAGCTTCTCAATATCTCTAGATTCTCTCTAGTTTATTTTCAGATGCTAGATTAAATAGATATGTAGATCTACATATGAGGCACACATAATGAAACATGAAGTATACCTTTGGATATTTGAAGACACAAAGCATACATAGAGTTTACACATAAATTCATGAAGACAAAAAGCATACATGTAGTAGACACATGAATATGTGGAAATGCAAAGTTTCCACTTGAAAACATAGAGTAGACACATGAGTATATGTATATGTAGTTTAGTTGGCCCACAAGAGGTAGGAGCCTCCAACTAGGTCCAAAATAGTCTCTTGGAGTAACCAATTCAAAAGAGGCAGGAGTGTCCAACTAGGACCTTAACCATCTCTTGGATTAGCCAATCCCATGAGGTAGGAGTGCATAACCAGGACCAAAGCCATCTCTTGGATTAGCCAATCCACAAGAGGTAGGAGCGTCCAACTAGGACCAAAGCCATCTCTTGGAATAGCCAATCCACAAGAGGTAGGAATGTCCAACCGTGAATAGATTCATCTCTTGGAGTGACAAATTTACAAGAGGTAAGAATGTCTAACCAAGGACTAGATCCATCTCTTGGAGTAACAATTCCACAACAGGCAAGTACGTCCAACTAGGGCAAGATCCATCTCTTGGAGTAACAATTCCACAAGAGGCAGGAATGTCCAATTAGGACTAGATCCATCTTTTGGAGTAATCTAACCAACTAGGTTAGAAACTTAATCATTTGATATATCCAATTCCATGTTTTTTGTAATGTTCTATTTGAAGTTTCAAATTTGACATGTTACAATTTTTATTCTATTGGATACTTTGCAAGGGAGTCGTAACCCCTAGATTTGTTCCTCCATAAAGCTCCATTTGTTTGTTGTCTCCTCTTCCTTTGATTGGGTGATGTTAAGACTTCCTTCATCGTACCTTGGTTTCTTGTTTAGGTTTTCTTTTCCCTCATTTTCGAGTGCTTCTATCCTATAGGCTTGGCTTCTCTTCCCACATTTATGCCCTGGCTCCCATCTTTCTTTACATCTGAAACACACATTTTTTTTTCTTGAGGTCACTTGGACTACATATGTGTTCATGCCTCCATCTCTGCACTTGTAACATACGTTTTCTCCTTTATTCTTGTCATGCTCACAAATGTGTCTCAACTTCCACTTTTCTTTGAAATGGAATCACAAATTTTCCCTTCTTGCATCACGTCTATTTTTATGATTTTCTTTATTGTAAAAAGTTCTATCTTTAGATGTCATGTGTTTGGATTCTTGGAATTCCCTCTTTCACTTCTTTGGGCAGCATCGCGACGTGTGGCCTTAGGGATTGCATCTTTAAGTGTAGGAGGGTCCAAGGGACTCTCCAATCCTTGTATGTTATCCGACAACCCTTCTACGAATATGTAAGTGAATCTTTCATTGGATATTTTGGGTACCATAACAGATAACCTTTGGAATTCTACGATATAGTCTTCAAGAGTTCCTCTTTTCTTTATGCTTGTTAACTCCTTAAAGTGCTTTTGGGGGTAAGTTTGATTAAATCTTTCAATATGTCTTCTTTTGAAAACATCATAGGCGCTTTATACTTTTGTGGTCTTGGGTAATTAAGCGATGGTGCCACTAATCATGGGCAACCCCTTCTAGATGTAATATGGCAAAGGTTATGGCATCCTCTTCAACCATAGGCCTAAGGGTCAAATAGGTTTCAAGTTTTTGGATCCTTGCATGAGTCGTGATCTTTCCTGATCCATCAAAGTTGGGAATGCTTAGCTTCCCTATTTTGTTGTGAATATCTTGGTTTGACCGAATATTTCTCCTTCTAGAAATGTTTTTCATCTTGCCTCCTCAAAATGCCTTGAGGAGATGCTCCTTTTTGTTTCAGGATCAAGTCTTGCTATTATGTGGCCAGTTCTCCCATGTTTGGGTTATTAACTTCATCTTCCCTTGGAGAGCTTTCCCTAGGTATGAAGGGTGGTAAGGATGCTCTTGAGGTTGTTCTTGAGATAGTCTCATCATTATCGCTTACTGATTGGCTAGAGTTTGTAACTTTCTATTCCCACCATTCCCTTGGTTGGTCCTTAAGGTGTTGGTTATGTTTTGTAGTGCTTGGAGCATGGCTTCGTTTGTTTTCTCATTTCTTTCCATGAAAGCCCTTAATTCTTGCTCCATTTGAAAGGTCTTTGTATTGCTTTGGGATGTAACCTTTCTCTTCTCCCTTTCTAGGGCCCTAATTGCTTGTTGGCTAGGTTGCATCAACTAGTTCTCCTCAGGCTGGTAGGAACATGCTCTAATACCACTTGTAATGTTCCCTTCTAGTATTTACATTAATTTATACCATAGTAACGAGAATCGCCCATAAATCTCGTGAATTGCCGGTTTGGTGATTTGATTCGGGCTTCTTGATTTTTTTAGAATCGTTGAACCAAATCGGTGATTTCATCACCATGAATCGCCGATTCAGCGATTCATCCAAAAAATTGCCAAAATTGCCTGCATGAATCGTGAAAAATCGGCCCATGTGGCTTGTTAAAAAGTGAAGTCAAATTTAAAAAAAAAACACGTCTTTTTTTAATGTTTTTTTTTTGCCTTCTCCGATCATTCTGGAGCAGATTGATCCAGAATTAGAGTGGCTCACTAAGGCTGTGGATCCGGTCTTCACTAAGGCAGACCATGAGTGGGTTGACCAGGTAGATAGAGACGCTGAGGCTGTGGCCATGATAGAGGAGGCGGCTAGAGCACGTTCGGGCATTGGCAGATGCACACGCGCAATCACAGACATAGGTTGTAGTGATGTTGTTCGTGAGCCCATCTTACATGCGGGGGCTATGGCTCAACAATCCTCTAGGACCTACCTTAAACGCCTTTGTAGAAGGTAGATAGGATACTCAGAGGTTGAGGCTGAGGCTGCGGCCGAGCTTGAGGATGATGATGAGGCTTGAGCTAGAGCCTTGTTTTTTCATTTTGTTTACAGATATTGATAGACATATGTTTCATGGATCTTCATCTTACATACATTTGTGATTTGATGTCTTATGGATCTTCATCTTACATACATTCTATGATTTGACTCATTATGATCCTATGATTTCTATTTACTTCAGCTACAATTTACATTTTACTTGTAATGTATGTGATGGATTTATCATTTATGTTCCTTGTTTATGTATGTTAGCTTCTATTTGATGATGTTATAGTGTGTTAAAGTGTTTAAGTTATATTCAATAAAGGGTGCATCAAATAAGTTTTAAATTGTTAAAATCTCTAAATTTCAAGGGTTTTTTAAATTTGCTGATTTGATTCCGATTCATGGCCGATTCGCGATTCGATTCTGCCTTGCCGATTCCAATCCGATTCTGATTCTTGTTACTTTGATTTATACCCTTCATAATTTGTTCGTAGTTCAGATTTTACCGTTTTCCCCTTTATCTTATTGATCCCTTACAGAGTTCTGATTTCTTTCATGATTCTGTGTTTATAGGCTGCTGTGCGGAGCCCTTTCCTTCTATTTGATGATTTGATGTGCTGGCTGTGTAGTCTGATGTGTTTCCCGCCTCTCTATATTCCTCGTGATCTGCTGTTTATTCAATTGTTTCTGTTCTGTTCAATCCTCCTTGGAGTCTATCCTTTGACATATTTATATCTGCTCCTTGGAATGGGCTAGTGATGTCTCTTCCAACAGTCATCTCTTCTCCTTGCCAATCACACCTCTTCTACATTGAGTTTTTTGTTAACTTTGATTAAGTTGCATCTTTTTGGAAGACAATTACTAACATGCCGTTAGTTTAATATATTATGTATTAACTTTTATTTCTGCATTGTGTCTTTGGGGTATAATCTGTGTCTTAGCCCACCAGATCTTTATATTACATTAATTTCTCCATTGATCTGCTCCTTCCTGTCATCGCTGCATTAGGGCTTATATTATTGTAGATTTATAGTACTCTATGGATCGGGGGTTTCTTCAGATGATTTTTGCTATCATATCCATGTGTTTGTTCTCTTGACTACTTCATGGTTCGAAATTAACGTATTATCATTTCATTGTCTGACTTCAATGTAAGCCGATTTTTCTTTGATCGGTATGATGTAATTTAGTTGGAATTTATTTATATCTCAACTATTTACAAACTATCATTTGATATATTATATTATCGTTTGATATATTAATTGGAGTTGTATATTATATTTTATATTTGGTTTATATTATATACATTATGTATTGATATATATATTCCAGATTATATTATACTATAAAAATATTTGATATATTATTATTATTATCATTTAATGTATTATATCTATTATTTATTTAAATATTATTTATTAATTAATTTATTTTTATTTATTATATATTATTTGATTATTATGTATCTTTTTATACTTTGATTATTATTTATTATTAAATCTTTTTACAGTAAGGTTTTAATTGATTTTCTTTATTTGTCACTCTCTCCATTTTGTCTCTTGAGATTTCATAGAATTGGTGTGAAATAGATGGGGTTATTGCAAATAGGGCTTCAATTAGGGGACATGATACATATCCAAAAGTAGATTTCCCGGCATCAACAAAGCTTTGTTAAAGTAGATTAGATTTCTTAGTAGATAGAAATAGAGGTATTTTTTAATTTTATTGTCTCACAATGATGCTCTCACTAACCTATGAATCTTGCAGGTTGCTGCAAGTATAAGGAGAAGATAGTATGTCCACAAAGTATGTTGATTTGCCAAGTATTGATAATACTTTAAGTGTTACAGATTGTATCACAAATATTGCTGAGTATTTTGAAAGAGATCGATCTCCAAATGGCTTGAACTAATAGATTGCTGTCACCGATCTATCTTGGATTATATATATATATATATATATATATATATATATATATATATATATATATATATATATATATATGAGTGAGGAGACATATTGATGGATAGACATGTCTCCACACGTGTGGAGATATGTCTCTCCACCAATATGTCCGTTCATTAATCATTGCAAACATAATACATATCGATTCATAATCGGTAGTTTATAATCTATGCAAACCGATTCATAATCGGTAGTATATTAGCCGATTCCTAATCAGTACGTTAGAATGATGATAACACATGCATCATTAAATTGATACACATTATCGATTATAATAAAGATCGAGTAGTAAATCGATACACATTATCAATTATCATAAAGATCATGAAAGTAGTCGATACACAATATCAACTGGGTTTAGATCATGCATGCTACTCAATGCAGATCGATAAACACAGATTTATAATTGGAAGAATAATAGTAATGATGATTGATGTATGATCAGCCATTTGATCATTCAATCAAGTCGATGCTTATTCATTAAACATAAAATGATTATTTATAAAATAAATCAATATAATGATTTATTATTTAATATCCATTTATAATTATGTATGTATGTATTAATATATGTAATAATAATAAATTCAATCGTTATTATTATGTATATTGGTATACATACATGCATATAGCAAAATCATAAATCATTCTATTGATATAATTATCATCCTTGTTTATCTGACCGAAGCTATCATCATTAACACTTCCTCTTAGCTAGGGAGGATAAAATCTATCCAAGAGTATAACACAATAGATCCATTAATTGTGAAGGAGAAGAGATATCACCTCACCGTGATATCAGGAGATATGGTATGAACAAGAATATCAAGTCAAATGATATTCACCATAACTCACAAATATCCATATTGTGGTATGTGCATTGGCATCATGTCTCATTATGCCTACCATACAGATATCAGATCATGGCATATCCACAGATATTAAGTCACATAATATCCACTGTGATTATCTCTTGAAAAGTCATTATGGTTTATCTAAATGATATCAAGTCTCATGATATCTACCATAATGTCTAAGAGATATTAACTATCATGACATGTCCATGGATACCAAGTCACATGATATCCATCATGATAGTGAAATTGATCATTGTAGAGTCGTCACCTTACAATATCAATTAGATACAAGTGTTCATTATTGAAAAGTCGTCACCTTTCAACAATGTCCATAGGGGCCCCATGAAGTCATGGAATCGCACACGACAATAAAAGAGTTTACACATTAAACATCTTTAAATATTAGTACAAATAAAGAATAATTGAGACTCAATCTCAAATTTAATTTACATTCTCAATCATACCAAGTTTATCTCGAAAGTGTTCAATCTTTATCCTGGAGAGTGGCTTGGTGAGGATGTCTGCTGTCTGATCACTTGTACTAATATACTCCAACTAGATCACATTCCTTTCTACCATGTCTCTAACATAGTGATAAGGAATCTCAATTTGTTTTAATATATCGCGAAACATTGAATTCACTGAAAGCTTGATGCAACTCTGGTTGTCACAATGGATGACAATAGGATTCAAGGGCCGACCAAATAGTCCTAGAAGCAATTTCCTAAGCCATACTGCTTCTCTTGCTCCCATGGAGGCTGTAATGTACTCAACTTCTGTAGAGTTCTGTGCAACTGAGGATATTGATCCATGAGATCATTGCTGATCCTAAATTGAAGCAACATCCCGATGTGCTCTTTCTGTCAGCCACACTTCCAGCCCAATCTGAGTCAGTGTATCCATGTAGATCTAGGTCTACATGTTTGTATCTAAGACCATATCCAATTGTGCCTTGAAGGTATCTTAGACTGTGTTTTGCTGCAACAAGATGTATCTCCTTTGGTTCACACATAAACTAGCTAAGTGCATTTACTATATAACAAATATCAAGTCTAGTGTGGACCAAATACATCAAGGATCCAATTATCTGTCAGTAGAGAGTGGGATCTGCAAATTTTGAGTCTCCTGCTGCTTCCTTTAATTTGTGCAAATTTGTTTCCACAGGTGTAGACATGGGTCTGCACTCCATCATTCCAAACCTCTTCAGAATGTCAATAGTATACTTTCCTTAATTCAAAGTGATGCTATCTGCCTGCTGCCAAACTTCTAATCCAAGGAAGTAATGTAGGATACTCAAATCCTTCATATCAAATTCTGAAGCTAAGTCCTTTTCACACTGGGTAATTAGGTGATCTTTTCTAGACTCTAGGGGCCTGTTTGAGTCCATACAAAGCCTTCTTCAATATGCAAACATGTGATTCAGCCTTATGTATAACAAATCCTTCAGGTTTCTCTAGATAGACTTCCTTCTCAATTGTGCCATTCAGGAATGCAGTCTTCACATCCATTTGATGGATCCTCCATCCCTTTGATGCTATAATGGCAATTACGGCTCTGACTGAAGTGTATTGAGCAACAGAGGCAAAAGTCTCTTCATAATCAATTCCCTCTTTTTGAGAGAAACCTTAGGAAACAAACCGGGCTTTTTGTTTCTCAATGCTACCATCTGCAACATGTTTGATCTTGAAGAGCCACTTTGATGATACAACAAATTTTCCTTTAGGCCTTGTTATGATGTCCCAGACATCATTTTTTACAATGGATTAATACTCTTCTAGCATAGCATCTTTCCACACTTGATGATTGAGAGCTTCTTTAACACAGGATGGTGCTGAGTTTATGATCTGACTCATCAAGGCAACATAATTAGAGAATCTGTGAGGTCTCTTGCTTTCCCTGAAGGTTCCCTTTGGTTTTGCATAATTCTCGGCTTCTTGAATCATCTTTCTAGCCCAAAGTGGTCTCTTTTGGTTTACATTATTGGGTTCATTTAAGGGAGTAATTTAACCTTCATTTGCAATCTCTTGAGGAGTCTCCCTCTGAACCTTAGGAGCATTATCCTCTTCCATATTTTTAGGAGGATCTTGATCTTTTATCTCATGAGAGCTTTTGGATCTCCTAAAAGCAATGTCTTCCTCAAAAATGACATCTATGCTAAGTTCAATTAATCTTTGTCCAAGTATGTATATCCTATAGGCTTTAGATGTTTCACTGTATCCTACAACTACTCCTCTCCTGCCTGAGGGTTCTAACTTAGACCTCTTTTCTTTAGGTACATGGATGTGGACATGACAACCAAAGATTCTTAGATGACTTATATCAGGTTTGATGCCAGTGAATGCTTCTTCAGGGGTTTTGTTGTCAAAAAATGAATGAGGACATCTATTTTGGATGTAGACAACTGTCCTAGAGGCTTCAGCCCAAAATGAAGTTTCTATGTTTTGATCATACATCATAGCTCTAGCAGCTTCTACTATGGTCCTATTATTTCTTTTTGCCACCCCATTTTGTTGGGGATTATAAGGTACAATAAACTCCCTCTTAATCCCAACATTTACACAAAACTCCTTAACAATGTCTGAAGTATATTCCCCCCTTTGTTTGTCTTTAATGTTTTGATTTTCTTCTTGGACATGTTTTCTACAAGGGCTTTGAATTCCTTGAATCTCATAAGGATTTCTTCAGACTCTTTACATTTAAGAAAATATATCTAGGTTTTCCTAAAGAAGTCATCTACAAATATTACATAGTACAAGAATCCTCCTATAGAGGTTACAGACATGGGTGCACATAAATCAGAATGAATTAGTTCTAATACATTTTTAGATTTGCTCTCACTATTGTGGAAAGTTCCTTTTGAATTCTTTCTAGGGCACAACCCTTGCATGTTCCTTCATGATTTTGATTTAGCTTAGGCAAACCAATCACTATTTTCTCTATAGAGGGTAGAGCATGAAAATGGAGATGCCCTAATCTTTTGTGCAAATCCTGTTTGAATTTGAAGTCTCATGAATTAGGGCTTGAGTGGGAGTAGTGCATAGTTTGTAAAGACATCCATGTCTAACTCTTGTAGTATGAGCCTTCTTGATTGTGGAGTTCTTTGGCCATGTCAGAACTTTGCCTTCTATAAAGGTTATCCTATACCCTTTGTCTTTAAGTGCAGAAATGGAGACTAGATTTCTCTTTATCCCTGACACAAATAATACTTTTGTGAGCTGAAGAGATATGCTTGATTTCAGATTTATGGTATAGGTCCAAATCCCTTTTACTGGTTAGTTAGAATCATCCCCAATGGTTACTTCCTCATCATAATTCTCCACCAGAGTGTCTAGGTGTTCTTTGAATCCGGTAATATGGCGCGAGGCTCCACTATCAATCACCCAAGTGTTGAGGCTATTTGAAACTTGGCTTGATAAGGCTGAATAGAAGACAAACTTCTCAACGTTATTTTCCATGCTTGCTTTTCCAACTTCAACAATTGAGGCTTGTTGTTTTGGCCTATCTGGACACTTCATGGCATAATGTCCATACTTATCACATTTGAAACACTGCACTTGAGATATGTCCCTCCTCTTCTTGGAAGAGCCTTTTCCATAGGTGCCCTTGTCCTTCTTCCTCTTGAAGTTCCTTTTCTTCCCTTTCTTGCGAGAGTGAGAGTTCAACACATGAATGTCTTCATTGGTGGTATTTTGGTTAATCCCCCTGGTGATCAATCTGAATTCTTCTTGAATGCAATCCGTCTTCAACCGATTGAACTTGGGGAGCTTTGAACGTGCACTTATTCCTTATATAAATGATTCCCATGATGTTGGGAGTCCATTTAGAGCTATTAACGTTAATTCCTTGTTGTCAATTTGATGACCAATTGTAGAAAGTTGGTCCCTCAATTCAGTGATCCTCATAAAATATGACATGACAGTTTCTCCTTTATTCATCTTCACACGACGTAGTTTTCTTTTCAACGTGAGAGCTCTGCTGGTATTGTTTATTTCATACATGTCTTCAAGTGATTTGAACATGCGGAATGCTGTGACATACTATGAAATAACTGGAACTATATGGTCTCTAACTGCATCCACGATCACTTTCATAGCTTTTCCATTGTTCTTGTTCCATTGAATTTTCTTAGCATCATTGTCTAGTTCAGGTATGTTTCCCTTTATAAATGAATCTAGTTCATTCTCCTTCAAGGTAAGCATGACCCTAAACTTCCATGATACAAAGTTAGATGCTCCTTCAAGACGATCTTCGAATCTCACTCTGCTTGTCATTATGAAGATATGAATGTGATTTTTCCTAAGAGAAAAATGATAGTCTAGATAACCTACTATCTCAAATCTAATCAGATTTTCCTTAGACTGGCTTTGATACCATGTTAAAGTAGATTAGATTTCTTAGTAGATAGAAATAGAGGTATTTTTTAATTTTATTGTCTCACAATGATGCTCTCACTAACCTATGAATCTTGCAGGTTGCTGCAAGTATAAGGAGAAGATAGTATGTCCACAAAGTATGTTGATTCGCCAAGTATTGATAATACTTTAAGTGTTACTGATTGTATCTCAAATATTGCCGAGTATTTAGAAAGAGATTGATCTCCAAATGGCTTGCACTAATAGATTGTTGTACTTTCCTTTCACCGATCTATCTTGGATTATATATATATGAGTGAGGAGATATCGATGGATAGACATGTCTCCACACATGTGGAGATATGTTTCTCCACCGATATTTCTGTTCATTAATCATTGCAAACATAATACATATTGATTCATAATCGGTAGTTTATAATCTATGCAAACCGATTCATAATCGGTAGTATATTAATCGATTCCTAATCGGTATGTTAGAATGATGATAACACATGCATCATTAAATCTATACACATTATCGATTATAATTAAGATCGAGTAGTAAATCGATACACATTATCGATTATCGTAAAGATCAATGAAAGTAGTCGATACACAATATCAACTGGGTTTAGATCATGCATGATACTCAATGCAGATCGATAAACACAAATTTATACTTGGAAGAATAATAGTAATGATGATCGATGTATGATTGACCATTTGATCATTCAATCAAGTCGATGCTTATTCATTAAACATAAAATGATTATTTATAAATTAAATCAATATAATGATTTATGATTTAATATCCATTTATAAATATGTATGTATGTATACCAATATACATAATAATAATAAACTCATTTATTATTATTACATATATTAATATACATACATAAATATAACAAAATCATAAATCATTCTATTGATATAATTATCATCCATGTTTATCTAACCGAAGCTATCATGATTAACAAGCTTGCCCAATCTATGAACCCAACCAGCCTATTATATATGGCACCAATTGTGCTTTGTACAAGTGTACCATTAGATCTGTACTTAAATTTGTACACCCATTTGCAGCCAATGGTGGTGTTGGCTAAATTTTTTGTAAGTCACTGTGACCACAACTTACAAAATTTTGACTTTAGGCAACATTCATGAGATTTCTCTCTCCTCCCAGCAATAGGGGAGACTCCCTTCTTACCATAGGTGACTTCAGCAAGAACTTAACTGAAATTATAAAGAGGGTTGATTCTCTTAATCAATTCCTCTTATTTCAGGAATGATCTTCAAACAATTACAACTTTAAATTCTACAAAAAGCTCATATAGCTACAATAATACCGGTGGCTCCGGGGTTTACCAGAGACAATAGTTTCCTTATATATTTTGTGAAACAAATACAGGAACCCAAAGTCTCCTGCGTTTGTCTTGAATGATTCAATAATCAGAATAACCAGTAAGGCACAAAGTCTCTTATTGGATACTCTCAAATTTAATAAAAATACCTACAACCGAGGCCCAAAGTCTTTAGTTCTAATTAATTGCAGCCACTACAAAATATAACAATTTATCCTCCTGCAGCACAAAGTCTTCAAAAATTCAAATTGGCTCTGAATGAAATAGGTAGCTCAAAGTCTGTACAATTGAATTCAAATCCCTCTTGAGCAAAACTCCAAAACTCACAATCAATATCCAAAAAAATGTCATCACATAACACGTTGAATCAACACAAAGTTTGAAAGCAAGTTGCCCCTTTTATTGAAAGCAAGTTAAATTTACATCTAAGCTCAAAGTCTTAGAGTGTAGATACAAAATGGCAGAATTTTCTTGCCTTGCCAAAAGATGATCTTTTACAATGAGCTCCCTCCTTTATATAGGAAAAGTGTGGAGAGAAAAGTGGGGAAAGAAAAGGAAAATCCTTAACCACCTTGACTTATTCACTAACTAACTAACTAACTAACTTTGATTTATTCAATGCTACAAGGCCTAAAGCACTTGCAACTTAATTACATTTTACAAGTTTGCACATGATACTATCACATGCAATTACATCTTGTTTTTACATTCCATGTAATATGTCAATTACAAACACATGGCAAAAAGATTCTAAGTGTTTGACAAGACACAACACCTATTAAATCATCCTTTGTTGGTCTTCATGCTGCTACAGGATGTCCGATGGTTGATATGCTCTAGTTTGGTGAAAGCATCTTTATCTAGAACAGGGACCGGCATCCTTGGTTGCTTTGTATCATAATGGTTGTTTCTTGAAAAACACATTTGTTTCTTTCCATCTCTATCTTGAAGGCATTCTATGCTTGCAATCATTCCATCTTTCATCCCTTTCTTTGTATGTTGTCATTCTTTTTGATTGCAGTCTTTTGAACCTTTTTGGGGAGAAAGATCCAATCTCCTTATCTAGCGTGTGTTCTAATTTTGATTCACTTGATTTCCTTAAAGTTGAATTTCTCTTAAGGGTGGCCTTTGAGCTCTTCTATGGGCTTCCCTTTCTCTTTGTATCCTTTCTCTTTCCTCATGTTCCAATCTTTCTCTAAGCCCCTTTTCAATTCTTTGTCTTTCTCTTTCAAATTCAATACCAACTTCCTCGTCTTCCTCCAAGATGGCCTGAGCAACTGTATAGTGAGCGTCGTCTTCTCTTTGATTCCAAATGAAAGCCCCCAAGTCTGAAATGATATCTTCCTACCTTACATTTATATCCAAACCTGGTTGCACAATTGGATGATTAGCATAGGAAGGCAACACCATCTTAGATCATTCTTTCAATTTTGTCTCTCATGTTCCAACCTTTCTTGAGTCTCCCTTTCATTCTTTTGGGCCTTTTCTTCTTCTCTTTACCTTTACCTGGTACAATCTCGTCTGGCATAGGAAAGTTGTGGGCGCAAGCAACTGTGATATGAAAATTCCAAAACATGAGAACATCTTCAAGGGATGGATCCATTTCACTTTTTTGGACGCACAAGTGTGAGTTTTGTGATTTTTGCATATGGAGTATGGGTGGAAACTTTTGAGACAGTGAATGAATACATGCGTTTGAACTCAAAATATGTGCTTATATGATGGAAAAACTAAAAATATGGGATTTTGGAACATAATAACATATGTGGGCAGCAAACTTTATGTGTGAAGAATGCATGAAAAATGGGCAGCATAACGTCTACTTATAGTAAATTGTTATGTTTTCATAATATGAAAATGTGCAAACAACCACTATCATGAATTTTAAGTCATGTGGCAGTGATATAACAAGTGTGGATGGAGTGCGTGTAAGCATGAAAGTGGGATTTTTGAATGCAAAAGTTTGTTGCAAAGTGAGCTTGCTTTCCTTGATAATTTCATTCAAGAACGAGGTTTTTAATCCCGATTACATATGCAAGCAAGATGAAAGACTTGCATATGCAACTTGGAGAAATGAAGACGGAAGATAGAAGCACATAACATATCATAAAACAAATGCAAATCTGAAAATGAAATGAAGAGATTTGTAAAAAACGAAAGAACAAACATATATACAACTTTGCCCTATGAAAATCACAAGAAATTTTACCTCTTTTCCACAAAAAGCAAAGGAAGAAGTCTCTTCAAATCTCTATGCAAAATCTGAGATAAATCCAAGAAGATTTTCGGATTTAGAAATGATTGAAGCAAAGAGACACATAGATTTCGAATCTCGACTCAATCCTCTAAAAATGAATGAATTTTAGAGTCAAGATTCGTTGCTTGCCAAGTGTGCGAAGCAAGAGGATTAAAATGCACAAGAATAGCAACCATATTGACTAAATCAAATGCAATGTGCAATGGCGACCAAAAACGGTGCCTAGGGTATGAAAAACAACTTGGAAAGAATGATAAACAAGCTGTAAATGAAATGTAATGCCCAAGAACTCACCTTAGAAGCAAAATGTTGTTGACATAAGCTTAGTTGTCATTGGTAAAGTTATAGGCAAACATCAATCTGACCGGAACACTGGTACATCACACTGGTACTTATAATTGTGCACTGGTAGACTAAACAAGAAAGCGGTGTACTTTAATTGGTCACGCTTATATCAGTCTAGGTTTTTGCAACCGGTAGTGGGATACACATAGGGGACAGATGACTAACCGGGTACAAGCTCTTCATTGGTTAAGTGCATGATAATCTGAACCGGATTATGCAAAGCGTTTGCAGTTAAACTGGAGTTAGCTTTTTCAGTGGAATTGGAGTTAGATTTATTTTTTCAGCAAACGTTTTGAGGTAAACTCAGAATCAGTTTGCAAGCTTTTTTGCATGCATGATTTATGGGCGAGTTTACAGCTTGGCGGATCTATGAGATGTATTTTTAATAAGATTAATCTCTTATAAATACAGGTCATAGGACATGAAAGAAGTGTGGTTGAATATCAAGAGTATAGAGCGAAGGAGAGTAGTAGAACGTAATTCTCTGAGAGGAGTCACAGTCACGAGAGGTGAAAGGCAGAAAAAGGTTTAACAACCAAGCAGAGGAAAGGGTAACAGGTATGATCTGATTAGACAGTAAGCATCATCATAAGATCATTGCTTTAAATTGAGAAGCATACTTAAATCCCTCAATCAGGGTGAACCCTAACAGGTTCTTTGTATAAATCCCTTTACTGGGTAACATCTTTATTGGTGTTCTAAGTCCTCTTACAAGGCGACTCCTAATAGGGTCAAGATCCTAGCAGGTCTTCTACTAAATCCCTTAACCGGGTAGCTCTCTTACCAGTGCTTTGTAAGCCTCTAACAGGGCATCTTTATTATTGCAGTAGTGAACTTGTGGGTTCTGTCTCACCATGGTTTTTTCCTTCTAACCGAGGGTTTCCACGTATACATGCTGTGTTGACCCGTGTCTTCAATTTCTGTTTATGAGTGCTGTTATATTTTTTTAATTTCTATATTAGCAAGAATATATATTTGTAGAGAAGTAGAAGTAGAAATTGTATTTACTGATTCACCCCCCCTCTCAGTAACCGGTTAGAACTAACAATTGGTATCAGAGCTTAGGTTCTCAAAGTGATAAAGCTTAACCACTTGAGGAAAGATCATGGAGGGTTACAGGTATCAAAAGAAGCTTGAGGAAGCCAATGACATGATTGCCTCTCTTGAAAATAGACCGTGGAGGTTTGTTGCAAAGACAAAAGAGCTGGCCCTGCAATTGAGTGAGAGTAATGAAACCATTGAGGAACTCTCTTGGCAAAGTGAATCTGATGAAGCAGAAGAGGCAGTCTCTGATTTTATGGAGAAAATTCAGAATCTAACTGATCAAATCTCCAATTTGAAAAGGGCGCAGGAAAGTCATGCTCTGAGGATAATTGAAATCATCGAAGCCAAAAGAAAAGCTGAAGATGAAAAGAACAGTGCCTTAGAAACACTGTTAATTGCTGAAAGAGCAAGAAATCTGGTGGAAGATGCGGTAAGGGAAAGTAATGCTCTCGTATTACAACTTCAAGCAGACATGCAAAGCATAACTCAAGAGAATGCAATCATGTATGAGCACTTGCATGACAAAGATGATGCATGCAAAAGGTTGGCCATTGAATTGTATCAACTAAATGAACAAATGAAAACTCTTGAAGAGAGGAATGAGAAACTAAGAAGGTACAATGAAAACTTTGAGAAGCTTGATGAGCAATTGAGGGCTCAAAGAAAGCATAAGGACCCCATAGGACTTGGGTACATTGGTCAAAGCAACCAAGAAACCGGTGAGTCCTCTGAAGACAAGCAAAGCATGAAGGAAAAGAAGAAACCAATAGAAGAAAAAGGTAAAAAGACCTTCAAAACCTCTTGCAAACATTGCGGTAAACTGGGTCATAAAACAAATGACTGCAGAAATGCACCAGTGAAACCATTTACTTCTAACAGTTACTACAACAACTATTACAAGTATGGTCACAAGCCCTTTGAATGTAGGTTTTGCCCCAACAGTGTGTCCAGTGGAAGCAGGGGAAGCTTCAAGGGTTACTACTATGCATGCAACAAGTTTGGACACAAAGCTGAAAAATGAAGATCCAAAACCATGGCATTCAAATCCCCACCAAGACCAGTATTCCATAATAGAAATATGAACTGCAGCACAACTAATTGTGCTACCTGTGGGCCATAAGGCCATAATAACTCTGGATGTCACTCACCCATGAACAGGGAAAGAAGGGTCAATCCATGGAGAGGAACCGAAATGGCTTGTTACAACTATAACAAGATTGGGCATTTGGCCAAGAAATGCAGGAACCGGCCAATGAACTAGAGAAAAGGACCGGCCAAACCGGTCAAGAGAAACTTGTCTCCCAACCAAAAGGGTAACAAGGGTAAAGAGATTGAAAGGGAAGTCAAAAAGACTTGGTTTAAAAAGGAGACAAAGAGCTCCGTTGAGGAGAAAACGGAGGTAAGGTCATCATCTGCTGATGGTGATATCTCTTCAGCAAATTAAGCCTAAGGGCTTAAAGGGAATAGGTAGCCTGCCTATTGTTCCCGGTGGAACTGGTGAGTTGTGATCTCACACAGTCAAGAAAGGAAACCGAGAAGAAGTCACCGGTCTAACATATAAACTGGACAGGTAAGTGTTGACATTGCAATTGAGGATTGATTAACAGGTAAACGTATGAGAACCAGTTGTCGTAAGGAAGATTAGGTAAGGGTAATTAATGCTATAGCCGTTAACAATTGTTACTGTTTGTTAATTACTGTTACGACCAAAGTCTATAAAAGGGAAAGATGATTACTCATTTCACTTTACAATGCGAACTGTGATTATTGATCTCATAAGTTAGAGTAATCTTTTCTTGCTGTGATTTACGTTCTTTGCTTAGCAAACTCCGTGAATCTTATCAAGAACTTTCTGTTTAAACCGATTTAGTACTATGGCATCTTCATCTTTCGTGGTAAGCCTAATCAGCGCTAATTAGCTGGAAAGACCCACTTACGACATTATGGCAGTATAGAACCGAGAAAATGATATGGCGGGTGCCTTATCAATCGTGCGTGCAGGTGTTATGTTGACAGAGAATGTTACAACTTTCATCCACAGCGAACAGGAGGAACTGGGTGAAACGTTCATCCAAAGTGAATATCTTTCACTTTGTGAGGACAAAAAGCTTCAAGCCAAATACGTGAAGCTTGAAACTTCAGGATTCATCAATGGAGTGAGATATCCAACCGTGTTTCAACTGGATTGGATTAGATTGGTTCTGAGCAGGGTTCACGAACTAGGGATGTGGCTTACGAAAGGCGCGGTTACACCGATAACAAAAGAAGATTTACGCAGGGTGACTGGTTATAATGCCGTAGGGAAAGCTCTTACCCTAAGGACCATAGCCAATTCAGAAGTGACATAGTTGACGAAGTCAAGGTTCGACAGTCGATTGATGGCTGTGAACGACATTGAAGACGATGGTGTTCAGTTTACATCAGCGGTTATCAGCTACAAAGTGTATCAGTCGAGTAACCTGAATAGTGTACCGGGAGGAGCTATACACGCCACGCACAGGATTATGCACGACAATGCACAATACGATATATGTGCTATGTTGAGAGGGCAGATCTTTGAAAACTTGAAGAAGCTCAATTTGGTAAAAGAAGAAATTTCTCAAATATGGAACGTTGCTGGTATGTTTGTTTTTCTATTATCAGAACTTCTTTCCTGGCGTCGGCAAGGAAACATGGCAAAAAGACAAATCGGTGATGATTCAGATAGGCAAGTTAGTAAATAACTTGGGTAACCGGTTCAATAAGGTCATGACATATTTATTTTGAAGCATTTCAGCTAAGAATGCACAACAGGGAAAGAATTCCCTTTGTCATTGTTGAACAATACAAGGAAGAAGTATGCTTTCTGGTAAGCACTGATCATTGCATGGTCCAGCCTGTGGAACCAAGGACCAAATATGCACCAGAGCTCGGTTATGAGATTTCCTCCAAGACTACAAAGGCTTATGTTGATGCACTACAAGAAAGTGACCTAGATCTCTCTGCATATCGGTTTGGCACCTATGAAGAGATACAGGCAAATCTGAAGAAAAAGACTTCTGCAAAGGAACCAAAGGTGTATGTAAAGAGAACTCCCACACCTCGGAAGAAGAAACTAGTGGAGAAAGAACCCAAGGTACAAAGAAAAAGGACTCAGCAGGCATCCAATGCACAAGGTGAGGAACTCAAAGAAACAAAAACTGAAGAGACAACTACTCTTCACAGAAGGAGAAAGACCGGGAAACCGGTGAAAGAAGATGCACCTAAAGCAAGAAAACCAACCATTGATGAAGTGGTTGAAGGAATAAAGGAGACAAATAGATTGGGAGTAGTTGGAAGGAGATATGAAGTGAGTAATGAAGAAGATAAGAGAAAATGGAAAAAGCTGTGGTTTATTGTCTTTACAAGTTCAATTATACTCCCACTGAACTTCACAAAGTAATACCTGATGATCTATAGGAAATAATAGAAGGAAGATGGAAATCTTCGATAGATAAAGAAAGAGAGTTGAGGATAAGGTCTCTACTTGAAGTTCAAAATCATCTTACTCTGGAAGAGGCAACCAATCAAGTTGACCTGCACAAACAAAGTTTCAAGATTAGAAGAAGAATCAGTCAGGTGTTGATTGGAGAAGTGAGTTGCAACATGGACGAATGTTCTGAAGCAACAACATCAAGCAGAGGCAGAATGCCAAAAGACTTTAGAGTCACCAGTGGTTGACATTGGAAAGGGAAAGGGTATACTAGGAGTTGAGACTCCGGTCAAGACCAAAGATTGCAACTGAACCGGTCATCGTTGATATCATTGGAGACATAGGTGGTGATCTCACTCTACCAACCCTACTGGCCTCCCCAATTAAAGGTAAATCTCGAACTTTAACTGTAGATAATATAGTTGATGAAGTTATGGATTTTGGTGAGGTGTTAGTGTCAAATGCTGCTAAATGGTTCAGTGTTCTGGTAGAAGAGGATAAGCAGAAAATTGAAGTTGCTCTATTAGAAACCTCTTTAGATTTCAACAGAAGTCCTAGGGACTATAGACCTCTCTTTCCTCTAGAATTGAATCAAAGACTTATGGTCAAATGGAGAACTGGTTTAGCAACAAACAATAAGATTATAAGGGAAACTTTGACACAAATAAGACTAGGTCTCAATGATGAGACAATAAAAATTCTGATGGAAGCAGTGTCACTAAATTTGGACATGAAGAATAGAGTTGCCAAAATTGTAAATGCATTGGAAAAAGATGTGTATGAAGATTCTCTTGATTTCTGGCAGAAATATGACTTCAATACTCTTAAGACAATAGGTCCACAGGACATCTCTCAAGATGAACCTGAAAAAGTATTGGTACCACCAGTACAGTTCACAACTAGTAAATAGTCAACAATTGGTCAGAAAGATGTTACACCTGACTCGTTCACATCTAGTGAATAGGTAAATTTGGGAGAACAAGTTCAACCAGAAGAGCAAGTACAAGGCGAGTCATCAGCAAAGATGACTACTGAAAAAGGAACAGATAAAGAAGAAACTGCTTTGAATGACCAACAGGTTGCTGAAGAGCAACAAACAGAGCAACCACCGAAAGAGGAAGTCCATTCGGAAGAGGAAGTACATCAAAAGGAGGAGATTCATCCAGAGGATGCACTACAACAGGAAATTCCTCAACAACAGGAGTTGCCTATTAATGAAGAACATGAGAAACTTGCAGAAGAACAACCTGCACAGGAAGGTAGATAGGAGGAACTGGTAGATGTTCCTAGTAGATCTTCGTTAAAGAGAAAACTAACTTTTGGAACATATACTGAAGCAAATAAAAGAAAAGTGAGTGAAACACTGGTTGACATAAGCAAGATGTCAACAAGAGAGCTAAAGGAGCTCACTAAGAGAAAACAAGATATGGTTCTCTCTAGTGTAAGAAATATCTTTTACAATTTTGTACCTAATACAGATATAGATGAAGATGAAGCGGTGATTGATCGATTGGAGGTGCTAGCGCAAGCAATTGGGGAAGATGTTTCTGACCTAGAAACAATTGCAATTGATCACTATGAGAAGAAGATAATAGAAATTCTTCACAAACAGGTTGAAGAACTCAAAGCTACTGTATCTACAAGCACCGGGGAGCTTCAACACCCAATACAGGAAGGAGGATGGCTGATCACAAGGACTTCAAACTTTGAAGACTTTGTAAAAGATATAACTGAGAGAACAAACAAGACTACATAAGAGATAAAGGTTCTAACATCCAAATTTGATGCAAAGAGCTCTTCTGCAATAGAGTACAATTGGGAGCTGACAAGTCTTGCTCTCACCTTAAGGAAGGCATCTGAAGAAAAGACAAAAAGAATCCAAGATCTTATTGGATTCTAGTTGTTCATAGCACCAACTTTTGATCTAATGCAAACAACGGCAACATATAGACTGATCAATGAACCCGATTACAAAACAGTGGAAGACATGGAAAATATAATTGTCTCACTACACGCAGCAAAGAAAAATTTAGATCATGTAACAGGTATATGGGGGCCATTCCTTAATTCTGCGAAGAAAATTTATAAGGATATCTTCAATAAGTTATAGTTATAAAAGAAAAACATATAAGGAGTAACAACCCTTTGTCCTTTGGAGGCAAAAAGGGGAAGAAGATGTAATTACAGATGAGGAAGAGGACAATGTAGATGGAAGAATAAAGAAAGAGATGACAATGTGTGTAAACGGGTAGACAAGGAGATCTACAGGTGATGTGTATTGATATGTTTTGCCACCAATGCCAAAGGGGAAGATTGTTGACATAAGCTTAGTTGTCATTGGTAAAGTTATAGGCAAACATCAATCCGACTGGAACACTGGTACATCACATCGGTACTTATAATTGTGCACTGGTAGACTAAACAAGAAAGCGGTGTACTTTAACCGGTCATGCTTATACCGATCTAGGTTTTTGCAATCGGTAGTGGGATACACACAGGGAACATATGACTAACCGGGTACAAGCTCTTCACCGGTTAAGTGCATGATAATCTGAACCGGATTATGCAGAGTGTTTGCAGTTAAACTGGAGTTAGCTTTTTTAGTGGAACTAGAGTTAGATTTGTTTTTTCAGCGAATGTTTCGAGGTAAACTCAGAATTAGTTTGCAAGCTTTTTTGCATGCATGATTTATGGGTGAGTTTACAGCTTGGCAGATCTATGAGATGTATTTTTAATAAGACTAATCTCTTATAAATATAGCTCATAGGACATGAAAGAAGTGTGGTTGACTATCAAGAGTATAGAGCAAAGGAGAGCAGTAGAACAAAATTCTCTGAGAGGAGTCATAGTTACGAGAGGTGAAAGGCAAAAAAAGGTTCAACAGCCAAGCAGGGGAAAGGGTAACAGGTATGATTTGATTAGATAGTAAGTGTCATCATAAGATCATTGCTTTAAATTGAGAAGCATACTTAAATCCCTCAATCAGGGTGAATCCTAATAGGTTCTTTGTATAAATCCCTTTACCGGGTAACATCTTTATTGGTGTTCTAAGTCCTCTTACAAGGCAACTCCTAACAGGGTCAAGATCCTAGCAGATCTTCTACTAAATCCCTTAATCGGGTAGCACTCCTACCAGTGCTTTGTAAGCCTCTAATAGGGCATCTTTATTACTAATTTACTACAGTAGTGAAGTTGTGGGTTCTGTCCCACTGTGGTTTTTTCCTTCTAACCGAGGGTTTCCACGTATACATGCTATGTTGACCTGTGTATTCAATTTCTGTTTGACTGCTGTTATATTCTTTTAATTTCTGTATTAGCAAGAATATATATTTGTGGAGAAGTAGTAGGAATTGTATTTACTGATTCACCCCCCCTCTCAGTAACCGGTTAGGACAAATGTGCGTTTGGTTTTGATGAAGAAAAATGACCAAATACGGGGCATTTTTGAGCAAAAACCTGCCCTAAACAGGCTGTTTGGAAGGCAAAACACATTCAAAACAATGTGCTTTTGCAATAAAAATCGCCGCCCTTGAGTATGCAGCCAAAATGCGATTTCTGAAATGAGAAAGCATGTGCTCTCTCCTAAAATCACCTCCCTTGGCCTTTGATGTCAAACACATACAATGGTAAGTAAAAACACTTTTTTTAGTATCAATAACATGTGTTATTGACTCTAAAATTGTCACCATATGCATTTTAAAGCCAAATGCAAGGTATAATAGGCTAAAAACGGGTTTTTCCAAGTCTAAAGCAAACAATTGCCACCCTTGGCCTTTTGAGTGAAAACTTAAGGTAAAACACATAATAACGGGCTTTTAGGAATCAATAACATGTGCTTTCAACCCAAAAATCGCCACCATGTGCATTTAAAGCAAAACGCCTTATTTGGAGAAATAATGACAGGTTTTTAAATATCAATAACATATATTTTCACTTTTAAAACATCAAATGCACATAGCATATGTGTTATTGAGTTAAAAAACCCCACCTTTGTGCCTTTAAGTCATTACTCAAGTTAGAATACACATTAATAAGCTTTTAAAATGCAAAAAGCATGTGTTATTGGGTTCAAATTCCCCACTCACACATGTTAAGTGACATATTTTTAATTAAAAATATGTAGTTGCATTTAAAAACCCCACTTTTATGCATTTAAATTGTCTCGTGCAATAATTTTTAATATGTAACCATAGTTTTCAATAAAACAATATGCAATTGGATTGGAAAAACCCACCCTTGCATTAAAACATTAAAAACTATAGTCAAATCATCTTAGAATGATGTGAAATTTGAAAATGGGGAAAACTTTACATATAAATAATAATATTATTTTGTGCAATTATCAATTAAAAACCCACTTTTGGAGGATTTTTAATAAGATGTGTTGTTAGGGTGAAAAACCCCACGTGCAACATGCTAAAACCTTAATAACTTGAGCTAGGCAACTCCGTTTGAGGCCTAAGATAGCTCGAAACGTGCGGAATTCCAAGGGCTATAATCTTAGGGGAAAAAAAGAAGATTAAAAACTAAACACAAACAGAAGAAAAATGAAGAAAAGACTTGAAGATTGTCCAAAATCAAGCGCTTGCAGTCAGAGAAGAAAAACCTATTTTGACAAGCATTAAGATGATTAACTTGATGGAAACCTTCAAAAGAATGCAATGATAATGCTTAAATAAAGAACAATTCAAGGATGACGAATTGCCTTCATGATGCGTTATCAATGCATTGAAAACATAGAGGTACACTTACGACTCCATGAGAAAATTGTGTAGGGTTGCCCCAATTTTGTGATGTCAAAATTGAGGACAACAGGTGGAAGATTTGAAAGAACCCAATAAAATCTAAGTCTTACTCGACATAAAAGAAAAACAGAAGATTAAGTTGAATTGAGAACAAACACCTTGGGAATGTCATTGGTATCTTAATAAAAACGTGGATGCTACAAGACCGAGACAAATGCCATGAGAAGACACATACACCATGAGAACGGTAAGGCATTATGGAGGTGTGTTGTCTAGACTAAAAAGGGTCCATAAACATGCAAACACAAAGGTTAGTCCAAAAAATCACACAAACTCTTACAAAATCAACACTGTAATGTCTCTTTTTTGAAATAGGGTTTAATACTAAACAATAATAATGATAAAATAAAAATATAAAAGGATAAAAATAAAATTCAAATTAACTAAATAAAATAATAAAATTAAAACATAACATTATTAAAATTTAAGTATAATGAATAGGCATGAAATGAAAAGTTGCGACTCCCTTGAACATGAGACATAAAAAGGAGAAGAGAACTTCATTTGAAAGGGAATATGGAGGAAGAAAGACGGGAGCATAAGAGTGAAGGAAGGATTAGTGGAAGAAGATAGAAGTGGGGAGAAAATAAGGAAGTGACTCTTTGAAAGGCTAGAAATGCTGAAGAGTTGTGACTACTCTTTTAGAGGGTGGTGATTATGAAAGGTTGCGACTTTCTCAAAGGGCAGAAATGATGAAGGGTTATGACTCCCTCAAAGAGCAGAAATGAAAGGTTGTGACTCTCTCAAAGGGCAGAAATGATGAAGGGTTACGACTCTCTCAAAGGGCGGTAATTATGAAGGGTTGCGACTTTCTCAAAGGACAGAAAAGATGAAAGGTTATGATTCTTTCAAAGGGCAAAAATGATAAAGGGTTGTGATTCTTTCGAAGGGGGGTAAGTTTGAAGGGTTGTGACCATTGCAAAAGGCATACTTGTTGAAGTGGTGTGACTCTCCCTCACATTGGAAGATGTAAAGGGGAGAAGGTTTCATTGAGGACAACTAAGGGAGATCAATTTGGGGAATAATTCACTATTCTCAAAGGCAACAATGAAAAGTGGTGACTCAATTCTTATGAAAGGTGGTGACCCTTTCACCAATAAAGTATAAAGAAGAATTCATTCCAAGCATTGAAGAATCCCTTATCAATTATCATTCACGAATCCACAAAAGCAATCATCACTTATCAAATCAAGAAAACAATCTGTCAGCAAACCACTCTATCAAATCAGCATTCATTCAATCATCATTCCCCAATATATCAAACCAGAATTCATTCAATCAATCATTCAACAATAATCAAATGATCAATTCTGATTTGAATAGGACTCAGTATAGTACATCAAAATTAAATATTAAGGAAAGTGATTGGTATGCATTATTATTTACTATTTATTAATGAATCTGTTTGTAAGATGTAGGAGTATGGGTTCCAATTAAGTAGACACTTGTTGAGTTGGTTGCTTGTGGGTGCCCATTGAGTTGGTTGCTTGTGGGCCAAGGGGCAGAATGACTTGGAGGCTCATTCTATACCCATGGGCTTCTTTGAGGTAGATAGGTCTCTAGACATCCTAACAAGAATTTTAAGATTAGTAATTATTCATTCAATTTTCATAAAGCAATCATATTAGGAATTGGCAAGGAAACATGATAGAGAGATGCAGTACTAGTTCCCTTAATTAGGTAGACACCCATTGAGTTGGTTGCTTGTGGGCCAAGGGGTCAGATTGAGTTGGCTGGTTGTTTGACGCTCTTGGGCTTAATTGTGGAGGAAAGTCTCCCGGTATCCTATGGTGCTTTCTCCTCAAGTTTCTAAGATGGTTGAAGCTATGGAAACTTTATTATCATTTGTTTGATGTTAATTATTTTACCTAAATTCAATTACTATTGTGTAATCTAGTGAAATAATACTTTTGTAAATTAATTTGTATTTTTTGATTTGTTATTGTTTTGGGCAAAAGTAGGTGATATCCCAAAAGGGGCAGTATAAACATACCAGTTAAAAAAAGCAAGATAAAGCCAAATTATGCAAAGACACCAAATGAAAGTTGTAGGTGTTGATAGTAGTTCTTTGTGCCACGTCCCCTTCTTCAAATAGGATTAAATAATAAACAATAATAATTAAATTAAAAATATAAAGTATTAAATTTAAAAAATAATTAAAATTTAGTTAAGTTAAACAAATGGTCAAAAGGCATGAATGGAAAAGTTGTGTCTCCCTCAAACATGAGGTATTAAAGGGAGAGAACTTCATTTGAGGGAAAAATGGAGGGAAGAAGAAGAGGGAGCATAAGAATTAAGGAAAGATTAAGGGAAGAAGGAAGGAAAGGGAAGAAAATAAGGAAGTGACTCTTTTAAAAGATCAAGGGTTGTGACTCTTTCAAAAGGTGGTGATTGTGAAAGGGTGTGACCATTGAAAATGGAAGATGTGAAGAGGTGTACCCTTCCTCACAAAAGATAAAAAGGGGAAGAAGGATCAAATGGAATGGAGGAAAGGAAGTAGAGGAGATCTAGAACATATTTAGAGCAGAAGTACAAGGAGGGATCTAAAATATGAATTGAGAAGGAAAGAAGAAAATAAGATATGTAGATCTAGAAGAAGAGGACATGCAGATCTTAAATGGGATATGTGCGGACTTGAAAACTAGTAAAGACAGATTTGAGAAGTGAGAGATAGGTGAAGATTAAATAAGAAGTGAAAGGGGCAATAGTTGTTGTCAAACAGATGTATCTTTTCATAACCAAAGGGTGTGACTCTTTCATTAGGGAATTAACAAATGAAAGGGTGTGACTCCCTACACTCAAAGGAGATATAAAGAGAAGAACTTCATTTGAGAAGGGCGATAATATATTGTTCTCAAAGATAACATTGGAAAGTGGTGACCCTTTACCTAAGTTACCACATTCGCCTCTGGAGCCCCAAAGTCGAGATGCGGTTCGCTCCAAATTCGAAGTCGGTTCGAATTCGTTCCAAAGTTGGCTTTTTAGTAAGACATTCGTACCAAATTCTACTAACGGAACCCTGTACGAATTTCGTTCAAATTTGGACAACTTTCTTAACGCCTGCACAATGCTGGAGAGAATTTGAAATGACTTTGAACGAATTTGGTGAATGTCGGTCAAGTGTTGACTTTGGTCAACAATTATAAAGTTTTTTAACATTTGTTTTATGTAAAATTGAAACCTAAAAGACTAAAGTGATACACGACATTTGTTTTTTTGCATTGCATTCACCCTTGCCTCCATCGTGTTTGGCCTCCATTGTTTCCAGATGACTCAGGCCTGCTATTCATAATTCGATGACCAAGCAACTTCGGGCAATGGACAGTTTAACTCACGCATATAAACTTGCTCGTGTATTTCCGGCTCAATATCTCTATCAACAGATGTATTACCATCTAGGATATTATCATATTTGTTGTGTAATTCAGGAAGAGACCTGATGCTGAAATAATCAGAGATGAGGATCTATGTCACTGCACTTAGACCAATAATTCCATTGGTGAAAGCACTCTTCCTTAGTTGTAGTTCCGAGATGGAATTTACAAACCAAAATATAATTTTCCCGATGATCCATTTCCTTCTCACTGCGGTCTATATAAACTAGTTTCTTCCCGTATATAATAACTTCCTCCCAACTGATAATTAACAAGATTTATAATTGATTATTTAATATTAGTTTTTGGTATATTAACTAAGATTAAATAATAATAATAATTCATTATGATTAATTAAATAATATTAGTTTATGAGACATTTAACTAACATTAAATAATTAATATGATGTATATATATATATATATTTTTAAAAATCTTGTATGGACGAACCCAAAACGAATCCAAACCCAACCCAAAAAAATTTTGGACAAATTTCGAACCTGAATCTCGAACCTGCATCCGTACAAGAATCCGAACCGGCAACTTAGCCCTTTACCAATAATGTATAAAAGAGAAATCATTCAAAGCACTCAAGGGTCACTCATCTATCATTACTCACCAATACATCAGATCAGCACTCAATCATCACTCATTGCCCTATGAATTCCACATTCATTCAATCATCATTCACTAATATATCAAATATATCAAATCAAAGGAAATCATTTTATCATCCATCAAACAGCAATTGGGAATCAGGCAAACAGACCAGAAATCAATTCTTCCATCAATTCAATCAGTCTATATTAATCATATAATCATTGAACCAATTAGATCAGTCATGCCTCCGATCTGACATCAGATGAACAGATCCGTAGTATGAAAATTATCTTATTAATAAGACTTCACAATTTTCTATAATCATGAAGCCTGATTAAGGAATTCATCTTCCACAATATTCTTTCCTTTGCTGTGAACCAAGAGACTCCACAATCGACAATCTTTAGTCCTTAACCAATCATTAAGCAACAACCACAATACTAATGAACATGCACGCAATTAGTTTTGAGGAGGCAATGAATTGTTTGGAGAAGACACCTCTCTTGGGAAGGGGTAAGGGTTGTGACTCATTGTTCTCCCCCAACAACTAGATAAGGTAGAAATTCAGTTAGTGGAAGGCATCAAAGAAGAAGAAAATGCATCAAGAAGAAACAACAGATAATAATAATATTCAGATCTGTGGTCCTTGGTATGAGTATCATGTGATACATACATTACAATGATTACATAATGAATCCATTGATGACTGTTCTCTATTGAATTATGTATGTGATTCAAGTATATAATATTAGCATGTGATTGTTTATGTATATATATTCATACAGACATATATACATATATCTGCATACCTTTGATTTAATGTGCATTTCATTGCTGACTCAGGAATATTTTAATATAGGATTTATGCATGAAATACTAGTGTGCTTTTTGACTGCTATAAACTGCCATGGTAGGGGAAATGAGGGATCACAGGTAGGAAAATGGTGATGAGATCACTTTCGAAGCATGCCACCTCATGGTATGTGATTGGGTGTCCTGTGGGGCCAAAGAGGGACAAAGGGGACTGCCTTTGGGCTTTAGGAAGGATGGACTGTTTGGGCACCCTGTTGTGAATGTACCTCATGACCTCTGTCCTGGTAAATGGATGCATACGATGTTCAATCATTGGAAGCATTAAAGAAGTAGCAAGATTGAGGAAAATGGTGATAGGACACTAAACTAGGTTCTCCACCTCATATGGAATATGTGCTCTTAGGCCTAGGGTAGGGGGTCTCTAGGACACCTTATCAAATCACCCTACCTTATCTCTTATATGGTTGAGTCATCTCAAAATTATTTCAAATAATCTATTGATTTGATTTACATTTCCAATATATGCTTAATTCTGACTTAAGAAGTATAATTTTGAATTATGATTATAAATGATTCCTAACTTGTTTGCAGGGTCTCAATCAAAGTGAAAGGTATCTCTAAACCCTACTTTGATTAAAAAAATTGTAACCTGGTGCAAAATTTGGGTACTCATAACTTGGGGACATTACAGTTTGTGCCATAAGAGTTCACGAACCTACAAACTCAAAGTTTCACCCTTAAAATTACTCAAGATCTTGAAATAACAAAGGTCAGCCAAGATCTCAAGGACAACACATAAGTAAACCTTGCAACTCAAAGTTAGTACAAAATGAAATGGATCCCAATAAAGCAAAACCCTGGAAAGGAATATGCACAGAACCCCCATTGAAAAGAGTGACTAAATGATCGACAAAACATTCAATATAATCTGGCCTAGATAACTAAAAGGATGATGTTAAAAAACCCTACGAAGCTGAAAAGCTAAAAGGAAACAAAGTTAGAGCTGTTAGGGAAAGAAAATGGCGGAGGCATCATGGGCTAGTGCATAGACACCATGATGGTGTGTTGTTTATGCACATGTCATAGTCTAGGTGCATACACCATTGCTTTTGCCGATAATGTGTTGTTGGCATTGAAATGGTTTAAAAGGGCACTAGGAGAGGTAGAAAGCCATGAGACTTGCACAAATGCTATGACATAGGGTGGAAATGCCACAAACATGGAAACACATCCGAGGATGTTGAAAGCTTGCAAGAAATCAAAAAACACTCCAAGGACAAATATTAGTAGTGGGACGAGTTCCACTAGGTGTGCTAGCAATGTGGACCTCGAATTTGAGTCAAATGGTAGGAGTTAGATGCACAAACAAGCAATAAATTCAAACTCATTCTTCTTTCTCCCCCTTTTCATTCTTCTTTCACTCCCTTCTTATATATTTGTTTATTCAATTTTATTTATATTTTTTTTAAAAGACCTTTCTAATTCTTATAATTCTTCCCTCTTTCTTTCCTTGACTCTTGGTATTTATTTCTCTTTCACATTTTTTCATTCTCTTGTTCTGTCTAGGATTCCCTGTCCTTCACTTCCCAACCTCCCAAACTCTATTTAGTGGGTTTGGGTCTGCAATTCACTCGCTTCTCTGTTCTCTAGCTCACTCTATCCTGATAATGAATCATAGAGTATGATTCAAAATATTGATACAGAAATATATGCAGTTAAATCCAGAAGCTCTCAAATTCAAAAAAGGCACTTAAGTTGTTACCTGGTTTGTGCACACGCCGTCTCCTACTATTTTGATAGTTTAAAAATGTAGGAGGTTAAAACTGACCTTAATAAGCATGAAGATTATGTAGGTGGCTGTCTTCATAGGTTTTGCTGTTCTTGGGGCAGGTTTCTCTCTGCATATATGTATTCAAACAGTCAAATAATGTTTTGGTAGAAATGTTTACAGCAGGCAGTGATCTGAAAATTTGATACAATTGTCTCAATACATATTTTTTTGATTGTGGAACAGGGCACTAATATAAAAATGCTTTCTATTTCACTAGCTACAGGGGATGCTTAGGGGATGTCCTTATAAATTCTGCATATTGACAATGAATTCTATAATTAATTTGACTTTAACTCTCAATCTAACACAAATTTGGCATAAGAATTCTGCTAATTCTTATATGTTAAGGTTCTAAAATCAATAATGTATATGTGCATGTTTTATCCATGGTTTCATATGAATATTTTAAATTTTCCTATATATTTTGATTATTCCAGTTTTTATATAGCTGTCCCCTTTGCTGCTCCCTAGCCATCCCCAAAATTGACTTGAGAAATCAGCATCCCGAAAACACTTCCACCATCCTCAAAACTCAGTGGAACCTTGTTTTTTTTTTCTTATGTCATATGAAGCAACTGTTATTAAAAATTCTGGAAGAGGGGTTCAAGAGAACTGTACATAGAGCAATGCAAGAAGTATGGAAGAGAAAACTATTGTATTAATGCCAATTGAAAGCTATAATACGCTTACGTGACTGAAAAGTACTAGCTAGAATTGCATTCAAATGGGAAGCGAAGGTATGTAAGATTCAAATTTTTAAGTTGCAAGAAAATTCATGAGGTATGAGGTGTATTAATACTCTTGACAACATATTGGGATCATGTTGGACATAGCGTTAAAGTGTTCTTCTAAACCCATCCAGACATTAGAACGACAAACGAAGGTATGCAATAAAAATCTGATGATGGAACGAAAAGGAAATACCCGTTTCAAACATTCCTGTCTGGACCAAAATTCTTGCAAAGCTTCACCACCAAGAAAACCACAGTTGATCCTAGAAGCTACAAACCGCAATGATGACTATATGAAGTTGTATATGTCAATATTGTTGATTAATGAGATTTATTTCAGTTTGTTACTTAATATGCATAATACAAACACCTGCACAATAAACTTTGCCTAACGTTTCTGTATTGGATCTGCAAATAAACTGTGTAACAGTTTTGTATTGGATCTGCAATTAGAAAAATTATTAAATCCTGCCGTCAATTGTAGTATGAGGTTTTTATTGGATATCTGCCTGTATAAATTTATTATGTTGTCCTTTGGTTTCTGTATCCGTATTTATTGAGTTGATATTCAGTTAATGCAATGTTATTAACTTTTTAGTTCAGGGGGAGCCCAGAATAACAGCCCAAAGCATTTTTAATCATTGATATCCAAGATTAATGGTGCTTCATCATTTTAAGTGTTATTTTAATAAGTTTTCGGTATATAATATGCATTTTATATTTTTTAACATTAAGAAAAGTAAAATAAATAAGAACAAATATTTTCTATTTGTGTTATAGGACACATTGGACCTGCCCAAATGTAGGTACTAAAATGAAAAATGCAAAAACCAACCCAAATTGCCATTGATGTATTTGACATGTGGAAACTGCGTAGGCGACAGATGGAACGTACATTGACAACAAGCATGGAAGAATTTAGTAGATGAACGTGGACAAAATGTCTTTGATTTTGGCATGAAGTTTCAAACGCTCGTTAAAGAATCGAGTCTGCAGTCAACTAGTGCAGTGTTGAAGTTGTTTGTGAAGGCATTTAAAAGGGCTTCTCGTCTTTTTCTTCTGGTAGATATCTTTCAGTAACTTGGGTGCAGTTTTGATGAATCTGCATGAAAATTCTGGTGCGAAAGTTGTTTTTAGAGAAATTCATGATAGCTTTCTAACCTTCACTGCTGTTAGAAATGATCTGGTAACCTTTTCAATGTAAGAATTAGTGTAATTATATTTGTCATTTACAAAGTTAATTTGATGATGGTTTTGAACGGTTTAAAAATTTTGACATTTCTTTGCAGGCATCTTCTATATTATCAACTTTGGGAAGGAAGAGCTTTATTAGGGATATGTGAAGTAAAAAATGGAGAATCATAGAAACAAAAAGCAAGCAGAAGTTGATCAATAAAAGGCTCATTTTGGGTCAATCTGTGACACCAATTGGAAATCATGATTACAATTTGTCTATTTTGTCTCATTTGAATGCTACTTGTCCAATTCTTATTTCTGCAAATTATCAATTAAATACAATTATACATGGGGGTGCATCTTCATCCACATTGCCTCCTGGCTGTTTCCTGTTCCCCAGAGAAATCAGGGATGTACCTCTTTTCAATTCTAAAGAATTAGCTTTTTTTATTTTGAGTAGTGACATTTACGGTTACAACTATGGAAAGAAAATTTACAGTTGTTGAATGCCCACTTTACAACCTTTATTTATTTATTTTTATTTAAAAAAATGAATCAGTTTATTCAAAACAAAAAGTCATCTACAGTCAGTTTTGGTAACTACGGAGAAGAAATTTGCAATTGGTTGATGACTCTGTCCAACTATGGAATGAAGATGTACCCCTTTTGAATGACAACATACGATTACTCTTTTCATCAGTGTGGAATGAAGATGTACCCCTTTTGAATGATAACATACAATTACTTTTTTCCTCAGTGGGTAATTCTCTGACTGCATACAGTTGTAAGAGAGCAAACAGTTGTAAAACGAGATACAAGTTTTATTATTTTATTGCTATGCTTCAGGGTAAGATTGTGTATGAGATTTTTAACATCAACGTTTCAGATCATACTCAATGTGTAAGAACCCTTAACAAGTTCTAACTGCTGAAATTGTGTTGCCTCAATATTTGTTTTGAAAGTTTATAATTTTTTTGAAGTTTTCACAAGTTTTAGAGCAAAAAACAAATATACCATAATTTGAAATTCTGGAACAATTTGAAATACTGCTGCAATTCTGAATTGAATTCACTATAAATTGTCAAACATAAGGAATGCTTATTTTAAAAATAAACTACTAGTAAGAAACAAATTTTCAACCATAAAGAACCTCATTTTTGATTCGCAGAATGCTGCTATAAACTGGTATGTTCATACATGGGATTCAACTGCTCTTCCAAACCCTTAAACCATCAAACTCAACCCTCATGCATTTTATTTGATTTTTTTGGCCAAAATCGCAGGTCCATCAATTTGGGGTTGGCTACAAATTCTCGTTTGTGGCTACAAACAAGAATGATGACCATTAGTTGTATTTTATTCCCTCTTTATTATGCAATGTTAATATTGTCCTCTTCTTCCAATCTGCTGAAAAACCAATACTATTGAAGCACAAATAGTCTCTGAATGAAACTCTCTGATATTCCAAATTCATTGGATATTTTACCAGCTCAAATGGAGATGCACAGAAGAACTACGTTCTCCAATGACAAAAGCTAAAAACTCTTCTCAGAGCTCAAGACAAATCAATAATCAATAACAATAACAATGGATGCCTTCTCTTTTTCCAATGCAAGCATAAATAAGCTCCAAAACTCTAAATCGCAATTTCGAGGAAAGTTGCAATTTGTTTTCTTAAATTCATTAGAAAAATAATCATTAATTACATTTAATGATTTAGACCTAGGAAACTCCTTTTAATATTTCTTCCTTGATTAATAAATTCATTTGGCCCCATTCGATGAGAAATTGACCCTTCACTTAAGTGATTTAATATAAAGTTATTTTAAGTCTTTAATATTAAATCATTAATCATTAATTAATGTTGGATCCATTGAAAATGCAATAACTCACTCAAAACTGAGAATTTGACCATGTTGTCTGAAATAGGAGTTAGAGTAATTATTTCCCATGTGACCAAATCATATTTTTAAAAATAGTCGGGGTTCATCTCTATAACTCAAAAATTGCTAAAAATAGTAAAGCTCAAATAATTGACTCAGAATCATCTCTCCATACCATATCAAAGGCATTGATCTCTGCAAAAGTTGAACTATCAAATAAGCATATCTCTCCTGTACACAAATTGACCCTATATCTGTCTCTACTAGCCTACGAGGGTCCACTAATAGGCTAATCAATAGCTAGAATGATGTCTCTAGTTAGAAGTGGACATCACAGTCCGCCCTTTCTGAAATTGCTTGTCCTCAAGCAATCTCAAGTTCGGATGATGTAAAATCTCTTCGCTCTCCCATGTAGCATCCTCAACCGACATGTCCTTCCATTTCACCAAGTATTTCCTGATAGTGCGTCTCCTCAAATTCCTCTCCCTGAACTCTATGATAGCCTTTGACACCAAAACCAACTTTCCCTCATCGTCCAAGGGTGGAAGCATTGTAAAATGAACAATATAGCGTCCCAACACCTTTTTGAGATGTGACACGTGAAAAACATTATGGACTCTGCTCTCTGTCGGCATATCCAACTCATAAGCCACCTCTCCAACTCTCCTGATCACCCTGAAAGGTCCATACTATTGTGGCTTAAGTTTCTCGGCACCACTCTTTTTAAGAGTGGACTGATGGTAAGGATGCAACATCAAGTATACCATATCCCCGACCTTAAAGGTTCGCTCAATCCTCTTCTGATCTGCATACTGCTTCTGCTAATTCTATGCTTTTGCAATATTTTCCTTAAGAGCCTTCACAATGCCTTGACTTTCCTGTAACAAATCTCCAACACTAGGCACTCTACTATCACTCAACAAAAAATCCATGAAATTGGGTGCCTCATATCCATATAATGACATGAAAGGTGACATCTGGATAGATATGTGATAAGTGGAATTGTAGCAATACTCACATAGAAAAATCCACATAACCCAAGCCTTCTGCTGCCTTGCTATGTAGTTTTTGAGGTATCCCTCCACCCACTTATTCACTATCTCAGTCTGTCCATTTGTCTGGGGGTGGTAGCTGGTACTCAGGGTGAGCTTTGTCCTGCACAATTTGAACAACTACTGCCAGAAGTGACTCATAAATCTGCTATCCTTGTCACTGACTATGCTCTGAGGTAAACCATGCAACTTGAATACCTCATGAAAAAACAACTCTGCCACTTGCGTAGCAGTGTATGTAGCCGTGATTGGAAAGAAGTGAGCAAACTTCGTAAGTTGATCAACAACAACATATATGCAGTCTCTCCCTTGAGCTCTCGATAGTCCTGTGATGAAGTCCATAAACAGGCTTTCCCATTTCCTGTCAGGAATCAAAAGTGGCTGTAACAAACTGACTGAGTAAGAGTGTTCCTTCTTATTCTGTTGGCAAGTGTGACACTCCCTAACATACTGCAACACCTCAACTTTGAGCCCTTTCCAAGAAAAATCACTCTCTAATTGGTCGGTAAGTCTTGTAGAAACTGGTGTAGGAGCACCTTCATTTTTGTTTAAATTTGCAAGTCTTTTGTGTGTGTGGGTTTCCCTAAGGTCATGTGGACCATGATTGTGGGATCCATTTGGATATGAAGTCCTAGAAGGTCTTAGGTAGAGGTGATAGTCTCTCAGTCCTACCATAGGATAATGAGGTCTGAGGTGATGTCAGACTATGTTTTTGGAGTTTGAGCTTTGGAGATAAGTTTGAGGGCTTAGATATGCCCTAGGACCCTTTGATACCTTCCTAAGTCCATTTGGAAGGAAGATGCAATAAGTTGTCAACTTTGTTGAAAAAGTTGCTTAGCAACTTTTGCAATTTTTGAAAAGTTGCTCGGCCTAAATGGCCCTAAGGTCCTAACCGGTGATTAAAGACTCTAAACCTCCCCTAAGCCCCATTGAAGACTATATATGTTATATTTGGCTCATATCCCGAGGTTGGAGATAATATTGTACGGAGGAATGTTCTAAAATGTGTAGACAGTGTGAATTTTTCAAGATCTCTTTGACAGTGAATTAATGAGAAGAATGTTGGTCTAAATCTGATCTCAAGTGGATGTGTAGTATTACTGTGTGGATCTACTTTACATTTCTGCAATTAGTTTAGGGTTTTGTTCATCTTTTCCTTGTTTAGTTTTAATTCTTCACAAACTCATGATTCACTAGTTTCTACCGAGGAGCTTGAGAATATGAGGGTCTAACTCACTATCCCACCGTCCAATCTATACGGCCTTTTGGGGATAGTGAGTAGACCCCATGAATGTAACATACACGGAAGGAGGGGCCCTAGTATGCATGCAAAGCATTTTTACAATCCAGCCCTAGGCGAGCCATGGTGAGCCCGAAGGATTGAATGAAGAAGGGGAATAGCTTGCAGAGGAGAGATGGAAGCTGCATGGTAAGAGTTGGAGATCTTGGGCATGTTCATTGCCAAGATCTGGATGCAAAGGCAAGAGCTGATCAATCCATTTGATTAGTCAAAACTATCTTTTACTTCACTAAATCAGGAATAGGCCTAAACTCCACTAAAAGGACCTATTTTTAGTAAGGGGGTTGTACAGCCTTGGAGGGACCCAAAACCTCCAGAATCCTTTTGGTGTGACATCATATATAAGGGATCCACAATTGGTTTGTAGTGTCCTTTAGAAGAAATCAAGGAAAAAGCCCTATTTTCTCGGAGAGGAGGCCTAATTGAGCCCTTCCTTGTAGCCCTATTTTACAAAGGAAGTATCAAATCGGTCAGAAGAATGGATGAAGTGAAGGTTGGAACATGTGTATTGGCACATTTTAAGACATTTTCCCACACCTTGCCTTTGCAAGTTCCCTAGTTCATTGGGAGGTGTAATACCCTTAGTCTAGCTTAAGGGTCACTAGGTGCATGAGGAAGCCTAGTAGTAAGAAGTTGTGTTTGAGCTGATGAATCACCTTTGATAGGTTGTTTGGGCCTAAGACCAGGGGATTGAACCATTCAAGGCATCCTATAGGTCATTGGTGTAGGTGGATACACTTGAGGGTCACTAGGTGAACCTAGAAAAAGGGCTTGTGATAAGCTCCTTCCCAACTGCAGAGAAGAGCACTCTTTAGAGTGAAATGCAAGATCATGGGTAAAGTATGCAAGGTGATTGTTGACTCTGGTTCAAATGACAATATTATAGCAGAGGAGGCAGTAAATAAACTTAACTTTCCCAAGGTGCCTCACACCAATCCCTATAAGGTGACATGGCTCAACAAGGGCCAAAGTGTATTGGTTAATGAACAAGGATGGATTGAATTCTCCATTGGGAGTTACAAGGATAAACTATTGTGTGATGTACTCCCTATGGATGCATGCCACTTATTGCTTGGAAGGCCTTGGCAATTTGATAGAGAGGCCATCTACAATGGCAAGGACAATACTGTTACCTTCAAGAAAGATGGGAAAGCCTTCAAACTTCAGTCCTTACTAGAGGAAGAAGGAGAGCAATCCAAGACTCCTAGTGTACAATTGAGCAGTGGAAGAGAGATGATAAGTGCACTCCAAGAGAAGGATAGTGCAGGGTATGCTATAATGATCAAGCCAAAAGAGGAGGAGAAGTCTATTCAAGCACCCCTACCAAGTGAAATTCAGGAGATACTTAGCAAGTACAAGGATATTGTGTGTGATGAAGCACTTGCAACCCTGCCACCTAAGAGGTCCATAAGTCATCATATTGACTTCATTCTAGGAGCCTCATTGCCAAACAAGGCAGCATACAAGCTTACACCGGAGTAGAACCAAGAGGTGGCTAGGCAAGTCCAAGAGCTATTGGATCAAGGGCTCATCAAGAAGAGCATTAGCCCATGTGCTGTACTAGCTATTTTAGCATCCAAGAAGGGTGGAAAATGGAGGCTTTGTATTGATTCAAGGGCCATCAACCGGATAACAATAAGGTATAGGTTTCCTGTACCTAAAATAGAGGATTTGATGGATTATTTAGGAGGGACACAATACTTCACTAAGCTAGATCTCAAGAGTGGCTACCATCAGATCAGGATTAAGGATGGAAATGAGTGGAAGACAACATTTAAGACCACTGAGGGTCTATATGAGTGGCTTGTAATGCCATTTGGGCTTACTAATGCCCCTAGCACATTCATGAGGTTAATGAATGAAGTGCTCAAGGATCACATAGGCAGATTTGTGGTGGTATATCTTGATGATATACTCATCTTTAGCAAGACTAAAGGAGAACACTTGGCACATGTGGAGACTGTACTCAAGAGGCTGCATGAAGAACAATTAGCAATCAATCTAGAGAAGTGTGAATTTCTCAAACAAGAGCTAGTTTATTTGGGTTTTGTGGTATCCAAGGGTCAACTGAAAATAGATCCAGAGAAGGTGGAAGAAATCACAAATTGGCCTACACCAACCACAGGGACAGAAGTAAGGAGTTTTCATGGGCTTGCACAATGTTATATGAAGTTCATAAGGAACTTTAGTGGCATATGTGCACCAGTCCTAGACACCATAAAGGGTGGAGTGAAGACTAAGTTCAGATGGATAGTAGATGCCAACAAAGCATTTGAAGAGTTGAAGCAGCAAGTGGCAACACAACCCATCCTCCTATTACCTAGTTTTGACAAGCTATTCACTTTGGAATGTGATGCAAGTGACATAGTAGTTGGAGGAGTGTTAAGACAAGAAGGCAAGCCCATAGCATTTTTCAGTGAGAAGCTTAATGAAGCTAAGAAGAAGTATTCAACATATGACTTGGACCTATATGCATTGGTTCAGTCACTTAGGAAATGGAGGCACTACCTCCTTCCTAAAGAGTTTGTAGTGTTCATTGATAATCAGACACTTAGCTACATAAACACTCAAGAAAAGTTGAGCAATAGACACTTAAAATGGATGGAATATTTGCAAGCCTTCACCTTCACCATCAAGCACAAGAAGGGACATCTAAACAAGGTAGCAGATGCACTAAGCAAGAGGTTGCTGACAGTCCAAGAAAATCAGTTGCAAAGCATTGACATTGAAAGTTTTAAAGAACTCTATGGTGAGGATGAAGACTTCTCTGAGGCATACAAGGTATGTTCTGAATTTGAAAATCATTTTCATAGTCCATTCTCTGAATACACTTTGCAAAGTGGGCTATTGTTCAAAGGGAATCAACTATGTGTTCCCAAGGGCTCAATGAGAGAGAATCTCATTCAAGAGAAGCACAATGGAAGCTTGAGTGGACACTTTGGTATCAACAAGACATTGGAGTTGGTGTAGAGATTTTACTATTGGCCCAAGTTTCCAAGGGATGTGAGAAGGTATGTGGAACAATGTGTGGTATGTATGAAAGCAAAAGGGGGAGCCAACAATGTGGGTTTGTATCAACCTTTACCCATTCCAAATAGGCCACAGGAATGCATAAGCATGAACTTTGTGGTAGGTCTCCCTAAAACCAAATTAGGATTGGATAGTGTGTATGTAGTAGTGGATAGATTCAATAAAATGAGTCACTTTATTCCTTGTAGGACCACTCATGATGCAAGCTACATAACTCATTTGTTTTTCAAGGAGATTGTAAGGATTCATGGTTTGCCTTTAAGCACTGTGTCTGACAGGGATGTGAAGTTCATGAGTCACTTTTGGAAGACTCGATGGAGGAGACATGGCACAAACCTATCCTTTGGGTCAACATACCACCCCCAAACGGATGGGAAAACAAAGGTAATAAACAGGGTACTAGGCAATCTATTTAGATGCCTCACTAAGGAGTATGGACAAACATGGGACATGATCCTTCCGCAAGAAGAATATGCCTACAATGACAACATAAACAAGACCACAGGGAGGAGTCCATTTGAGGTAGTATATGGAATGCATCCAAGAGGTGTGTGTGAGCTCAGAGATCTAGGAGCTATGGAGAATAGGAGTGGCCATGCTGAAGATTTTTCTTAGACCATGAAGGAAGTACAAGAGTAGGTTAAGAAGAAAATCATGGAAGCCACTCACAAGCTCAAGACCAAGGTGGACATGACAAGAAAGGACATACAATTTTCAGTGGGAGACCATGTCATGGTTCATCTCAACAAGTCAAGGCTAAAAAAGGGGATACCAACCAAGCTGCAGATGAAAAGAGTGGGGCCTTGTAAAGTGATAGCCAAGCATGGAAACAATGCCTACAAGGTAGAACTCCCCGCAAACTTGAACATCTCACCAGTGTTCAATGTGGCAGATTTGATAAGATTTAAGGGACCATTACCAGAGGTCAATCAAGGCAGTGAAGACATACTTGAAGATCTCAAGGATATAGTCCCACCTCCGAGAGAGAAGCCACAAGTCAAAATAATTCTTGAATCAAGAGTAAAAAAGAAGACAAGGCACATGGTATACATGGAGAACCTCATCAAATGGAAGGGGTGTCCTGAATTTGAAGCAACATGGGTAGAAGAGGCTGACTTCAAGAAGTCTGGAATAGACACTTCTATCCTCTCCTCCACTAAGCCTTAATTCTCTTTTGTGTAGAGGGGGGAGTATGGTGCAGGAGCACCTTCATTTTTGTTTAAATTTTCAAGTCTTTTGTGTGTGTGGATTTCCCAAAGGTCATGTGGACCATGTTTGTGGGATCCATTTGGATATGAAGTCCTAGAAGGTCTTAGGTAGAGGTGATAGTCTCTCAGTCCTACCTTAGGATAATCAGGTCTGAGGTGATATTAGACTATGTTTTTGGAGTTTGAGATTTGGAGATAAGTTTGAGGGCCTAGATATGCACTAGGACCCTTTGATACCTTCCTAAGTCCATTTGGAAGGAAGATGCAAAAAGTTGTCAACTTTGTTGAAAAAGTTGCTTAGCAACTTTTTCAATTTTTGAAAAGTTGCTCGGCCTAAATGGCCCTAAGGTCCTAACCGGTGATTAAAGACTCTAAACCTCCCCTAAGCCCCACTGAAGACTATATATGTTATATTTGGCTCATATCCTGAGGTTGGAGATAATATTGTACGGAGGAATGTTCTAAAATGTGTAGACAGTGTGAATTTTTCAAGATCTCTTTGACAGTGAATTAATGAGAAGAATGTTGGTCTAAATATGATCTCATGGTGGATGTGTAGTATTACTATGTGGATCTACTTTACATTTCTGCAATTAGTTTAGGGTTTTGTTCATCTTTTCCTTGTTTAGTTTTAATTCTTCACAAACTCCTAGTTCACTGGTTTCTACCGAGGAGCTTGAGAATATGAGGGTCTAACTCACTATCCCATAGTCCAATATGTACGGCCTTTTGGGGATAGTGAGTAGATTCCATGTATGTAACATACATGGAAGGAGGGGCCCTGGTATGCATGCAAATTTTTTTTACAATCCAGCCCTAGGCGAGCCATGGTGAGCCCAACTAGGAAGGATTGAATGAAGAAGGGGAATAGCTTGCAGATGAGAGATGGAAGATGATTGGTAGGAGTTGGAGATCTTGGGCATGTTCATTACCAAGATTTGGATGCAAAGGCAAGAGCTGATTAATCCATTTGATCAGTCAAAACTATCTTTTACTTCACTGAATCAGGAAAAGGCCTAAACTCCACTAAAAGGACCTATTTTTAGTAAGGGGTTTATACGGACTTGGAGGGACCCAAAACCTCCAGAATACTTGAGGTGTGACCTCATATAGAAGGGATCCACAATTGGTTTGTAGGGTCCTTTAGAAGAAATCAGGGAAAAAGCCCTATTTTTTCGGAGAGGAGGCCTAATTGAGCCCTTTCTTGTAGCCCTATTTTTCAAAGGAAGTATCAAATCGGTAAGAAGAATGGATGAAGTGAAGGTTGGAACATGTGTATTGGCACATTTTAAAACATTTTCGCACACCTCCTTGCCTCTGCAAGCTCCCTAGTTCATTGGGAGGTGTAATACCCTTAGTCTAGCTTAAGGGTCACTAGGTGCATGAGGAAGCCTAGTAGTAAGAAGTTGTGTTTGAGTTGATGAATCACCTTTGATAGGTTGGTTGGGCCCAAGACTAGGGGATTGAACCATTCAAGGCATCCTATAGGTCATTGGTGTAGGTTGATACACTTGAGGGTCACTAGGTGAACCTAGAGCAAGGGCTTATGATAAGCTCCTTCCCAACTGCCCTATCAGAAACTAGGATGTCCCACCACAGGCAAATCATGATAAGTCCTTAACACCATCCTCCTCACTTCTGATCCCAAAACCAAATAAATGTGCCCTTTGTAAATGATAAACTCATTCACAAGGGTATAGTCACTATCTTGAATGACTCCATTTATAAATCCTGATGCCCATGTACCCTTTGCATACTCTGTAAGGATTAAGTGTCTCCAATCCTTAGATATGTTTGTCATCATGCTCAAATGAGGTCTTCATGACAAGGCATCTGCTACAATATTTTGTGTTCCCTTGAAATAGGTAGTGTCAAAATCATATGACTGTAATTTACTTACCCATTTCTGTTGCCTGTCATTAAGATCTCGCTGCCCCAGGAAATGTTTCAGGCTGTTGTGGTGTTCTTATGTGAAATTTTCTACCCATTAAGTACTGCCTGAATTTGGCTAAGGCATACATTATGACCAACATTTTCTTATCTTAAATATTGAAGCTCCTCTCAAGTCTCTTGAGCTTCTTGCTCTCATAAACAATCAGGTTCTTGTCCTATATAAACACCGATCCAACACCCTCCCCTGATGCATCACAATGTAGTTCAAATGGTTTGCTAAAATCTGACAAAGCTAACACTAGGCAAGAAGTCATCAACTCCTTGAATTTATCAAAACACTTCTGTCCCTCAGGAGTCCACAAGAAAACCCCTTTTTTCATTAAGTCAGTCAATTATGTTGCGTGCTTGGAATATCCACTAACTAATCTCTTGTAGAACCCACACAAACCCAAAAATCCTCTCGACTGTGTAAGGTTCACTAGAGTAGGCCACTCAATGATAGCACAAATCTTTTCAGGATCCATGCGCATGCCCTGCACACTAATAATGTGACCCAAATACAACAACTATGACAATCCCAGATCACATTTTGACTCCTTTGTATACAAGGACTCTCTACTCAAAATGCTCAACATTGTGTCCAAGTGCCACAAGTGCTCATCCCATGTTTTACTATAAACAAGGATGTCATCAAAGAAGACCAATACAAATTTCCTCAACTGAGGCTGGAAGACCTTGTTTATTGTGGATTGAAAAGTAGCAGGAGCATTAGTTATCCCAAATGACATAACTACAAACTCGAAGTGGCTACAATGACATCTGAATGCTATCTTCTCTACATTCTTCTCTCTAATTTGGATTTGATGATATTCCGATCTCAATTCAATCTTTGAAAAGAAGCAAGCACCATGAAGCTCATCTATCAATTCATCTATCCGAGGGATGGGGTACCTATTATTTATTGTTTTTCTATTTAGGACCTTGTAATCAATTCACATCGTGAGCGTTCCATCTTTCTTCTTCACTAGTACCACTAAAGAAGCGAAAGGAGATGTACTTGGTCTAATATGGCCCATGGAAAGTAACTACTTGATGATCTTTTCTATGTCATCCTTCAATCTTTTTGGATGCCTATATGGTGTGATCATTATGGGCTTGACACCCTCCTCCAACTCAATGATGTTCTAAAATACCTCTATCAGGAGGACTACCTGGTGGAATATCATTGAACACCTTATAGTGCTTGATTCTCAGTGCCTGTATGTTTGGGTGATACTCCAATTTATGCTTCCCTTGTGATGGCGTCAAAGTGAAACGGTTTGCCCACTCAACCTGGTCATGTCTTAGCAAGATCTCCATGCGTTTGGAAGACATCATCCTAAAGTCACTGTTACAGATGACCTTAAGTATATGTGTCTTCCCATATGACTAAAATTCCATCTCCATGTCTCTCAAATCAAGAGTGAACACCCCAATATCATATAACCAAGTCATACCCAAAACCAAATCCATGTTACTCCTGTTTAAAATATAAAAAATCAGCTTTGAAATAAAAGTTATTAATCTTCAGGGGTAGACCTGTAATCTTCATATCATATTGGAGGACGTAGCCATCAACTACCTTCACTCTCATACCTTCAAATTGCTCTGTCTGAATCCTACACCTCTCAACCAACTTGGAATCAATAAAATTATGAGTGACACCTGTATTGAGCAAAGTGATAACCCGTTGCCATGCCAATACTCCTCTCATCCCAAATGATCCCTCCTATTGTACACTAGTGAGATGGACCTCCTTAAGTCTACCCTCCGTCTTCTCATCACTTGTAGGCATTTTGCTCAAATTTTCATCATATGTGCTTTCCTTTTCTTCATTTGATTCCTCATTTTCAGATTGCTGGTTTGAATTTTTAGAATCAGAATCCTCATAAAAATCCCACATAACCCTATTTGCTTTGCCCCTGGGTCTTAATGGATAGCCATGGTTTATGTCATAAGGTCCTTTTCAATAGAAACATAATTTCTTCTTCCGTCAATCATTAAGTGTTTTCTTTTCAAGTGGTGCAAAAGAGTTATCTTTATTCTCATTTTTAATTTTAGTCCTCTTTGGTTTCTTGAAGAATGGTTTATTGTTCTCGCTGGAGGATGCTCCCTTCTGCTGATATTTATTGATTGGGGCTGCATGTTCCATATCTCTGGCTTTCTTCACAGCCTCCTGCAAGGTGAAAGGATCAAAGGCCTTTACCCAACCTCTCAGTGGTTCAGATAAGCCTTCAATAAACAACACTATCAATCGTCTCTTAGATATGTTTGACACCATGATCGACAATCGCTAAAATTTATTAATAAAATGATCCAAGCTTCCAGTTTGTTTCGATCAGGCTAAATCTCTGAAGTAGACCTCTAGATCTTTCTTGTCAAACCTCTCAACCAATCTATTCAAAAGTCCTGATAAGAAGTCACCCGATTATGCTAAAGGGTGATCAACCCATGATACCACCAATCACGTGCTGCTCTCTCCAAATGTAAAGTGACATATTTCATTGCCTCAATCTTTTTCATAGGCCTCAATGCTAGAAAAGTATCAAGCTTGTGGATCCAAGCTTCCAAGCTTGCACTGCCAATCTACCACTACCATCAAAAGTGAACAAAATAAGCTTTCCTATAGCAGACTTCAACTCATTATTCTGTCCCCTGGGTCTCCTGTCTTGTTTGACTACACGGTAATACTCTCTTCTCTAGTTCAAAAACCTCTCAAAAGTCATCCTCTCTCACACTTGTGGTGCCAATAGTTCTCATTCATCATTACTAGCCATAAGGATGTCTGTAAATGTCTCATCCTCAACTTCATCTACTGGCTCCTGTACTGGTTCCTCTCTAACAAAGGCAGGACATGCGGGCCTGTCTTCTTTCCTAGAATGTGTCCTCTGTGCTCGTGGATATCCCATAGCAATCCTATTATCCTCCTGATCCAAATTTTGCCTTGCTGGTGGGTTCATGTGCTCCACCATAGTAGTAAGAGCTTGCAACGCCTGCTTGAGCTATCCGTTGCTGCCCTGTAGCCATGGCTCTAAAAAACTCTTTGGTTTTTCGATCTTCATCATTCCTATTTACCCTAGGTGGGCTACCATCACGCCTGCCACCCATGGTGCCCGACTCCCTGTCTAAAACCTGTTCACCTTCAAAGAAGGTTCTCTTGCGTGTATAATACTTGTGAGGACCAACTTCTTCTAGCTGCATGTAAAATCCCGAACCCTTAGGATGACAGGATTTAGCTCTAATACCAATGTAAGAACCCTTCACATGCTCTAACTGCTGAAATTGTTTTGTCTCAATATTTGTTTTGAATGTTTATAAATTTTTTGAAGTTTTCACAAGTTTTAGAGAAAAAAGAAAAAATACCATAATCTGAAATTCTTAAACAATTTGAAATACTGCTACAATTCTGAATTGAATTCACTATAAATTGTTAAACAAAATGAACGCTTCTTTAAAAATAAAATACTAGTAAAAAGCAATTTTGCAACCATAAAGAACTTGATTTTTGATTCGCAGAATGCTGCTATAAATTGGTATGTTCATACATGGGATTCAAATGCTCTACCAAACCCTTAAACCACCAAACTCAAACCTCATGCATTTTATTTAATTTTTCTAGCCAAAATCACAGCTCCTTGGGATTAGCACCAATTTGGGGTCGGCTGCAAATTTTCATTTGTGGCTACAAACATTCCACAAACAAGAATGATGACCACTAATTGTATCTTATTCTTTCTTTATTCTACAATGTTAATACTATCCTCTTCTTCCAATATGCTGAAAAACCAATACTGTTGAAGCACAAATAGAGTCTCTGAATGAAACTCTCTGATATTCCAAATTCATTGGATATTTCACCCGCTCAGATGGAGATGCACAAAAGAACTACGTTCTCCAATGACAGAAGTTGAAAACCCTTCTCAGAGGTCAAGATAAATCAATGATCAATAGAAATAACAATGGATGCCTTCTCTTTTTCCAATGCAAGCATAAATAAGCTCCAAAACCCTAAATCACAATTCCCAGGAAAGCTATGATTTGTTTTCTTAAATTCATTGGAAAAAAAATCATTAATTACATTTAATGATTTAGACTTAGGAAACTCCTTTTAATATTTCTCCCCTGATTAATAAATTCATTTGGCCCCATTCAATGAGAAATAGACCCTTCACTTAAGTGATTTAATATAAAGTTATTTTTAAATTTTAATATTAAATCATTAATCATTAATTAATGTTGGATCCATTGAAAATGCAATAACTCACTCAAAACTGAGAATATGACCATGTCATTTGAAATAAGAGTCGGAGTAACCATTTCCCATGTGACCAAATCATATTTCTAAAAATAGCCAAGGTCCATCTCTATAACTCAAAAATTGCTAAAAATAGAAAAACTCAAATAACTGACTCAGAATTATCTCTCCATACCAAATTGAAGGCACTGAGATTTGCAAAAGTTGAACCATCAGATAAATATATCTCCCCTGTGCATGAATTGACCCTCTATCCTTCTCTACTGGCCTACGTAGATCGACTGATAAGCTAATCAATGGCTAGAATGATGTCTCTAGCTAGAAGGGGACATCACACAATGATCCATCATTAGGATGAGAGTTTAAGAAAGCCAAAAGAGACAAGTTTTCCAAGAGAAAAAGCACGATTTAATAGAGTTCTAAAGTGAAATGACACATGTTAAATGAGAGCATACAAGTGTAAGAAATGTATATTGTCATTACACTCACTCATGATTCTACATCCTTCGAGCCTCTGTTGTATTGAAAGCATTGAACATTTTCAATACAACTCATGATTCTTCATCCTTCAAAAAAATGGTCCCTTGCACTGTCATCTGTGGAACACCACTTGCCATTCCTATCCCTAAAATACATTGGAGCATAGAATTTGAAATCAATAGACTAGCATAGTGAAGCTCCAAACCTATAGTTCTTTCCAACACTTTGTGTTCTTGTTGGGATTAGGGTGTCTCAACCTTTGTAAATTCTAAAATTGTTTTTGTTTCATTTATTTATTATTTTAATTAATTAATTACCTATGAATGTCTAGTCATGTAGTGGGACCCATAGGATTATTGGCATTCTACTTGGCGATGACTACATGACACATGTCACACATGTAGAGGTATGCATCCCACTTTGAGGATCTTGACAAGTATTAGTTTATGATAGTTTCTATGACGATTTGGATAAGTGTCAGTCTATGATAATTTTTATGAGAAATTGGACAAGTGGTAGAAGATACCTTTTGCATTGGACAAGTGCCTAATTTGGGTTATGATAAGAGAATATGCTATTCATAGTCTGTTTATTGTTAATATGGTTTAGAACAACAGAGGGGGGGGGGCGGGGGGGTGAATTAGTTGTTCTCAGGTCTAGATGTATAAAATAATCTCAAAAACTTTTCCTTAAATCAGATCCAATAACCAAAACAAACTCGGTCATCACTAATTCAATAATAGAAACATACAACAATGCAATCCACTACCCAGCTGTAACTTAACATGTAAAACATAGAAATGTTCAAACCAAAACATTCACACAAGTATTAACACCAGGATTTATAGTGGAAACCCAATTTGGGAAAAACCACTTTGTAACATGCTACTATTATTTTCACTCTTTTGAAGTGAGCTCGGTAAAAAGCCAACCCTGTCAAAGGTTACAATACACACTGTCAGGTGTGACCTGGTTAAAGGATTTCAATCACCCTGTTAAAAGTGAGCCTTGTCATAGGACTTACATACACTCCATTAGAATGCAACCTCGTTCAAAAGATTTAACATATGACTGTTAGGTCAACCTCTTTTAAAAGGATTTTGACTGTTACAATGGTTAGAAAGTAGCAACAATATTTAGCTGAAAAATATACAACTCACTTTGCAAATATCAGATCTGATTCCGTACACTAATGCTGGTTTACTGACTTTGAAACTTTTCCATCTCCATCTCTCATCTGCTCGGAATTTTCCTTTAAGCAACCACCACAATTCTCCTTCAGCCTTTTCTACTTAAACAATTAGTAAATTTTTTTTGATCTTCCAACATTCTCTATTCACCCATGCACTTGCATATACAAATGCTCAGGTTCCCTTTATACTTTCCTCAATTAGGTTAACTCATCTTATGCTGCTCAATCTCTTTCATAGATCTTAGGGTTAGGTCAGATTCATTGAATCTACTCGCTTCATGTTCTTCGGCTCCTTTTCTAGAATAATCTCAAATCTCTTAAAGATTTACAATAAAATGTTTTACAGTGCATTTAATGCTTTCAAACAATCAATAAATAAAGTCAACATGTTTTACATAATCCAAGAATTCAACAATGTCGGCTCCAAAATTAAATTCTCTTCAAATATAAAATTGCAGATGCTCGGTCAATACTGTGATCAACTACTTGGTCTTCATGTAGAAAGCTTGGTCATTACTAAAAAATGTTTCCTCGGCTTACACTGTCTTCCTCAACAATTAACTGTTGTTCGGTCGACACTAGAATTTTGCTCGGCATATGTTGACTCGGTCGACACTAACATTACTCGGCTTAAACATGATTTTTCCATTCTTTGCTTGGTCAAGCCTACTAGTTTAGTCTTCAGTCTTACTAGTATAAACAATACATTATCTCATCATTGTGCAACATTGTCAAGTACACTTTGTAGTATCAAGATAACTCAACCTTTCCTTAGGTGCTATTGTTACCAACCTTGCCTATCCCCTTAGCAACACTCAAATAGATATAATACTTTCCTCAGTAGCAACAATCTTACCAGTTAAGGTTTGACATCAATGACAATACAACAATTGTTTCAATTGCAGTTTTCAACATTTATGAAAAAATCTCTTACAACTGTAAGTTGTAAGTTATGACAATATTTATGACAACTGTGAGATGTGTAATAGCATTTGTCATAGCTCAAAATAGTAAATTTTGGGTGTCCAACTTAGAAGGTTTGAATGGTGGGTTATTTGAAGATGTACATGTGTCATTTGTATGTCTTTTGGTGGTTGAAAAATGGGGCCAAATGTTACAAACAACCCCATCTTTTATCTTCATCTAAAAGATACCTCTTGTTGTATTTCTCTGTAAAAGGTTTCCTTAGAGAGTAGGAGTCAAGTGTGTGTAATGTTTGCAAGTGAAGGTTTATGTTGCATGAATTGATTCAGAGTGTTTGATTGTTGGTGGAAGACTCTTGTTGAAAAAGAAGTGTACTACTATTGTATTGTAACTATTTTTTTAGTAACACAAAGTACTGTGCTTTTGGAGTGTGGGGTTTTTCTCTTGAAAGGGTTTTCCCCATTATATCTCATGTGTTCTCTAGTATAATCTTTATGAGTTATTATCTACTTGTAAATGTGTTTTTGATTTTGTAACATTTAAGATTTGTAGATAAAATTTGCACTAGATCTTCCCCACTAGATTAGTCTTAGGAATCATGTTTTGCACCTTAGCTTCCTTTCAATTGGTATTAGAGCCTGGTCAGTTTTGGTTCTATTATTGGGTAGCAGGTTTTTATACTGATCTAAGTTTGAGTGGGAGGTTTTGTAGAGAATTTTTAAAATCTTGTTGCAGGAATATGTCAAACACATTTGAAAAAGTTGATATGGAGAAGTTTATTGATAGCAATTTTGAGTTGTGGAAACTCAAAATGGAGGACGTACTCATGGATAGAGATCTAGGTTGCAGTTTCTTCGACAAAATTCCAAAATACATCTCAAGATGATTGGGATAAAATAAATCAGAAAGCCAAGGATTTGATAAGACTTTGTTTGGCTGATTCATTTATCTTAAATATCCATGAAGAGAAGACTATGAAAGATCTCTGGAAGAATCTTGGAGATGTTTGTTAGGCTAAATCCTTGGTAAACAAGCTTTATATGAGAAAGAAGGTGTATTCGCTAAATATGGAAGATGAAGGATCCATTGCTGATCATTTGAATGGATTCAATATGATAGTTGCCTAGTTGAGTTCTGTTGGTGACAAGATTGAGGAGGATCATTGTATGCTTCTTTTGTGTTCTTTTCTTGACTCATGGGACCTCCTTGTTATGGCCTTTGGGACTATGACCACCAAGTTCAAGATATATGAGGTGGTAGCATCATTAATTTTTGAAGAGATGTGAAGGAAAACATCCGAGTCAGCTAAGGAGGCTCTTGTGGTTCGTGGTAGATCAAAAGAGAAAGGAAAGAAGAAGGACAATAAAGATGAAAGAGGCAATTCCAAATATCGTGAGAGATCTAAGTCTCTTGGAAAGTCCAAGGAAAAATGTTGGAATTGTGGCAATTCAGGTCACTTTCGAAAGGATTGTAAGGAGGAGAAAAATAAGATATCCTTTGATACAAATTCAGACAAATCCTCTCAGGATGACGGTGAAGCATTTGTGGCAGCCTTGGCAACCCATGCATCAAAAGATGTATGGTTGATAGATTCATGTGCATCTTTTCACATGACCTCACATCGAGGTTGGTTTTCAAAATATGAAGAATATGATGGTGGGAATGTGTATCTCGGCGATGACTCGCATTTGAAGTTTGTTGGATGTGGAAGGGTCAAGATTAGATTCCTTGATGGTAGAGTGAAGGGGATCGATGGTGTTATGCACATCTTAGGTTTGACATTAAATTTTCTTTGTAATTAAGTTGAGTGATGCGGGTTTGTTGGTTGTTTTCTTGTAAGAAGGATTTCAGATGATTAGAGGTTCTATGGTGCTTGCTAAATGTGTTCGAATTGGAACTTTGTACAAGTAGGGTGCATGCATAGTTCAGTGTAATAATGCTTTTGTGGAGTCCAAGAAGAGGGCTTTATATTCTTCATCCTCACCATTAGATTGAGCTATGAAGAGGACTACTGCTTATACATCTGATGGTTGTGCTTTATAGGTACCTAAGGGTGCCAGTGCTTTGTAGATGAAACTTCTAGCAAAGACAACAATGTTATGACACTAAAGACTTGGTCACATTTGTGAGAAGGGTCTCAAAACCTTGAAAAATAAAAGCCTTGTTGAGGGGCTTGATGATTGCAATCTCGAGTTCATTTTTTGTGAACATTGCATATATGGTAAACAAAATTATGTTTAGTTTTACTCTAGTTCTCACAAATCTTCTAGGTTGTTGGACTTGATACATTTTGATGTTTTTGGTCCTATTAATGTTCCTTTGGTTTCAAAATCTGTGTATTTCATATCATTCATTGATGACTATAGTAGGACATTTGTTTATTTTCTTCGAAATAAATTTGAAGTCTTTAGTCGGTTTAAGGAGTTTAAGGCTCTTATAGAGAATCAAACTTGTAGAAAGACTAAGTGTTTGAGGACTGATAATGGTAGTGAATTTTTCTTAATAGATATTAACAGGCTCTATAAGGATCACTAGTACAATTGGCACCTTTTTTCAACAAACAAATGGTCGAACTTTCTACCAAGATTGGTCGAATGATCTACGAATGGTCTTGTCACTATTTTCCTAGTCGAACTTTCGACATATAGTTGTTAACGTAGAATGTTCTATGCCAATCTTGGTCAAAACTGACATCTGCAAATGGTGAGTTTATGCGTTGAACTTGCGACCACTGTCACTCGAAATATTTGGCCTGCCTGACCAGGATGCTAAACCCACGACGCTAAATTTCGACACAGAATGGTCGATATGTACACCAGTCATGGTGAGGGTTTCGACCAAAATTTGTCAAAATTTAGACCAATGTTGGTCGAAATGTTTGGCCTGTCCGATCAGGATGCCAAACCCACGACGCTAATTTTTGACACATAATGGGCGATATGTGTAATGTCCCCTCCCCCGAGATAAAATTTAATAATGTCAAAATATAAGATTAAATAAACAAATAAATATAATTATAATTAAACATATATAATTATAATTATGTTGATAAAATTAAATTAATACATAATGGTTGATATATATATATATATATATATATATATATATATCAAACATAAAAGATATTTCATTGTAATTAATAATAATATTTAATAATATTAAAATATAAAATAAATAAATAAAATAATAATATTATTTACTAATAAATAAATAAATAAATTAATGAATGAGTAAAATATAATATTAAGTATAAATATTTCTATATGAACAACATAAATATATTCCAATACATATATAACTGGCTCAAAATATACGTTTTACCTGGAATACAATGAGCAGAATAATACCAATGACTACGGTGAACAATAATGTGGAAGCCGTGTTTGTCAGTAAGGATATCGCCATCTGCCAAAAACGATATCGGGACAATACGGTGACTATGTGACACATCGACAATTTCACTGTTGTAATAGTTGTCAATTGGAAAATATCGATTATTAATACCAAACAGTTATCTTCAAATATTAGGCTTAGTCTGACATAAGGAAATGATACATATTGTTATCTGACAACACAGTATTAGAAATATATCAATGGTAAGAAGGAGACGTCAACAAGCTCATCCCTACGATAAATAAATTCTTATCGATAAATGAAGGATTCTATTAAGTAGTAGTAAGATGACTTAACACAATCGATAAAACAAACTGAGTATCGCAATAATACAGGGGCGCGAATAATCAAGGGACACGACCTTGAGAAGACGTGGGTTACATCTCCAATAACGTGACTTCTCATACACACGTGTATGTAAGGGAGGAATTCAGATGGTGATAAAAATGAAAAAAGGGAAAGGATATATTTGGTACTGAGCTATAAATCAGGGAAGACGAAAATTCAATGGGGAAACACAATGAACCGCACAATCATTAACCTAGTAATCAACGTCCAATGCATCCAGTCAACATATTTTACAGTTACTCATCCATTGATCTTCAATACAGTCAGCAGATACAAACGGGATTAAGGAGGAATTACGTTTGCAGTCAAAGGACAGAATCATCGAATATTTATATATATACCTTTTCATCCACTACAGTTTGCTCTATTTAGAGCACATTGCCTTTCGGCATCCTTGGTGCAATAAGACTTATTCAGAAGCATCTATAGTGCATATAATTGTTGTTACATCAGACTTGGCATTCAGTGCTTCGTCAGATACGGAGAATATAGGGAATTAGTTTGTAAAAGATCAATGGAGAAATGTAAGATAATTGAGTAAGGTCCTCACACGGGACATTACAATATGTCAACCAGTCTTGGTGAGGGTTTCGACTAAGGTTAGTCGAAATTTCGATCAAATATGGAATGTTTAAAAAAACACTGAAGATAAATATTCAGAGTAATCACCAATGACATTCTGGTCGGTGATTAGTCTAGATATTTATCTTCAGGTGTTAGTTTGCATTAATATATATTGCTTTGTATTTTGTTATGTTACTTTACTATTAGCACAATGGTTTATTATGAACTTATTTGATACCACTATGATACAGAGGCATCATGGGCCCATTCACAATCATGTCAAAACTCTTCATTTTCCCTTCTACAACATCCAATCAGCAATGTCTTTCAAGACAAATCTCCACTTCTTTATGGCAGATATAACTTCACATCATCACTCACAACTCAACTCCCTATTCCAAAATGTCTTCTCCAATTGGATCACTCTCCAAGACCGCTCAACTGATCCCACTACTCTGATCACAACCTTTGAATTCCAAACAATATTCCCTCTAATCTGTAACTCCTAATTGCATACCTTTGATCACACACTAACTTTGATTGTATTTAATAACTTGACTGATTACATACCCCATTTCCCTATGACAACACACTCAACTCATCAATCACTCTACCTCCTTGAATCTTTACACCCTTCTCTGATCATACTCATGACAGTACCCCATACTCTCACAAGTATTTTAACAACTCCAAACTCTTTCAAGAAGTAATCTCCTAATGGACTATCAATGTCCCCTATGAAAATATCTTTAATCAAACTCTTATCTTGAATGAATTCCTAATACACAAATTCACCAGTAAACCTTCACATTACCCTATGAGGGTTTGGAATAGTTTGCAAAAAATTGTGGATATCTTAATTTGTCAATACTAAATGGAATTAAATTCCACAAAATCTAAAATGACTATGATTTAATGCTCTAACATCTACAATAAATGGTTCTCCAAAAATATACCATATAGATCTTAAGAAAATGTTGGAACAAGACTGTTTAACTAAACATAATCATGAAATATTGTAGAATACCCAAGCTTCATTAATCATAGACTGATTACATCAACTTCCTTACCCATTTTCTATAAAATAGTTCCAAATACAGTAACAAGATAGTGAACTAAAACAACAAGAAATGCACGAGTCTAGAACATGAAGGTATCTGAAAAATAAGGTCAAAGGCAAATAAATGGATGACGATGAGCACAATGACAGTACATGATAAAACATGACATCTTTTCTGCCTTGTAGATTACAGTTGGTAAGAGATGTGACACGTTATAGTTCCAAATGACAGTGGCAGGGTGCCTTTACTAGTGCAAGTCAATAAGACATGTTATACCATACTTGACATAGCGCATTTATCTACATTGGTCAAAGGTACATAACTGCCAACATGTTATGGCATGTCACTACATTGAGATTCCATCACTAACATTGAAGACAAGGGAAGATGTGGTAAACAAAGAACATAAGGACAAATATATGGTACCTAAAAAGATACAAACTCTGAAATGTGTGACAATCCTATTGGAGGCTACATTGTTGGATATGACAGTGCATAATTAAGATTTTTTAAAGTCATTGAGACAAGATGAAAAAGGTAGCAAATGATAATGTTTTACACTAAATAACTATTGCAAGTATTAAATGGAGAGTCTTCATGATGGATCACATCAACCAAGCACACTAACCATTTGATAAATAAGCTAGCACTTTGTGGAGATTTTTAAACTATTTGATTAAATGTCAAAGGGAGTGAAATGCTACAATCTATAACTTTGCACAAAGAATGCCAAATATAACCAGTTAAGAGCTGCTATGAATAAATGTGGAGAAAATTTTCTTAAAACTATTCCAAAGAAATTAAGAAGACAATGAACTGCAACAACTTGAAATGCATGAGTCTAGAAGGTGAAGGAATATGAAAGACAAACTTTAATCAGACTCTTATCTTGAATGAATTCCTAATACACAAATTCACCATTAAACCTTCACATTACCCTATGAGGGTTTGGAATAGTTTGCACAAAATTTTGGATATCTTAATTTGTTAATACTAAATGGAATTAAACTCCACAAAATCCAAAATGACTATGATTCAATGCTCTAACATCTACAATAAATGGTTCTCCAAAAATATACCATATAGACCTTAAGACAATGTTGGAACAAGATTGCTTAACTGAACATAATCATGAACTATTGCAGAAAACCCAAACTTCATTAATCATAGACTGATTACATCAACTTCCTTACCCATTCTTAAAAAAATTTAAAAAAACCAAAAAAATGAGGATTGTTAAATGATTTAGCATTTAGAACATTATGGCTTAAACTATACCGAGTGACAACATGTTATGGCATGTCATTACATTTAGACTCATCACAGAAGTAGAATGATAGGTGAAAGACTATTTTTACAAGACTTAAATTGAAGACAAGGGCAAACATGGAAAACATAGAACATAAGGACAAACATCCAGCCCAAACAGTGTGTAGTTCTACTGGAGGCTACACTGTCGAACATGACAACGCATAATGAAGAGTTTTTACAATCATTGTGATGGGATGACAATGGAAGAGAATGAAAATATTTTACACCAAATAACAGTGGAAAACATGAAAAGGGACATCGTTCATGATGGCTGCCATCAACTAAGCACACCAACCATTTGACACATTAGATAGCACTTTGTAGAGATTTATCAACTATTTGACTAAATGTCAAAGGGAGTGAAATGCTACAAGCTGTAAGCTTGCACAAATAATGCCATTTATAACCAGCTAAGATCTTATATGAATGAAAGTAGAAGAATTTTCTATAAAACAGTTCCAAAGACAGTAACAAGATAGTGAACTCAAACAACAAGAAATGCATGAGTCTAGAACATGAAGGTATATGAAAAACAAGGTCAAAGGCAAGTAAATGGATGATGATGAGCACAATGACAATACATGATAAAACATGACATCTTTTCTGCCTTGTAGATTCCAGTTGGTAAGAGATGTGACACGTTATAGTTCCAAATGATAGTGGCAGGGTGCCTTTACTAGTGCAAGTCAATAAGACATGTTAGACCATGCTTGACATAGCGTGTTTATCTACATTGGTCAAAGCTACATAAATGCCAGCATGTTATGGCATGTCACTACATTGAGATTCCATCACTAACATTGAAGACAAGGGCAGATGTGGTAAACAAAGAACATAAGGACAAATATATGGTACCTAAAAGGATAAAAACTTTGAAATGTGTGACAATCCTATAAGAGGCTGCATTGTTGGATAGGATAGTGCATAATTAGGATTTTTTACAGTCATTGAGACAAGATGAAAAATGTATCAAATGACAATGTTTTACACTAAATAACAATTGCAAGTATTAAATGGAGAGTCTTCATGATGGCTCGCATCAACCAAGCACACTAACCATTTGACAAATGAGATAATACTTTGTGGAGATTTTTAAACTATTTGATTAAATGTCAAAGGGAGTGAAATGCTACAGTCTATAACTTTGCACAAAGAATGCCAAATATAACCAGTTAAGAGCTACTATGAATAAATGTAGAGAGACTTTTCTTAAAACAATTCCAAAGAAATTAAGAAGACAATGAACTGCAACAACTTGAAATGCATGAGTCTAGAAGGTGAAGGAATATGAAAGACAAACTTTAATCAGACTCTTATCTTGAATGAATTCCTAATACACAAATTCACCATTAAACCTTCACATTACCCCTATGAGGGTTTGGAATAGTTTGCACAAAATTTTGGATATCTTAATTTGTTAATACTAAATGGAATTAAATTCCACAAAATCCAAAATGACTATGATTCAATGCTCGAACATCTACAATAAATGGTTCTCCAAAAATATACCATATAGACCTTAAGAAAATGTTCGAACAAGACTATTTAATTGAACATAATCATGAAATATTGTAGAAAATTCAAACTTCATTAATCATAGACTGATTAAATCAACTTCCTTACCCATTCTTAAAAAATAAAAAAAAATAGGATTGTTAAATGATTTAGCATTCAAAACATTATGGCTTAACCTATGCCGAGTGACAACATGTTATGAGATGTCATTACATTTAGACTCATCACAAAAGTAGAATGATAGGTGAAAAACTATTTTTACAAGACTTAAATTGAAGACAAGGGCAGACAGGGAAAATAGAGAACATAAGGACAAATATCCAGCCCAAAAAGTGTGTAGTTCTACTGGAGGCTGTACTGTTGAACAAGATAGTGCATAATGAAGATTTTTTACAATCATTGTGATGGGATGACAAGGGAAGAGAATGAAAATATTTTACACCAAATAATAGTGGCAAACATGAAAAGGGACAACCTTCATGATGGCTGGCATCAACCAAGCACACCAACCATTTGACACATTAGATAGCACTTTGTGGAGATTTATCAACTATTTGACTAAATGTCAAAGGGAGTGAAATGCTACAAGCTATAAGTTTGTAGAAAGAATGCCATTTATAACCAACTAAGAGCTTATATGAATGAAAGTAGAAGAATTTTCTATAAAACAGTTCCAAAGACAGAAACAAGATAGTGAACTGAAACAACAAGAAATGCATGAGTCTAGAACGTGAAGGTATATGAAAAATAAGGTCAAAGGCAAGTAAATGGATGGAGGATGAGCACAATGACAGTACATGATAAAACATGACATCTTTTCTGCCCTTGTAGATTCTAGTTGGCAAGAGATGTGACACGTTATAGTTCCAAACGATAGTGGCAGGTGTATGTACCCTAAAATGGTCGCCTAGACTTTGGGCCCCCATTCAGCAATTTATCAAATCCCTGAATCAATATTTTCAAAAACCAACATTTTTCAATTATATCAATTTCCTTGATCAAATCCTATTTTATCATTTTCGATTATTTGCCTTGGGCTAACCATTTTATCCTAAAGTCTTTATTTATTTAAAAGGAATTTCCTCCCCTTTTAATAAATAAAAAGCCCCCACTTTTCCTCTTATCCTAAGTTGCACAAATAAAGCATTATTCTTATTTTATAAAAAAAGAAGAAAAACACCTTTTGTCTCATATGGACACAAAAGTCAACTCTTATTTTCTCATTGGAGGATATTTGTGCACATGGATTGCTCCTCTTTCAAGCTCCACCCTTGATTAAATCTTTTGCCTCTTAATCTCCATGGTCCATTCCTTTTTAACTCCTTTAAAAGGAGAGCTCTTTTCTCATTCTTAGATCCCAAATTTTTATGCTAATCTTATGCTGCAGGATTTCTTGGAGACTTTGGAGCTTTTGGAGATCATTTCTTGCATTCTAGTTTCATTTCTTGCATCATAGCTTTCATGGCATCTAGCTTAGTTTCCTTTATGCTCTAGATTAACTCACATAGCTTAATTAGCAAGGGTTTGTAATACTTTCCTTTCATAGCTTAGCTTGCATCTTCATTCTTAGCATAGTTGCATTGCATTGCATTGTCATTGTTGATTCTTGAGGTTATTGGCATTGTTGCCCTTGTCTTTTTGAATCTCCCATTGTGTGGTTTACTAGCAAGGTTGCATGCTTCAATAGCTCTAGCTGAGAGCACCATCAACATCCTTGTGACTCCATGCCTAGGGAGCTCTAGGTTGCTTTCTCAAGGTTTCCCATTCATAGATTCTCTTGGAAGTAATGACTTAGAGAAGTGCACTATTTAGTGTGTACATTTTGGTGCCCACTGTGGGGCAGAACATTGTTATTTTGTCCTTCATTTTCTGCATTTCTGTTATTTTTTCGTCAATATTTGCTTGTTGTTTTGTCAAAATTTGCTCTCTGGTTTTTTCTGATAGAAGTATCATGTGATTGTTTTCCAGTGTCGTATGATAGTTTCTTACATACCAGTGTGATATTTTACTAGTTATAATATTGCACGCTTTGGCAGATTATATCACACTCTTGTTTTGTTCTCTGTCGCATGCAGGTATCAGGAATTATCGCACAGAGATATATTATCGCACCAGTACAGAATGAAATATCACATGATTTTTCCTCTGACAAAAATATCACCCAAGCCTGGCAGTGAGCAATTTTTGTCATTCCTTTGCAAGATTTACTTGGTTTGATTCAGATTTTTGATTTGTTGTTGTAGGATAAGGGTCTATTTGCAGATTTCATTTGATTTTTGATGTGCTAACCCTTGTAGGGATAACAAGTGGTGCTTGTAGGTGCTCCTATTACTTGATTATTTTGCCTAAAAGAATGCATGTCAAAGCTTCAAACGCACAAGGGCTACTAACAATTTTTGTAGGGCTGCCCAAAGCATAAAAACCAATCAAGTGCTTGTTTAATTGCTTTTTTTTGAGTGCGGCATATACTAGTTGTTTCATTTCATAGGCACTTAATATCTTGTTGTAGGAATCTTTGGGTGGTAGGAGAAGTATGCTCTTCACCCTTGTGGTGAACTAGAAAATCTTGACCCATCTTTAGATTTTGAAAGCAAGAGGGTAATTGAACCTTTGCTTGGTGTGTTTGGGAGATATTTTTGAGCTAGGAGATTATGCTCTTCACCCTTGAGGTGAAACAAAAATCCTAACACTCAAAGGTTGATCCACTCTTTTTTTAGCTTTTAGAATCTTTTAGTGGGCCTGCTCTTGAGAAATTAAGAGGAACGACCCAAGTGGGGACAAGCTTTGCACCGGCTATTCCAACCCACTATAAACTCAAGGCTATCAAGGACACAAAACCTTGGTAGACGTAGTACTTGTCTTTGCTTGATGTGAGTACTTGCAGGATTGTGACAATGAGGAAAGTGTTGAGCAAGAATGCTTAAGGTAATCTTGTGGCCGCAAGGTCCATTACTTGCCGCAAGGTAAGGAGTCCCTGTGGGGAGCAAGAGGGGTATTACAAATGGAAGCCCTTATTAAGAACCACAGATAGAAGCCACCCTATTTTTTCACTTAGCTTCTTGGTGCAAGAATTGATCCTAGTGGATTAACCCAAATCACCCCAAGATTACTCACCATCTATGTTCGTTTGGTTGTGTCATTGGCACTTCCACGACAAAGCCAATATCTATTGTGGGCAACCACTTTGTGTGAGGAAATGGAGCATCAAGTGTGGGCCAAGTTGTTAAGTATTGAGCCATTGTCTTTTTAGGCTAGTAAGTGCTTGAAGTGTTCTCACTGTTATTTACCCATGTAAATGTTCTCAAACATCAAACATCACGGTAGCATTCATAGGATTTCATTGCTTTGATATCACAATTGCTTGTCTTGGCAAGGTTGCTTTTGCCCTTGTGCAAGTGTTTTATGACATGTTTGATTACCTACTATTTGCAAACCTATCTATTTACTACTGTCACTGTGCTTGAAATAAAAAAATCCAACCTTCAAACTAAAATTTTGAACAAACTGCCCTTAAAAATTGAGATTTTTAGCACTCACTGGTCAAGAGTCGTATGACCCTGAAATTGTATTGCACACTATACTGAGAATTATCATGTGATAGTTTGTCATTGGAAGACTATTGCATTGCTTGCCTGGAAAGTATCGCACAGGCTGCCTGGAAATTGTCACCCTGATTATTGCAAAGTATCATCTGCTCATAAATTATGGCACTATTAGCTTGGAAACTATCGCACAGAGTCTTTTTGCTGCCTGTCTGGTTTATGCAATTTTCAGTCTTTCCTTAGTCGACCAAATTTTAGTAGGTGACTTAATCTGCTGCTAGAAACCTATTTGTACCTTTGGTTCTTGATTTTAGACCCCTTGAATTAGTGTTCTTTGATTTTACAAAGTAGTCTTGCTTGACATTGATAAGTTAGGAATTATCCTTGTTGAAAAAGTACACCTTTAGAATCTTTGGTAACACGCTTGGAGAGTTTTAGTACTCTTTTGTCCAATTCACTTCCATCAAAATTAAATTTCAATTATATATTTGGAAAATCCATCCTCCTGGTCCATATGCATTAGGATACTCATCCTTTTAGTATACACCTCTGTGGCAATGTTGGTTTGCACCTTTTGCAACTTTCTATCTTACCATCTCTTTTTGGACAATTGAACACTTTCACTATCCTTGTTTGGTATTGACGTTTCATAAGGTCATCTTATCACCAAGGTTCTTTTTCTTTCATGTCAGTTACGACAAGGTACCAAGTTAGTCAAGGAAAATGATCTCTAGTTGTCTTTGAACAATTACCCTTAGTCCAAACTTGTCAAAAGTGAAAGGGGAAGAAACCTGTCTTTGATCAATCACCCAGGAGTGAGTCTGAGGCTTGGTTTGACCCAAAGAGAAATCCTAGTGAGTTGAGTACCTCTTTACCATCCTCTCAATCAAATATGGACATGAGATACACTTTGAGTAGGAGACAAAGAGAAGCAATGGATCAAACTCTTGATGACATTTCCCAAAGACATAGGGTTAACATGTTGTTTGGTGATGATAATCAACCTGAATCACCCCCTATTAACTCAAAATATCTAGATGCTCATCAAAGAGTTGAAAGACATTATGGGCAAACTCACCAAGATGCATGGTCACAACATGAAGACCAAAACAATGAATTTGGTGATGCTCATGTGAATCCCTCATTCACTAATGACTTATTCAGACACTCAAGGTCCAACTCTCCACTCAAAACAACCTCAAGATATGCTAATGAAAGGCTTAAAAGAATTGAGCGCAAAAATAAAGCCTTTTTGGACAAACAAGCCGCTAAAGAAGAAAGGTTTAGACACCTAGAAGAAGAACAACAAGCCTTGCTAGAGTTGAGAAGAAAAGCATTCCAAGAAGAACAAGATAGGCTTTTAGCCCAACAACTCAATGACCAATTTAACAAAAGGGGTACCAACAGTGGAAAAAAATCTCCACCCTCTACTCCCTCAAGAACCCAAAGAAGTAGAAGGTGGTCAAGGACCCCTTCAAGATCTCCTAGTCCTAGAGGAAGGAGGATTTCATAGCATAGGAGACAAACACCTCCTAGGAACTCAAGACAACCCTCCCAACAAGCTCATCATGGCTCTCAACATGGAGGAAGTAGAGCAAGTTTTGATGATCAAGATTTTATGAGAATGCAACAAGAGCCACTATTCCAAAAATATGTGGAGAAGTACCTTGATCAAAATAAAGATAGGTTACTAGAGAGTTTGATTAACAAGGGTGCTAGAGTCCCTTACAACTTTGATGTGGATAGGAGGATCAAGAAACAAGGACCCTCTCAAGAAGAGGAAATCAAGAAACTCAAACAAATGATGGAAAAGGTGTTGGCACATAAAAGTTCCTTTTTACTTGATTATATTTGTCCCAACCCTTTTGAAAAAAGTGTGACTAAGCCGAATTTTCCTAGGAAAGTTGAAATTCCCCAATACGACAAGTATGATGGCAATGGTGACCCACATGATCATGTGCGCTAGTTTTATATCATGAGTTTTGAGTTCCACCAAGATGAATCTTACCTTATGAGATTATTTCCAAGGAGCCTCAAAGGCCAAGCCATGGAGTGGTTTACCAACATAACCCCTCCTGTCAAAACTTTCAAAGAACTTGTCCACAGATTTGTTCAACATTTTGCATACAACTTGTCAAGATCAGTCACTATGTTGGACTTATGCAATTTGAAACAAAACCAAGGGGAATCCTTCGCTACCTTCTTGCAAAGGTGGAGATGATTGTGCTCCTGCTATTCTAGGACTATTCCTGAGCATGAAAGGATTGACATCATTGTTAGTAATTTGGTGCCTGAAATGCATTATGAGGTTTGAAAAATTGTCTTTAATTCCTTCGATACTATGGTTGAGACCGCATGTCGAATTGAGGATGTCTTAAAGGAACAAGGAATTTTGACTAAACATAGCAATAACAACAACGATCAAAATCCTAACAATGCTAATAAGGACAAAGGCAAGCACTCGCACTGGAATAAGAATAAGCAAGTAGTCAATGAAAAAGTTGTGGACTCTTCCCAACCCAAGGATCAAGGAGTCCTACATTTTTCTAGTGTAGTCCAAGCTATGAAGCTCAACACATCCTCCAACCAACAAGAGCATAAACCTAAGTATCAAGAAAAGCCCAAGAAAAAGTTGCGACAATTTTCTAAACTGGGTGACTTATATGAGGATGTTTTCAAGACCCTTATTGCTAATAATCTTGCGCAACCACAAGATCTAGAAAACTTCCACATACCTGATGTTAAGCCACATTGGTGGAATGAAAAAGCTTTCTACAAATACCACAATGGCATTGGACATGACATCAAACATTGCTAGAAGCTTAAACATCTCATTCAAGATCTTATTGAAAGTGGTAAACTTCAGATTGATGGGTTGAATACAAATGCAGACCACAAGACATTCAAGGAGACTTTTCCCAAATATGAAAAGGGGGAAACCTCTAAACCCAAGAATGGCAATGCTGAAATCAACTATACCTACATAGGTGCAGAAAATGTGGTTAATATGCTTGAGATTGTCAAGGAAAATGTCAACATGATGCGAAACAAAGATTCTTAGTCATGATGTCGGCTCTCCTCCTATATTTGATGAAGAACTTGTGGTGGTGCTTAGGGGTCGTCACTCTCAAAGGTCATCCCAAGATCTTAACGCTGTCACCAGAAGCCAAAGTCAAGGTCTTGTGGTTATTAGAGGCCCTAGTTCGAACCAGTCTAGCAAACCCAAACAAGTGAAATCCAAGAATGTCACTACCAAGTCAGTAGTCAATCCTAAAATGAGCTACAATCTTGTTAACCAGTTACAAAGAACACTAGCTCAAATCTAAATTTTTGAACTCCTAGAATTGTCTCCAAGACATAAGTGTGTCCTTGAGGATGCTTTGCGTACAGCCAATGTTCCTAACAACATAGATGTTGACCAATTCCAAAACATGGTTAACCACCTTGCCAGCCCTCATTACCTAACATTCTCAGAAGAAGATGACAAAGCCTTGAGGTATCCACATAATCTATCCCTTCATATCGAAGTCATGATCCACAAGACCTGTGTCAGGCATGTGTTGATTGATGGGGGTTCTGGGCTCAATATTTGTTCCTTGAGTTTGTTGAAAATACTGGGTTACTCTGAGCAAGTTATTGATATTCGTAAGAAAATCACCATTAAAGCCTATGATGAGGCAGAGAGAAGCTCCAAAGGCTTGGCCATCCTTCCTGTCAGGATTGGCCCCATTGAAAAGGACATTTTGTTCCAAATTGTTGATGTTGGTCCTTTAGCCTATATTATCCTACTTGGTAGACCGTAGATCCATGGCATGCAAATAGTGCCATCCACCTACCACCAATGTGTTAAGTTCCCCTATAATGGAGTAGATGTTTGTATACCCGGGGATAGCACATTATCTGTTAATACAATTTTAGTAGGGACTCATGTTCCTCTCAATAGAGAAGCAAAGGATTTTGATGCCACTTTAGTACAATGCCAAAATAAGTTTAAAGCCATAGACCTTGGTATGGGGGGTTATCAAATTGACTCCTTTACAAAACTACCAATCTCACCTAGGTCCTATGGTAAACCTTCACAAGAGATGCATCCCTCATCTTCAACAATGACTCTATTCGGTACATTTGTAGAGTCCTCAGTGCCCATCCAGGATGAAAAATAAGAGGTAGCTATTAGAGATTGGATTTACAAGGAGGAAAAATATAAGCATAATGAAAATTTCTCCCCATATCCTAAGGATTATGGGAGAGGATACACTTTGGTAAAAAATATGGGCTACCCAGGTCATGGTCCTCTCAGTCATAGATTAGATGCTAAGGCTGAACCACTCAATCACACTCTCTTTGGCCGCAGATCTACAACAATGGTTGGCCTAGGTTTTGAAAGTCAGAAAAAGAAAACTACTCCTATCCTTGCTGTGATGAATAATGAGGATGAATCTAGCTACATACCCAATTTGAAAAATCAACAAGATAGTTGTGAAGATTGGGTCCCTTCCACCAATCTCCTTTGGGGAGATTTAGATACTCCAGTTATCAATCCAACAGTTTCAGACCTAGAACAAGAACAATTCACTATTGAAGATCATGTTGAGGATCCTATTCAAAAACATCAATACACAAATGGCATTCAAGAAGGTGTTACCCTTGGTGACATCAGAGCCTCTACCTCAAGGCCTAAAAAACATGCTTGGTGTAAACATCCCAGCCGAGATTCAGATACAGACTCACATGAGTATGAGTGGGAGACTCTTTTTGACTGTTCTACAATTGACATGGACATTGATGTTGTCCATACATATGGTTCCCAACCCAAGGTAGCTAACGAGTCTAGTGTAGGATTAGAGGATTGGAATCCATGAGTCGCTTTAGTGGACGATGCTTCGCTTGGTAGGATAAGTCTTGATTTGGGTACCTTAGAGGGATACTTGATGGATCCTAACTCTGTAATCACCAGAGATGATACCTTTCGCATACACAATATCAAACCAGTCATTGATCTACCCCTTGCCAATCCTTACCTAATTGATTGGTCTCAACACTATCAAGAGCCTCAACTCCTAACTTTCCAAAATGACTATGAGATACCATGTTACCTAAATGCTCTTGAACCTATAGTCTCTTCCACCAGTGAACCAACTACAAGAATGAAAGAACTAGATATCAAGTACCTTAGTTGCAAAATGAAAAGAAAAGAAAAAAAAGAATAAGAGTTTTGATGGTGAAAACCACTGTGTGGCAGTGTCAGAACCTAAAAAAGTAAAAATAAAGGATGTATCCAAGGGTGAAAACCCCTTCGAGGCACCTAAGGATGAGGTACTTGATCATCTCCCAAGTTACTTTTGGGATAGATCTTCAGTGCTTGTTGAGCCTACACAACCAGTTAATTTGAATACACTAGAGGCTCCACAAATTGTGCATTTAGCTCAGTCTCTATCAACACAGGAAAAAAAAATCATATACCAAGTTCCTACAGACCAAGAAGATCAATTTTGCTTGGACTTATTTAGACATGCTAGGATTGGACACTAGTCTCATTATGCATCACTTGTCCATAGCTCCAGGTATCAAACCAGTCAAATAGAAATTGAGGAAAATGCATCCTCACATAGCTCTTCTTGTCAAAGTTGAATTAGAAAAACTCCTCAGTGCAGGATTTATAAGAGCCATTGATTATGCCAAATGGATATCCAATATTGTACTAGTTTCAAAACATGACAAGTCCATTCATGTCTGCACAGATTTTAGAGATCTTAATAAAGCATGCCCAAAGGATGATTTTTCACTTCCAAATATAGACATGATAGTGGACATGACAGTGGGCTATGAGATCTATTCCTTAATGGATGATTTTTCTGGGTATAATCAAATTAAAATAGCTCTTGAAGACTAGGAAAAGATTGCATTCACTTGCGCATGGGGAATCTATTGCTGGAATGTCATGCCATTTGGGTTAAAAAATGTAGGAGCTACTTATCAAAGAGCTATGACTACTATCTTCCATGACATGATGCATAAGAATATGGAAGATTATGTGGATGACACATTGGCAAAATCTAAAAAAAGGGATACACACTAGGTGATTTGGAAGTAATTCTAGATCGTATGGAACAGTTTCAATTGAGATTAAATTCCAAAAAGTGTGCATTTGGAGTCACCTCTGGAAAACTCCTAGGATTTATCATTTTAGTTAAAGGAATATAGGTGGACCTGGAGAAAGTTCAAGCAATAATGGATATGTTGCCTCCCAAAAACATCAGTCAAATGAGGAGTCTTCAATGACACCTTCAATCTATAAGGAGGTTTATTTCACAACTGGCTGATAGAGCTCAACCCTTCAATAAGAATTTACACAAAGGGGTTAAATGTGTCTGGAATGAAGATTGTTAGAAAAGCATGGACCAAATCAAGCAATACTTAGCCAATCCTCCAATATTAATGCATCCTATCCCAGGAAAACCACTCATATTGTATGTGTCAGCAACAAAATCTTCCCTGGGGGCATTATTGGCTCAACTTGATGATACTGGAAAAGAAAGAGCTATATATTACATCAGTCGTACTCTTGTGTTGTATGAGGTCAACTACACTAGTATTGAAAAATCTTGCCCAGTGGTGGTGTTTGCTTCCCAAAAGTTGTGACATTATGTATGCTTGCGCATACAATACACCTCATTGCAAAAATTGATCCTCTCAAATATTTGCTTGGTAAGGCTGCTCTCATAGGTAGACTTGCTAAGTGGATGATGATCTTATCAAAATTTGACATAGAGTATGTTGAGCGTAAGGCTATAAAAGGATAAGCCATTGCAGACCAATTGGCTGATTTTCCAATTTGAGACAAAGCACCAATTCAAGTTGAATTTCCAGATGAGCACATAATGTACATGACTGCAAGAACATGGAAGATTTTCTTTGATGGCTCTTTCATGCAAAATGGTTTAGGAGCAAGAGTGTTGTTTGTTTCTCCTCATGGGTATACCATCCGTAAGTCCTACAAACTATTGTTCCCATGCACAAATAACATTGCTGAGTATGAAGCCTTGACAAATGGACTAAAAATGGCTATAGAATGGAGAATCACAGAGCTGCACATTTATGGGGATTCACAATTGATAGTCAACTAAGTTAATGAAGAATACCAAACAAAAGATGAAAAATTGGTACCCTACAAGAAAATGGTTGATTCATTGCGATGATATTTCACCTTTGTTACATTTCAACAAATCCCTAGAGAAGAGAATAAAGCAGTTGATGCTATGGCTACATTGGCTTCACCTCTTCAGCTAGAATAACATGAGTCTAGATTTGAATTCTTGGTGGAAGAGCTACGTTACCCTATCTATGACTCCCAAGAAAGACAAGTTGTTTGTACCCTTATTGGACATGAGTCATCCCATTATGGTGCCATTTACTCATACCTCCATGATGGTACTATCCCTGAAACCTTCAATCATTTTGAATGAAGAAACCTAACCCAAAATGCCTCTCACCACACCCTTATCTCTGGTGATCTATATAGGAGGGGTTTAGATGGGACACTTCTTAGGTGTTTAGAGAAAGATGAGTCCAACCAAGCGTTAGTTGACATTCAAGAGGGCATTTGTGGAGGACATTCTAATGGTCTTGCCATGGCCCAAAGGTTGCTTAGGGCAGGGTACTTTTGGTCTACCACGCAGATAGATGTAGTAGCTTTTGTTAAATCTTGCGAAAAGTGTCAGAAACATGGTAACCTGATACATGCTCCAGGTAGGGAGTTCATTCCTTCTATTTCTCATTGTCCATTTCAGCACTGGGTCTTTGACCTCATTGGGAAGATTCATCCCAACTCATCAAGTGGATACAAATTCATTATCACTGCTACTAATTATACAGACAAAAGTAGTGCACTTCTATGAATCCTTACATGAAAGGAAACTCAAGAATGAGCCCTCACAAATTGATCCATAGCTCTCTATGCATGGAGTTGCAAGATTTGTGAAATTGCTCTCAGCTAGAGCTATGAACTCATGACCTTGCTAGTCAACCACACAATGAGAGATTCCAAATAAAAGACAAGGGCAACAATGCCAATATCTCTAATGAAATCCAAATGTATGCAATGCAATGCAATTAAGCTAATAATGAGAATGCAATCTAGTCTATGAAAATGAAAGTACAATGCAACTAATCTATGAAAGGAAAGAACAAATGTGACCAATCCCTCCTATTTAGACTATGTGAGATTAACCTATTGCATAAAAGGAAATCTACACTAAGAATGCCATTATCATGCAACTATAAAAGTAAATATGAAATGAGATGCAACAAAGTCTTCAAAGCTTGGATTGCAAGAGTGTCTTCAAAGAGAGCTCCAAATGATCTATAAAACTTGCAGCATAATATTAGCATGAAAACTTAAGATCTCTCAAATAAAGAAGAGAACTCTCCTTTTATAAGAAATGAGGTGAAATGGACCATTGAGATTAAGAGGCAAAAGACTTAATCAACGCTGGAGAAAAAAAAAAGCTTGATCCTTGTGCACAAATATCCTCCAATGAGAAAATAGGAGTTGACTTTTGTGTCCATATGAGACAAAAAGTACTTTTTCTCTTTTTATAAAATAAGAATGATGCTTTATTTGTGCAACTTAGGATAAGAGGAAAAGTGAGGGCTTTTATTTAATAAAAGGGGAGGAAATATTCCTTTTAATTAAATAAAGACTTTAGGATAAAATGGTTAGCCCTTGGAAAATAATAAAAAATGATGAAATTAGGATTTGATCAAGAAATTGATAGTGTTGAAAAATATTGATTATTGATAAAACTGATTCAGAGATAAATAAATCAAATAAATGGGGCCCAAAGTCTAGGCAACCATTTTTGGGTGCATACACTGATTACTTTACCAAATGAGTAGAAGCTGTCCCACTTTCTGTTACCTCAGGCAAGACAGTTTCTTTGTTTATTTTGAACCATATCATCTGTCAGTATGGAGTGCCTTCTGAAATAATCATTGACAATGGAGGTTAGTTTAAAAAGAAGGACCTTAAACATCTCTGCAAGAAATTCAAGATAAAACAACATTGGTCCTCCATTTACTTCCCACAAGGAAATGGACAAGCAGAGGCTTCGAATAAGACCATTCTCAAAATCCTCTATAGAACAGTTCACAAGAATGGTAGAGATTGGCATCTACAGATAAATTCAGCCTTGTGGGCCTATAGAATGATTATTTGTACTCCAATAGGGGCTACTCCTTTTGCCCTCACTTATGGTGCTGAAGCAGTGTTACCTTTAGAGGTGAAGATTCCTTCTCTTAGAGTTTCCCTTAAAGGTTTAGTAACAGATGAAGAATACCACACCATGACACTTCAAGAACTGGAACTTTTAGATGAAAAGCGTAAAGCATCTTTTGATCACATGAGAGTTTACCAAAAGCGTATGTCCAAAGCATTCAACAAGAAGGTTCGCCCTAGAGAATTTCAAGTGGGGGATCTTGTCCTACAAGAAAACCCTAAGAACCAACAACATAGAGAGCAAAAGGGAAAATTTGAACCTAATTGGCTTGGACCATACATCGTTACTGCTACTTTTGGTACAGGTGCTTATTTACTATCTGATCCAGAGGGAGAGTAGCTCCCTGATCCTATCAATGTTTTGCACCTCAAGAAGTTCTATCCATGATGCCTATTTTGTTTCGGGGCATGCTTTGTACATACTTATTGATCTTGAAAAAATTCCAAAAAAATTCATATATGATGCTGAAAAAATCCTAAAAAGCATATAAAGTCCTAAAAAAAAAATATACAAAAAAATAAAAAAATGCAAAAAATTCAAAAAAATAGAAAAAGTGCCTTGGTGAAAACCTGGAAATAGGCGCCTTGGTAGCAAAAATATAAAAAATTGAAAAAATAAAAATCTCCAAGTGGTGAAAACCTAGAAACATGCACTACTTGAGGCCTTTGCACCCTTGTTTCTTAGCATGCGTTCTCAACACTTAGCCTTTCTCCATCATGCAATGACCTTGTTGCCTTGGTTTGAAATTGGTCTTTGTCTTTGTCTAGGGGGCATAACTGTGTTAGCTTTGGTCTCTAGGATGAATTGGTCTTTAGGATATCTTGCAAATGGTGTTTATCAACACCACCCCAAACTGTGTTTTTCAACACTACCCTAGCGTCAAGTGTTTCTCAACACTTATCAAATATCTTACCCACAGTCTAGCATGATATGGTATTTCTCATTCATAGATGTGATACTCAAAGTCTGACTCTATGACCTACACACACGCACTTAAACACTTGGTTCCCTGAGACTTGTTTGACTTTATTTCTTTGTGTGTTGTCTATGATGATTTCTTTGATGAGTGTTCTCTCCCTAATAGTTTTTGATGATGCCGAGCTAGAAGACTGGGGGCATGAGGACATGTTTTATTGCTTTTTCTGCTTGTGGGTATATTTTGTTGGTCCTAACTGTCATTAGCATTTATGCTTCACTTGACAATGGGATCTGCAAGGTATTATCCTTGACTGTCTTCGCAAGTGCATACTTCTAGCCATCTTGACTTTCATTGTGTCTCAATGTGAGTATAATCTTTCTATATTAAACTTAGGTAATCTCACTGCACTAGTCATCTTGACCTATATGTCTTTGATGCCTAGGTGGGATTTCCACATATCTATTTGATATAGATCATATTCAAATTCACATAGTCATACTAGTGTGCATTGTATGATCTTGTGATGCTACCAATAACGATTGATGATGAATATTAGAGTCTAAAAGATTTGTGACCTTGCAAGTAAACCACTTTTCATAGTAGCTTGCATTTTTAGGTTCATGTTAATTTAGTTTTTCATTTTGCATATGGAGAGAGCTCTCCTTTTCATCTTTTGAGGACCTGTTGGTCAACTACGCTCACCTTTCCTTTTCTTGATCATGTCTTTCACTCCTTATCTTTCACATCATGTCCTTTTTCCTGTCATCACAAGGGGTTAATCTTATCATCATACCTATATCCTAAAGAGATCATTTTCAGAAACATGAGTCTATATCATAAACATGAGAACTAAACATACATCTATGAGAGAGATTATACATGAGCATATATCTCATACATTTTGAGCAAAATCATAAGACAATATAAAAATTGAAACATCCATCACAAGTGGGACAAGTACACAAGCTATATCACCAAACTAGTAATCTCATATATATATAAATATCATGATACAATGTGGGATACAAAAATCTAGATAAAGTCCCAGGATATGTCTCTATACATCTATCTAACCTAGACCTAGGACTCGCTAGCACCATCATGTGGCAATAGTGGTGGAGGAGGTGGTGCTACCGCTATGTTTGGTACCATGTCAGATCTCCCAGCTATCGCAGAGTAGGGCGGTGCTATCTGACCCTGTGGTATAGCCTGTATATAGAGACCATGATAATATGCAGCTCGTGCTGCCTCTCTCTAGGTCTCTGTAGTGGCAACTTGTATGGCTCTCTCTTGCTGCTTAATCTTAGCTCTTAGATCAGGCACCTGTTGGTCTTCGATGGCTATGGTGATCTGTAGCTATTGCATCTCCATCTCTAGGACTTGGATCCTCGGTCTCAGATCCTCTCCCCCTGTAGACTGATCTTGCCTAGCATCCACCCGGTGGTGATCTAGTCTTGCCCCATCATCACCCTCATCCACAGAACCCTATCCCCATGGCCATTTCTGGCCACTTGATCGAGAGCTCTGTCTAGTCTCCCTAGCTCTCCCTCTACCTCCTCCATCCCTTCCATCCCTGTTCATCTCCATCATCCCCCTGTGCTGCCAGCTATGCATCAGGTACAGTAAACCTAGGGAATGGATGCCTCCACTGCTCTACCCTGTAAGCCGCATCAACACCTACATCTGCCATGTCTGGGAGGTAGTCCCATGGATCCCTCTATATGGAAGCTATATCCTGTATTACCTGCTGGTAATCCAGCATTGACAACCAACCCTGTCCCTCCTTGTCCCTAACTCAAGCATAGGTGGTGGTCTCAGTGGGTACTTTCTACTGGCACCCGAACTGTCTCCAGACCTGGGTGATCACAAATCTCTCAACAATGTCTAAGTGTTGACCTACCAGTGGCTGATTGCACAGCATGTAACCGAGCTCCTCCTCTCGATCACCCCACTGCTCAATAGCCCTATATGGCCTCCATGAAATGAGGTGAGCTCATCCAGTACTCTCCTCTAATAAGTCACATCCTCGCTGTGTGGCTAAGATATGAACCCTATGTACCTATAGATGTAGGGGTGTCTCCACTCCCTTAGCTGCACTCATGGTCACACAACAGTGATGTGCTCCCATGCCCAAACCTGTGCTAGGATAGCACCGCATGCCCAGGTCCTACTCTCCTGATATACAATCTCATGGAGCTCATGGTACATATCTGCCAGGATGGTTGGCCCCCATGCCATCCACCGTGGGTGTATAATCAAGTCCACCACTAACCGACCCCAACCCAATGGGAAACCCTTTTGACTCCTGTCAGTAATAAGGGCCTGTGCTACAATAGAACATATGATGCATGGCACCAGAAAATCCCTACCAAACTCCTCCATCAGCCGATCCCAGTTGAGGTGTCTGTCCACCAAAGTGACATCCTAAAACATGTGCTGCATAATCTACCTCCCCTCTATCGGATCCTGATCATAGTACACCTATGCCACCAAAAAATCATGTTAGTTTTTATCATATGGAAACTTTACATCTATGACTATCTATAAACATGATTATACTTACAGGATCTTTGTGGCTTGGAACTCGTAGGATCTGATAGACATCCTCTAGGCTAATGTAGCCTCTCCAGTGGGAAAGTGGAAGGTATTGTTCTCACTGGGCCACCTCTCAGCCAATGCTGTAAGAGATCCATGATCAGCTCAAATATGGGGCATTTGTAGCAAATAGCTGAATCTCATCTCTCTCAGGTTTGCTCATCCTGGATCATCAAGATCTCGAACGCATCGTAGTCCAGTCACTCGAGGTGCTCTAACGAGCAGTGCAGGAAAGTTCTCCTGCAAGCCATTTAACCCAAACCAGATGTCAGAACATATCATGATGGATGTATAAAATCAGTATAAAATATCTTAAAAGCAAACATTGTCAAGACCCATGTCATTTTGCTCAAAAACATAAAACATGTCATTTTTCTATACTGTGAGATACTATTTTTTGACTAAGTATCGTGTGATACTTTCCTCAATAATAGTGCGATGGTATCTTTTCCTATGATACTTCACATAAAATCGCACAATATTTTATCTAGTATCGTGTGATACTAGATTCAATATCAGTGCGATCCTATTTTGACCCATGAAGTATCGCATGATAGATATCCTCAAAGGGTGTGATACTTAGAAAGTATCGTATGACTTTTCATATGAAGAAAATTTGAAAAAGTTTAAAAAATTTAAAAGCATGTTTTAAATTGACATTAATGCTCATAACTAACCTACAAAGTGAGTTTTCCTAAAAACATATCGGGGCACCATACTGCGGAGGCCGGTTATGCAACCGGGCACGCTCAAATAGATGCCTATGGACCGAGATTGCTATTTTCTAGGCCATTTTCTCTCTCTAAGCTCTCAAGATTCTCAAATCACTAAAAGAAAATTGATTTTGAAAATGACCTTTTTACCCCCTTTTATAACATTTTGACTTTTTGACCTAATTTTCAAACACCTTGGAATTGCACAAAAATTGCACCCCTAGCTAATTTCGACATCCTGGATCCATTTTCGGGATTGAAATTGAAATCTGAGTTCATCTTGATAGTCAAAATCACATTTCAAAACTTTCACCCTATTCTGTGTAGTTGACTAACCATTTGAGGCTTGATCCTTCGATCTTTGTTGGGGCACCTTCATTTCTTCATCCCCATCTCTTTCAAACTTCTAGTCTTTCATTCACTTTCATTCACTTCATCTCTCTAAGGTTTGACTTCATTTTTATCCTATATCTTTCTCAGTCAAACCTAGTCAAAATGGGGCATATCTTCACTGCTTGATGGTTATCCTATCATCCTTCATCTTCGATTATGATTTCTAATGACTTGATCAAGTTTATCAATTTGTTGTTCTCCTCTACCTGATTTTGATTTTGATTCCCAGGGGGCAGTACCTATCAGCTTTAATCCTTGATTCAGCTTATCAATGAACCTTTCTTGAGATTCTTATCTCTTATTTGAGACTTGATTATCACCTAGCTATACAAGTGTTGGTCTTGTCTTTCAACTTATCTTTGTCAGCTTATGCTTATGCTTGTCCTGATGTGTTCCCATCCGTCAAACACACATCTAGGTTGTTTTGTGATCCCAAATCGATCTCACATTTTAATTCCATTCTTTGACCACATGTGATCTTAAATTGATCTCACATTAGTCAAAGAGGGGAAAATGTATGTACCCTAAAATGGTCACCTAGACTTTGGGCCCCCATTCAACAATTTATCAAATCCCTGAATCAATATTTTCAAAAATCAACATTTTTCAATTATATCAATTTCCTTGATCAAATCCTATTTTATCATTTTCGATTATTTGCCTTGGGCTAACCATTTTATCCCAATGTCTTTATTTATTTAAAAGGGATTTCCTCCCCTTTTAATAAATAAAAAGCCCCCACTTTTCCTCTTATCCTAAGTTGCACAAATAAAGCATTATTCTTATTTTATAAAAAAAGAAGAAAAGCACCTTTTGTCTCATATGGACACAAAAGTAGACTCTTATTTTCTCATTGGAGGATACTTGTGCACATGGATTGCTCCTCTTTCAATCTCCACCCTTGATTAAATCTTTTGCCTCTTAATCTCCATGGTCCATTCCTTTTTAACTCCTTTAAAAGGAGAGCTCTTTTCTCATTCTCAGATCCCAACTTTTTATGCTAATCTTATGCTGCAGGATTTCTTAGACTTTGGAGCTTTTGGAGATCATCTCTTGCATTCTAGTTTCATTTCTTGCATCATAGCTTTCATGAAATCTAGCTTAGTTTCCTTTATGCTCTAGATTAGCTCACATAGCTTAATTAGCAAGGGTTTGTAATACTTTCCTTTCATAGCTTAGCTTGCATCTTCATTCTTAGCATAGTTGCATTGCATTGCATTGTCATTGTTGATTCTTGAGGATATTGGCATTCTTTCCCTTGTCTCTTTGAATCTCTCATTGTGTGGTTTACTAGCAAGGTTGCATGCTTCAATAGCTCTAGCTAAGAGCACCATCAACATCCTTGTGACTCCATGCTTAGGGAGCTCTAGGTCACTTTCTCAAGGTTTCCCATTCATGGATTCACTTGGAAGTAGTGACTTCGAGAAGTGCACTATTTAGTGTGTACAACAGGATGCCTTTACTAGTGGAAGTTAATAAGACATGTTAGACCATGCTTGACATAGCGTGTTTATCTACATTTGTCAAAGGTACATAACTGCTAGCATGTTATGGCATGTCACTACATTGAGATTCCATCACTAACATTGAAGACAAGGGCAGATGTGGTAAACAAAGAACATAAGGACAAATATATGGTACCTAAAAGGATAAAAACTGTGAAATGTATGACAATCCTATTGGAGGTTGCATTGTTGGATAGGACAGTGCATAATTAGGAGTTTTTACAGTCATTGAGACAAGATGAAAAAGGTAGCAAATGACAATGTTTTACACTAAATAACAATTGCAAGTATTAAATGGAGAGTCTTCATGATGGCTCACATCAACCAAGCACACTAACCATTTGATAAATAAGATAGCACTTTGTGGAGATTTTTAAACTATTTGATTAAATTTCAAAGGGAGTGAAATGCTACAGTCTATAACTTTGCACAAAGAATGCCAAATATAACCAGCTAAGAGATGCTATGAATAAATGTAGAGAAAATTTTCTTAAAACAATTCCAAAGAAATTAAGAAGACAGTGAACTACAACAACTTGAAATGCATGAGTCTAGAAGGTGAAGGAATATGAAAGACAAACTTTAATCAGACTCTTATCTTGAATGAATTCCTAATACACAAATTCACCATTAAACCTTCACATTACCCCTATGAGGGTTTGGAATAGTTTGCACAAAATTTTGGATATCTTAATTTGTTAATACTAAATGGAATTAAATTCCACAAAATCCAAAATGAATATGATTCAATGCTCTAACATCTACAATAAATGGTTCTCCAAAAATATACCATATAGACCTTAAGAAAATATTGGAACACGACTGTTTAACTGAACATAATCATGAAATATTGCAAAAACCCAAACTTCATTAATCATAGATTGATTACATCAACTTCCTTACCCATTCTTAAAAAAGTAAAAAAAAACCAAAAAAATCAGGATTGTTAAATGATTTAGCATTTAAAACATTATGGTTTAAACTATACCAAGTGACAACATGTTATGACATGTCATTACATTTAGACTCATTATAGTAGTAGAATGATAGGTGAAAGACTATTTTTACAAGACTTAAATTGAAGACAAGGGAAGACATAGAAAATAGAGAACATAAGGACAAATATCCAACCCAAAAAGTGTGTACTTCTACTAGAGGCTGTATTGTCAAACATGACAGTGCATAATGAAGAGTTTTTATAATCATTGTGATGGGATGACAAGGGAAGATAATGAAAATATTTTACACCAAATAATAGTAGAAAACATGAAAAGGGATAACCTTCATGATGGCTGGCATCAACCAAGCACACCAACCATTTGACACATTAGATAGCACTTTGTGGTGATTTATCAACTATTTGACTAAATGTCAAAGGGAGTGAAATGCTACAGGTTGTAAGTTTGCACTAAGAATGCCATTTATAACCAACTAAGAGCTTATATGAATGAAAGTAGAAGAATTTTCTATAAAAAAGTTCCAAAGACAGTAACAAGATATTGAACTGAAACAACGAGAAATGCATGAGTCTAGAACATGAAGGTATATGAAAAAAAAGGTCAAAGGAAAGTAAATGGATGGCGATGAGCACAATGATAGTACGTGATAAACCATGACATCTTTTCTACCTTGTAGATTCCAGTTGGTAAGAGATGTGACACGTTATAGTTCCAAATGACAGTGGCAGGGTACCTTTACTAGTGCAAGTCAATAAGACATGTTAGACCATGCTTGACATAGCACGTTTACCTACATTGGTCAAAGGCACATAACTGCCAGCATGTTATGGCATGTCACTACATTGAGATTCCATCACTAACATTGAAGACACAGGAAAATGTGGTAAACAAAGAACATAAGGACAAATATATGGTACCTAAAAGGATAAAAACTCTGAAATATGTGACAATCCTATTGTAGGCTGCATTGTTGGATATGACAGTGCATAATTAGGAGTTTTTACAGTCAATGAGACAAGATGAAAAAGGTAGAAAATGACAATCTTTTACACTAAATAACAATTGCAAGTATTAAATGGAGACTCTTCATGATGTCTCGCATCAACCAAGCACACTAACCATTTGACAAATGAGATAGCACTTTTTTGGAGATTTTTAAACTATTTAATTAAATGTCAAAGGGAGTGAAATGCTACTGTCTATAACTTTGCACAAAGAATGCCAAATATAACCAGTTAATAGCTGCTATGAATAAATGTAGAGAAAAATTTCTTAAAACAATTCCAAAGAAATTAAGAAGACAATGAACTGCAACAACTTGAAATGCATGAGTCTAGAAGGTGAAGGAATATGAAAGAAAAACTTAGAGACAAGTAACTAGAGGACAATGAGCACAATGAAAGTATATGATAAAACATGAAATATTTTATTCTTTGAAGGCTCCATTTGGCAAGTGATGTGACACATTACAGTTCCAAATGACAGTGACAACATGCCTTTACTAGTCCAAGTCAAGAACACATGTTATGCCATGCTTGTCATAGTGAGTTTATCTACATTGGCTAAAGGTACATAACATCGATGATATAATGATGTGCTTGCCTAAAGATGATAGTTATGAATGAAGAATAGAATATAGGAACTTATTTAACACTTCACCTACTAAAAAACACAAACCAATGAAATAATCCAGATTAGGCCAAGACAGGTTGACGCATTCAATAAGAGAATACTTACACAAAATGAAGCCAAATCATGCCAAACAAGTTGACTATTGGACCTTCCAGTTTTTTATTTGATAGTTTCTTGACAATGACACATTTAAAATGCACTTATGAGAAAAGACCTAGAATGAATGAAATCGATTAAATAATGAAGGCATGTTAGTTTGAGCTTCACTTGGTTTTGAGAATACTTTAATATTCTCTACTTAACAAGGCCAACCACATGAAGGTGGAAGCTCATCTGGCCTCACCCCCCCTCCCCCTAACATCAATCTAAATTCCCCATTAACATCTAATTACACACTTCATTCATCCATTTATGAACTATAACATTCAATCGATACAATCACATAACATTCATTAATATTATATAAGATTCATTAATATGCAACACTAATCAAGAATTCATTAACACATAAAAATATTCATTAACATGACATATAATTCAATATTAATACGCAACATTCATAGATAATTACTTAAAACAACGTTCTTTCATTATCCAACAAAGTTAATCAAACAAGTTTTATCAAAGAGCATTTTTAAGAAATCATTTCTTTGTGGGTTTTTCTTAGATTTCTTAAGGTAAAGGCTGAGAGGAGCATCAATATCTTCCTCCTCTTGTGGTTGTGATCTCAAATTATGATGCTTCCTCATGTCTTGAGGAGCATGAGGCTGCTGCACTAAAGGGGGGTTTGCTACAATAACAAGTAAATGGGTTAAATTCGCATACTGTTTTTACTATTACATGTATTTCATTAACTAGTAGAGCATAACATGCATTTTTATTTACCTAAAAATGCCACATCATGTACAATAACATTTTGATTTGCCTCCACCTCAACATGCTCAACTTTCTCTAAAATATTCAAAAAAAGGTTACACGGCCAATTGTAATTAAAGATGTTAAATTCTATTAATAATTATGTAATTTATTTCCAATAGAAAATTAATACCTCCACCACTATGATGCGCATCATGGCCTTCATCATGCCTAGGTTCCGTGATAGGATTTGAAGGCTTCAGTGAAATGTCACACACATTGTTATCATGAAATAGTCAATTTAAGTTCGAAATTAACTATTCAATTTGATTTACTTTTCATTTGACCAATTTACCTATGTCTCATCTGGTGCAATAGATTCTTTGTTATGACTTTTGAATTCTTGGCATAGGCATGCAACCACGACTTTATAGCCTTCCTTCAAGGCTATTCTTTTGTCTTCATCCGTGGGCTCTACATTGAATTCTGTGCCCTATATTTTTTGTTTAATATCATCACTTTTTCATGTATGATTTGATTAAACAAAATTGTTTGCAACCTTACATATAAAATTTTGATATGAAATTCCAATGCTGCTACTTACAAGTCGAGAGTGAAGTTTCATATAGCCACTAGAGCCAAGTTTGTGTTGGCCAACCTTTTTTAATCTCACTTCTGTAGCTTTTGATGTGTCTTGTAGTCTATGAAAAGTTTGAAACATGTTAGATTATATATTTACAAAGATCACTAATTAGTGCATGATTACATTCTACTTAATACTATCACGACATACCTTCTTTTGTCATCTTCTGGTTGAATTCCTCTACCCTTTAGCCTTTTCTCTTTTGCATCTTCCATTATTTCATTCCACTCCATCAGTGGAATCATATGAGGACACTCGTACTTTGGGTTATCCTTTAGAGCCCTTCTATATTGGTCCCTCATAGTCTTTATATGTTTGGATGTTTTTTTAAGAATCATGTCACTGTCAAAAGTTTTATTTCCAAAGAGGTCCTCTAAAGATTTAATGAGCTTATTTTTTAAGTCAGCATCCTGTTCATTCCACCTTTTTTGAAAAAACAAAATTGTTAGATATCATAACTTTAATATAGTACAAGAAATGGAAGATAAGAAAAATATTGTACCAATATTATGAAGCTATGTACCTTTTACATATGGTGGGCCCAAATAGCTTCAATGCCATTTCAAAAAGAGTATCATAAAAAAACATCATTTCCTACAAAAACATCATGGGATTATCAGTTGAAAATGAGTTATGTATAAGTAAACTACAATTACATTGTAAATAATAAAAAATTTAAAGCACCTAGAAGCTTTGGTACTTTTAACGGAAACATATTTTTCTTGTTCAACAATAATGTCCCCGTAAACGAACCAGTACTAGTAACACGAGCTGATCCAGGAAATGGTTGAGCTTCACTATTACTGGTCTTTGTTCTTGTACCAGGTGTAGGTGTATCTATTAGTGCACAAAATAGGTCCATGCAGTGTATACAATTCACACAAGAAAAATAATCAATGCATGATTAGCACATAACAAAATATAGAAAAATAAGATTTTACCAGTTATAGTTGGTACAGAGGAAGATGTCTGCAAGCTCCTTGTTGTGGACAATGCAGCCAACAATATCAAATTGTTGATCGAAGGAGGCTCTACACTTCATCATGAGCTAAAGAATACAATGTTAGCAAAGACATTTTCAATGGATAAAGATTAAATGGGGTACTAGAAGCATCCCAAACATAAGTTGAGTCAATAATGCATACAAAGGTTAAATGAATGGTTAAAGGTTTAAGGATTATTTACATGAAGGCTATGTGGCACTGCAACCCTCACCATATTGACCATGTTTCACAGGTGTCAAAAATCCTGTAAGAAGAACACATCATATTTTAGATCATGATCCATAAGATAGTATAAAATATAAACATCTATTGAACTTTAATTATTGCTTAAGATTAATTAATGCTTACATTCATACAATTGACTCTACGTATCAATTCATCTTTGAGTGCCTCTATCTCCTCAGTTTTGTTTAGTTCCATGACAAGGTTAAGAATTTCTTTACTATATTTATTTAGAATTTGAGTAGCCATGAATAGAGGGTTAGCGCTACATATGATGTCATCTATAAATGCCACCTCAATTTCAGATCACAATTGATCTGTTGTCATTTGTGCTTTTCCCTATCAATAAGTATCAAGTTGTGACATCAATATCAGTAAAATTCTATCAAAATAACTCCAAAGCCATAAAGAAAAGAACATAATAATATGACATTTGTTTCTATATAATTTGTATAATTGCACTAATTAAGGTTTACCTTTAATGAAGAAGGTGTACTGTGAGGAACATCCTCGCCTGTATCTTGTGGTGGATCCATGTCACCCTATGACAAAGATTAGTAATTCTTAGCAATCAGTAGCAAAATGAAAGTAATAAACTTACCAAAAAAAATCATTAATAAACCAATAGATTGTATATTGGAGTCAATATTAATTGGAGGCAATTGGTTTAAATGTTATACTTACCAGTCCCGTAATAAAGAATTTTTTTGTATCTACATGATTCAAATTGTAATCTATCAGAAGCTCTTCCCCTACACTTATTGATTTTATCACACATACAAATACATGATTTACCTTGCGTGCCTCAAATATACAATTCGACCACTTATTAGTTGACATAGGTCGAGAACTATTTATAAAACCTACAACATTCCCTGTTGCTTTTGGCCTTCCATCAATATACATAGCGAGCCTTTTAGTTTGATCATTTACGTTGCATTGTATATAATTTTTTGACAATGCATACCTACACATACTTTTTTTATATTGCATAATCCGCATCCAATTATTGTAATTGTAACAAGGTCCTACATACTTCACCAATTCAACAACTTGATTATAACTGACCTTTATGCCATCCATGGAAAATAAGCCCAAATCATGTAATGAAGATGGAGCTATGTGATATATCTTTTCGTTAACAGAAAAATTAGTGTTAACTGGAGGTAGTCCCTTGGGTACCCATTCTTTTTGAAGATGTGTGTACCTTAAGGGAACCTTCCTGTCACCTTTGGTCTCATTATCATAAGAACATGACCCCCCCTCACAAGGAAAAATTGCATTCGTTTATTGAATTTTCATCTAATCTTTTGACCTCTAGTTGATCTCCCTATTTTAGACCTACTAGATGTCTCACTTTTGTCTTCTATTCCCGCATTTTCCTCACTTGAGGAAGACAGATCAGACAAATACCTATTTGGTGATACCTGCAATCCATCAAATGAGAGACATAGTAGGATCTATATATTTTTCTGACTAAAGAGAATGAAACCAAACAATAAATTATACCTGTCGATCCATGTCAAAGGCGTTAAATTTCCCACATATGTAAATCATTTATCTTAAGTTAGCCAAAAATTACATGATATGTAAGCTAAAAATTACATAGAAGACAAAATTTACATGATGCAAAATATACTCCATGACATTAGAGTTCAACACATAATAACTTAATTATACAAACATACAAGTCAAACAAATTTCTATGAATAAATCAATACCTCATACGTGACATTGATCATACATTGACATACATTTCATTGATCATATTATTAATCATCCTCCTCATCCATGTCATCATCATGACTATCATCATCATCATCATCATCATCACCATCATCGTACTTGTCACCTTGATCATCATCATCATTTTCATCATCATCATGACCAACACCAACACCACCACCATCTTCATCACCATCATCATCATCTTCATCACCATTATCATGACCATCATCGCCTTGATCAATACCATCTTCATCACCATGATCATGATCGTCACCATCATCACCATGATCATCAGCATCACCGAAATCATTATCATTTTATTCTTCTTCTTCTTCTTCTACTTCTTCATTGTGTAACAGTCATTCATGATCATCATTTAGTTCATCTTCTGATTTTTTAGTATCTTCTTCTTCCATCACATTATACTTTACCGACCTTCATCTTAGATCATGTCTAACAACAAATGACCAACCCAGTTTATGTGGAACACCAAAGTAAAACACTCACTTACATTGGCTTGGAAGAACATAGGGCTCATCTCCAACTGGCTCAAATGACCTTGTATTAATCATTGTAAATCCACTATCATGTTCAATAACAATCCTATCAGGATCATTTTGATTTAGTTGTAGCCTGTACCATTTAACGATAAATAGAACTAATTTGAATGAATTAAAGTTTCACTCAAGTATATTATCCAAAATTCCATAGTATTGATTTTTAGATTGTTGAGGATGTATATCATTTCTAGATGAACTATTAGTGACCTCGAAGAATGTACTTGTCCTAGAATCACAAGTTTTCTTCGTGTTGTCTAACATTTTTATGCAAAATTTATGGCAATGGTAGTACATAGCTTTGTGGTGTTTGATCTACAATTATTCAAACACGTCAAGATTATTTGCATCGATTCATGAGTTGATATTAAACTTATGGGTCATGGTTAGTAAACTTATACATACCTTTCTACCTCTTAAACCATATGCTAGATCAAGTGCCATTGGCGTAACATTGAGATCTCTATTACAATGAGCTTCTTTAACCAATGATGCAACACCATCCCATGTTAATGAGCGACCATTTTCTTGAGATTGTTGAATCCATACCATCATCCAATCAAGCTTGTTTGCAATATACAAATGTAGTGCATCCCACTCATGACCAACTATAAAGAAAACAAATAGACTGCTTAGAAACAAATTATATTAAAGATTTGTAATAATTAATAAATTATAATAACATCGTATAATTACCTCTCACTTTCCTCAATCTACCTTTCTCCATCAAGTACTCCCCTTTGAATTTGTTAATAGAGTTGGGATCCCAAATGCGATCTACATAGATATTTTCTGCAAACTTGGGAAGATATTCACTAATGTACACCATGGTCTAGTATACCATATATCTCTCCACCATAGAACCCTCAAGACATGCTCTTTGTCGAACCAAGCCATTCATAAATTTCAAGTGCCTCTCAACCATCCACATTGACCTAGTTTGTACAGGTCCACACAATTCAATCTCATCAACTTGATGTATGAGGTAGTGTTCTTGAGCATTGAAAAAAGTTGGAGGTAGACACTTTTGCATTTCACACATAAGCTGGGGAATTTTTCTCTTCCAATATTTTATATCTTTTTTATTAATTTCTTTAGATGATAACCACCTAAAAAATATTCAACTCGCAAGAACATATAAACAAGATTTTAGAAAAAAATATACAATAAATTACATAAAAAGTAAAGCGAGTCATAAATATAATTTCTGTACAAAAAGTCTAAGAAATAACACTTCTAACCTCATGTATTTTCCAAGATTGTATATAAATTGTTTAACATTATTATCAAACTAGTGTGGGAGGGATAGAGGTAGGATGTACCACAATAGTTAAAAAATGATATTTTCAATATATTGTAAAATAATACAATAAAATGTACATGCAATTTTACCAATATATTATAAATAGAGAACATGACTTACCTTGACGAAGGTAGGCCAATCATGTATTTTCAACCCTGGCCCAAAATCACCTTGCTTTGATACAAGACTGCTTATATTTGTAGCAAATCCTGTTGGAAATTTTGTTTTTCTTATGACTTCTTTTAATGCATCACTTTGCTGCTCAGTTAATAACCAAGGAAGGGCACTCATATTTATGCGGTCTCCATTTCTATTTGATTCAATGAAATTTTTTAGTGCATGATTGGGTTCATGAATGTCATTAAAAATTTTGACAATTTTTTCTTTGTCACGCCTTCCATCCAATATCTTCCATAGTGTCTTTGTTACATTCTTTCCAATATGCATAACATCAAACAAATGTATGATTGGGAGATCCTTGTAGTACGAAAACCTACTAAATTGATTAGGATAACTTTTTGTTCCTCTAGGAAGTTGGTCATTGATGCCTTGACGACCTTCACAAGCATCAATTACATCATTAGTAAATAAAAGACAATATCAAAATATAAATTTCAAACAAAAATCATCATATGGAATGACATTACCTCGGTGATTTAGTCTATTGTATTCCAACTTCCATAGATGAGGTGTCATTCTTCATGGCCTTGATGTTGTCTCTTCTTTCCCATTAAAAAGATGTTTTTCAATAATTCGATACTTATGATTATTGTGGAGAAAGTGCCTAAACTCATCAAACACCTACTTTCCTAAATTTCTTGAATGACAAGATTTCAACTTCAGACCACAAACTAGACATGTAAATTTACCCTTTGTTTGAAGACCTAAAAGATACCGTACAATTGGATCATGTACAATTATCATGTGCAACTTAAACATACAACAATAATGTGTAAGCACTATAACATACCAAAAATATGTGACCTTAACAATATATAATATAACACAAAAATGAGTTCGCCCAGGGGCATCATGTATTGTCCATATAAGCATTGCATGGAATTGAAATTGTCTTTGTCCTATTGGTCTAGAGATGTCATACATAGTGAACGCATTCCATAACTTCAACAACTCATCAATAAGAGGCTTAATATACATGTTCATATCTTTAACTTGGTACTTACCTAGTTGAATGAAAAAAAACATTACATAATTATTATGACCATTTTGATGCGGTGTTTATAAATTAATTTACATAACTATTAAATGAAAAAATACCTGATACAATCATTGACAACATTATGTGCTCCCTCTTTATGGACATCCAAGGAGGAATGTTATTTTTAATAACAAAAATAAGTCACACTGAGTAAACAGATCTCATATCTCCAAATGGACTGACATCGTCCGCTACCAATGAAAGCTTGAGATTACGAGGTTCTTCTTTAAAGTGTGGCCATGTTGTTTCTATGTCTTTAAATGTAGAACCATTCAAAGGCATTCACATAATGTCATCTTGAATTCTATTGTGTGCATGGTAATCCATAAATTGTGCCAAGCTAGTGAACCTGAATAATCATTGAAGACGTGGAATAATGAGAATGTATTGAAGAACCTTGTGAGACACATTTTTTGTTATTTAATCTGACCGATATCTACTAATATGACAATAAGGGCATTTTGTTGTAAATTCATGTTGTTTATGATATAGAATGTGATCATTGGGACATGCATGTATTGTGTGATACTTCATTCCAATTTGATTCATAATGGTAGATAGTTCACAGTACGAATGAGGCAAAATGTTTGATGGTGGTAACAAAAACTCACCTATCAACCTACAACAACAAATATGAATTGTTAATATAATGAATAGTAATGGTATGCTAACATTGAAGATGACAAAAATAGCATACCTTAGCATACGTGGCATTTCTACATTTGATAAACCATTCATAACCTTCAAGTTCACCAACAACACTATAGCGGAGAGAAGATTTGTTTGAGAGCCTTGGTATAGGGGCTCATATGCCTTCTCAAGTATAGGTATATCAAGATCATCTTCATCATCATTATCATATGCACTAGTACCATCATCATGATCATCTTGATCAGCTACACCAATACCATCTTCTTCAATCATGTCCTTTGGCACATTATCAGCTACGCCAATACCATCATCTTCAATTGTGTTCTCTACCATAGGATCATCTTCTTCCATGGGAGCATTATCCTCGGCTTGGATATTCACACCTCCGTGTTCCTCCGGTTGGAAATCCACATTCACCAATCGACGAAAATCATGCCCATCTTCAATGTGACCATGTTGCCTACAATGACTCTGGACTGTTGTGATTATAATTCTTTGACTCTTTAATCCCTTACACTTTTTGTAAGGACAATTACATTTCTCAAATTTTCTTTGGAACTGAGACCACAATCTAGCAATTGTCTCATTATTTTGTTCTGGGTTCATATTGCAAGGTGTGGACTTTCTTCACAGACAATTATTCGGGCTATAACTATACAAAATGTGAACATACAAGCATTAGTAGCATCTTGTATATAATAAAAAATAATAAAATATTACAAGATTATACAAGATTTACAAATACACACACAAACCATGCTCACTAGACCACAAATTATTAAAATCACTTAGGGACTCTTAAATAGAAAATGTACCATTGACCAAATTTTAAAAAAAATAAAACATAACAGATTTTGTGAAATTTTCACCTTATGTTCTTCATGATCTGTTCACTTATTGGTTGGTTTGCATGACAGTGTAGAAGTTTTGCATCTAATATGACAGTGTAGAAGTTTTACTCAGGTGGTATCGGAGTGGGAAGATTCTTTTGGGAAGAAGAGGAGGATACAATCTAAGGTTTTGAAGACTTAGAATCCCTTGTTTAACCTTAAAGTTGAATCATCCTTTAAGAGTGTTCCAAGGTGGTGATTCAAAGTTGGATGGATCTTAGTTTGTAGAGGAAGTCAGATTGAAGGGTAGAAGAAGTTCAAGCCATCATGAATACAGATTTGGAGAGAAGAGAGACTCATGGATACTCACAATTCAGAACACAATGCAAATGTATGGATAAGGTTTGTAAAATGGTCATTTCCAGCAGTTCATTTTTCAATTTTGTTTCAGTTGAGTCTACAAAAGATGGTGCATCGAAGACCTTACATGGTACAAGGATTACATGGTGGAAACCAAGTTGAGGTGAAGAGGCAAGCACATGTTCATTTCAACATTGGAACCTATGAGGATGTTGTCTTGTGTGATGTTATCCATTGGTAGGATGCCATTTGATCCTTGGGAGGGCATGTAAAGAAGAGAAACACACCTTATATGATGGGGCATTGAAAAATTACACCTTCAAGCATGGTGGAAGGAAAATAATATTGAGATCTTTGATGGAAGATGAAGCATCACGGAAGATGCCAAAAAGTTTCTTGTTTGAAAGAATGGGGTTCCTAGGACAAAGGGAAGAGGAAGAGGATAAGGTGGACAACAAGGTAGAAGAACATATTGTGGAGTAGTCAGCCTATGAAGGGGCACAAAGAGATGTGGATCAGATGAAGGATGGCATTGTGGGGATAAGTTGCAGGAGGTCTCAAGGATGACAGAGACCTTGGAGATTGAAGAGTTCAAGCTCTTGAAGACAGAGTTGAGGAAAGATGCCACAAGTTGGCATAAGAGGATGAATCAAAGGGTTGTGTGGCCTATCAAAAGGCTTATTGCTGAGATGAATCTACCATAGAGAGAACTCACTAAGAGTGTTCATGGAGTTGGTTATGGGAAACCGACACAAACTACTGAAATGGGCAAGGAGACAAGTAGTCCAAGTCTTGAAGACAAGACAGATTTGTAGGATGAATTAGATGCCATAGTTGAAGAATGGTAAGAGAAGGGTGGACTGATGAGAGAGTGCCTAGAATAGGGGCATGAATAGGAAAGAGAGGATGGTCATGGAGAGACCTTGGAATCAACATTGTCTACAAAGACAGATCTCACAAGGAGTGTGTGAGAAGGAGGATGAAGTAGTGAAGCCAATGAAGGAAGGAGTGAAGTGCCAAACATTTTTTTTGGTGAATATGAAAGAATTTATTGTTTTTATTTCTAACATTGTTATGGTAGGGTTGTAGGGATGCTATCTTGAGGCTTATGCAAGTGGTGATGTTGTAGACATCTATGACATGAAGGATGCAAGAGTTTGTGCTTGGAAAATATTATTTGATTGTAGGGGCATGAAGAAAATGAACAAAGGATACCATTTTGTTGTAGGTCCTCAACAAGAGGTGGACAAAGATTGGCAAAAGAGGAAGAAAATCCCCAATCCAAAGAGACTTGGATTGATTTGATCCTTGGGAGTATGGTGTAGAGCACCCTGGAAAAAGAATGAGAAGAGAGTCATTTAGACTCATGAAGGTTTAATGATCTAGGAAGATCAAGATATGAATGTAATTGGACCTATGGTCCATTTTGTATTTGATACATTTTAATGTAATGAGCCTAAAACTATAAAGGCAATGTAATAGAGGTGAATGGCATTATAAGTTCAAGAATGTACCTAGGGGGGTCATTAAGGGTCATCTTGTTGATCTTAGTCTAGTGAGGGGATCTAAATACCTATAAGGTCTATGAAAAATTTAATATGGCCTCTAACGCCAACAAAAGGTTGTAAAAGCATTAAAAGTGCCAAAGTATGTGATTTGCCCATATTGGCAAAACTAGGCTAGTAAGGCTTGTAGGGAGATTTAGGAAGTTATAAGGAGTTTGATAGGGTTCTAGAACTTTAAGAAGGCTAATGCAAAGATATGAAAACCTTAGTGGTTATAAGTTGTCGAAGTTGACACTTTAGTGTCAACTAGACAACAAATCTCAGTTGTAACTAACCGGTAACAATCATATAACTGACTGTTACGGTTGTGTAGGAGGGAAACCGGATTTGGAAGACTATTTGGTGGGAAGTAGGCATGTGTCAAGGGCATGTAGAGTTGGTGGTGAGTGGACCACGTAATGTAACAAAATTTCATTCAAATAAAACAAAGTATTCTCTGTAATTTTCTTCACTGATTCCACTGGTACAATCAGGAAACTAGATCCAAATGACTGTTTGATACGTGACTTTTGGATTGTTTTGGATGTAGGAACACTTATTTGAATTAAATTTATCTTTCCACTCTTTCACTTCATTATTTTTATTGTATTTAAGTCTAGTGCCTTGATTGATATTTCAGAGACAATGACTGGTAGGTTACAGTCAGTTTAATAGTAGTTTGACATAAAATATATGAAGGCTACTTAGTTTATCTCAGGGATAGAGATAATTTAATTTTAAATTTGGTTGTGTTAAAGGAACTATGTTGACTTTATTTTGTAGTTGTTTAACATGAGAGTTTGTAGATTAATAGGAGTTCACATTTTTATGGGAATGTATCATTCAATTGAGCAATGCCCATCTATATCTAGTGAGATGGACATAACTCATGTACCTCATGCTAGTGTGCTTGGATACCTTGTATACACTAATTTTCATTATTGTAGACATTATATAAATAGTGAGTATTTATTGAGAAACTTTTATGGCTAATCTTAGTAGGAAATACATGATAATAGTCAACATATTTCAAATATTTATGGTAAATATATATGAAGTATTCAATATTTTATTGTAATTTGTACTATAACTCAAATATATCCAACAAAATTTCTACAAATCAATTGTAGACATAGTAGTGTTGGTGTAACTTGCAATAGTGGCAACTTGAGGAAATGCAACACTTGTTAGAGATTCAAGAATTTGTAGATATATTGCATGAGAGACATGTTTACAATAGGATGTTGACTAGTGGTTATGTGTTTTCTATTTAGTGGTGCAATCAAATACATGAATAAAAAAGTTATGGTCATCCTTTTCATGATATATGCAAAAAATATTACATCTATCTATGCCTACAAGAAGGCAATCTAACTTTAGAGATTATGTTCAAATGCTGCACTAGCCTATGTCAAGGATCCACAAGGATTAATTGTAATAGTCAAAGTACTATAAAATTCAAAATGAATCAATCTTTTCACATATGAATGGAGTATATATCGATGCTTAGTTTCATTTTATTCATGATGAAGGGGAGGACAAGAGAGTTATCTTGGAGAAGGTAAACAATTTGTGTGAATCTTGTAGATATTTGAGAAATATAGTGAACAAAAAGAAGTTTTGATAGGGTAGTGAAGCTATGTGTAATTCTATCTTAAGCAAATACTTTATTGGCTATTAGTGTTTCTCTTTTTCTCTTGCAAGGTATATAACATGGGAGAGAATGTTGAGATTGTTTCAAATATTTTACAAATCTTGATGTATTATTTATTATGCACTCATGCAAAAGGGGTTTCTCACTTGAGATTATGCTTGATGCCATATAAAATATGTATTATGATATGTTTATAAATATCTAATGTTATGTAAGATGTGTAAGATAGTTGGAAAATATTGTAGACTTGTGATTCTGCAAGGAGTTGTCCTATCATAATTTCTCTAGATAGAATTGGTGTAAGAAATTATAATTGTATTCTAACCATAATATTGTTGATTGCTGAGTAATACACTGATTCTCTCTTTGTTAATGTATTTTTGAAAGAATTTTTATATAATAAATATTATTTTTATAAAATAAAATGAATGATAAATACTACACAATAAAAATAAAATAAAAACTAAATATACTAAAATACATAACATTGACGCTAAAGAAATAGGCCATATGATACTATTAGTATTTAGTATTCTCAACCTCACAATAGTGAAAAATAACATTTGAACTAGACACTTCAAGGTGAAAATCGACTAATGCTTTCTCATTTTGTCTTGTAATGTGTTGATGTAGTCGACTTAATCGATGGGAACAAAACTAAAATTTTTAGATTTATTGATGGGCATTTGAGTAAACACCAAAAAAACATAAAATATTACTAATAATGGCTAAGAATCGTAGTTTCAAACTTGGATGCATATGAAATTCTATGGCTTGACTTGGCATGACATGACATGAAATTTGGAGTCCTCTTTCATTTGGTGCCATCACTTACAATAACATATTCAAAATGGTATCAACAACTATGTAAGGTTGGATAGAATTGAAAGATAAATCCATCAATTATATAAACAAAGATATAATCTGGTTCTATTATTACATTGACTCTAAAACCAAGGCACATGTCTTATCCAAAATAACAAAGAAAGTTGTCCATCTGGTCTCTGATTCCTTGCTTATGGTTGTCCTATCTATATGGTCAAGATCCTTAAATATGGTGAACACAAGTTTCCATGATCACAAAAAGTCTTTCCAAAGGGTATGAGACAACCATTTTCAACTTTGTTTGCTCACACACACTCATCCACTTATCTATTCATTAAACCCTCACATTTTGGGTCAATAGCCTAGGGCTTTGTAGAAATCACTTTCCCCTGCAACTCACAACCATAATACCAGTTCTAACACCTTACACTACATCCCTATAGATATTTCCAACCATCAAATACCCCCTCTCTTCATCGGGTATCTTCCAACCATAACTGGTGCTTACGAAGTGCACCCTTCGATGTGACTTCACCAGGCTTACCACTGCTTCTCACCTTCCCTGCATAATATACTAAACATAAGGATATGATACAAAATAAAATCTCTCCCACCCAAACATAGTAGTCACAAGGGGTGGGAGAGTCCATCCATGAAGGAGAATGCTATCCCAAACTCCTTGATTGTATCTTCAAACCAGTCCTGTTCCTAACACCAGTCAATTTCTTGATTTTACTAACAAAAAAAATAATGTAATGTTTGCAGAAATGTGTAAATATAATGCAAGGAAATGTTCCTAAGTCATAACCTAGCCAAGATCACATTCAATCAAACATATAGACTCAATGTTGTATTTAATGTTCCACGAGATAGTCCCAATATGCAAAGAAAACTCTTTGTTTAATGTTTGTAAACCATTACATAGTTTCTTTCTAACTCTAATAAATTGATAGCAACCTCCAACATGATAGTGTAAAAGTTTTTTTCTTCAAATATATTTGGGCCACTCTTTGAATTCCATGACTCTTTGAATTAAAATGTTTTTTCTCATGGTTTCCACGCAGGTATAGACACCCCACCAATTGGATCTTGAATAACTTAAAGGAAAATCCAGACAAATTTGAGGTTTAAAAAAAAATTGATCATACCATAGGTTAAGGTAAAGAAATCCTTAAAGGTGGTCCTCCTTCGCACAATGCAACCCTTGATCTAATTCACCGTGCCGATTAATAATGAAATGAGAAATGAAATATTTTTTTAAAAGTTATGCCCGTGTTGGTCAAAATTTTAAACTACACAGTATTGGTCAAAATTTTGACCAACACGGGCATGGATTAAAAAAAATGAAAGTTTTCCTTCTATAATCCGACCAACCTAAACCTTTTTATTTGATGGTCAAAAATTTTGGTAGAAAAATAAGGTCAAATGTACTAGTGGATCATGGGACTAAGAGGCATAAGATAACTCATACACCCCTCAACAAAATGGAGTTGCAGAAAGAATGGATAAGACATTGATAGAGAGGGCTGGAGTATGCTTAGTGTGGCTAACCCCCGACAAAAGTTTTGGGCTGAAGCTATAACCACTGCCTGCTATCTTGTATACAAATCTACCACATAAGAACTTGTTGATAAGACACCTATGGAGGTGTGGTTAGGAAAGAAGCCCTCCTTGAGACATCTCAAATTATTTGGTTGTGAAGCTTGTGCTCAAGTTCTGAGTGAAAAAAGATCTAAGTTGGAGAACAAGTCAGTGAAGTGCATCTTTATCGACTATGGTGTCAGTGTAAAAGGTTACAAGCTCTGGGCTCCAATGACGAAGAAGGTTCTCTAAAGAAGAGTGTTATTTTTAGAGAGATGAAACCTTGCACTATTGAGCTACAACTAGAGAAAGAGGGGAAACAAAATAAGGAGGTAGTTTATATTCCTTCTACCCCTGAGAAAGAAGAACTATGAGCTCCTGGTGGACTTGATGACGAGGAGAGATCTAGTAGTTGTGAAAGTTTAGAAGAAAATGAATAACCTCAATGCCAGCCTTTAAGGAGGTTTGGATATTTATTGTTAGATTCTAGTTGTATTTTTTTCTTTGATTTCTAACATTGATGAGCCTTAGACTATTAGAGAGGATTTAGGTATGCATGATGCAGATTCTTGGATAGAAGTCATGAATGATGAGATGACATCTTTGAAGAACAATACTTGAGTTATAGTACCTTTTCCTAAAGGATGCAAGCCCATGGGATGAAAGTGGGTGTTCAAGAAAAATTTGGGTCCTAATGGAAATGTTGAAAAGCATAAAACACGGTTTGTTGAGAAGGGGTATTCCTAGGTTGAGAGAATGGATTGTTGTGAGATTCTCTCTCTTGTTGCAAAGTAGACATCCATTCGATTCTTGTTATCACTTTCTATAGTTCAAGATTTCAAAATTGAGTAAATAGATGCGAAGACAACATTCCTTAATGGTGATTTCGATGAAGAAATTTATGTCACAGTCAGAGCATTTTGTGGTGAAAGGTAAAAAAATCCAGTTTTCAAGTTGAAAAAGTTTTTATATGGTCTAAAAAGTCTCGTTTGATGTGGTACCAAAAGTTTCATACCTATGTGTTGAGTTTGGGATTTGAGGTCTAAATTCAATCATTGTGTTTATTTCAAAATGGATAATGGTTACATTCTCATTATTGCATTGTATGTGGATGATATGTTACTATTTGGGAATGGTTATTTGATTTCAAACTTGAAGTTAGTTGTCAGCACACTTTGAGATGAATGATTTAGGTGTAGCTAGGTACATTCTAGGGATGGAGATCAAAAGAGACAGAGCTAAGAGAAAGTTTTGGTTAAGCCAAAGTAAGGATGTGAATTCAGTGTTGGAGAGATTCAACATGATAAATTGTAGAGCTATGATAGTTCATGCTGGATTGAGAATGAAGTTATATACAAAGGATTGTCCAAAATCTTTTTATGAGGTGGAGGACCTAGCTAGTGTACAATATGTGAGTGTTGTTGGCAGTCATATGTATGCTATGCTTTGTAGTGGACCAGACATTTCCTAAGAAATGAGAGTCTTGAGTCAACATATGGCTAATCCTTGATGGGTGCACTGAGATGCAATTAAGAGTGTTTAGATATTTGAGGGGTGCTTCCAAGCATTCCTTGTGTTATCATGGTTATCCTATTGGACCTCGAAATTCTATGAGTATTCATGGATATGTGGATTCAGATTGGGAAAGTGAGATTGATAGCACTAGACCCACTAGTGGTTATGTTTTTACTATGTATGGTGGTGCTATTAGTTGGATGATTAAACAAAAAGCTATAGTCACTTTGTCCACGACAAAAGTAGGGTATATGGTAGCTACTTGTGCTTATAAGGAAACCATATGGCTTACATGGTTGTGTTCAAATATTGGGTTTGATGCAATATTGATTACTATTTGTTTGACAGTTAGAGTGCTATTTGTTTAGCAAATAATCCATCTTTCCATGCTAGAACAAAGCACATTGATGTATAGTTTCATTTTGTTCGAGATATGCTAGAATATGGGAAGGAAAAATTGAAGAAAGTTGACACTTTGATGAATGTTGTAGATGCATTGATGAAACTAGTGAGCATAGAGAAGTTTAGATGGTGTTCTAGTTCTATGGGCCTCTCCCCCTACAATTAATTTATGGGCTATTTTAAAGGTCTTCCAAGTGGGAGAATGTTGGGATTAATATGTTTCAAAATTTACAAAATTTAAAACTATTTTTGTTGCATTCATTTATTAGTTTAGTTAAAATTAATTGCCTATGAATGTCTAGTCATCTAGTGGGACCCCTAAACTTGGTGGCATCTTACTTGGTGATGACTGTACGACACATATGTCACACATGGAGGTAGGCATCCCACTTTGAGGATCTTGACAAGTGTCAACCTATGAAACATTCTATGACAAAATGGACAAGTGGCAAAAGATACCCTTTACATGGAGAAGGTGGGTGCCCAATTTTGGTTATGACAGGTTGTAAGAGAATATACTATTCATAGTTTGTTTATCACATATAATCTTACAACTATAAGTTGTAAGTTATGATAATACTTATGACAATTGTAAGATGCGCAAGAGATCTATCATAGCTCAAAATAGTAAATTTTGGGTGCCCAACATAGGAGGTTTGAATGGGGAGTCATTTGAAGACGTACACATGTCATTTACATTATTTTGGTGGTTAAAAAATGAGGCCAAATATTATGCATGACCCATCTTGTATCGTCATCTAGTAGCTACCTCTTGTGTTGTATTTCTCTATAAAAGGTAGCCTTGGAGAGTATGAGTCAAGTGTATGTAATTTTTGCAGGTGAAGGTCAATGCTTTGGAATTCGATTCAAAGTGTTGGATTTTTTTTATTGAGTAAGTGTTGGATTGTTGGTAGAAGACTCCTGTTGAAGAAGTAGTGTACTACTATTGTATTGTAACTATTGTTTTATTAATACAAAGTATTGTGCTTTTGGAGTGTGGGGTTTTTCCCCTGAAAGGGTTTTCCCCCATGATATATCATACATTCTCTGGTATAATCTTTGTGAGTGTTATTATCTCCTTGTAAATGTGTTTTTGATTATGTAAGTTAAGATTTGTAAAGAAAATTTGGGCTATATCACCCCCACTAGATTAGTGTTAGGAAGCATGTTTCGTACCTTAGCTTCATTTTAGTTCTTTGTAAATAATATGTACACACCAAAAAATAAACATGTTTGCGAGTTAACATTAAAATGCTAATTATTCTTCTATTAATTAATGATTCTTTATTCCCCTATAATCCGATCTCATAATCATCTAATCATCCTCTCAATATTAATTAAATAATTAATATTATTTAATTAATCAACTTTAATTAATTGGTGTTTACTAATTAATTACATTCAATTTTTAAATCACTATGGTTTAAAAAATTAATTAATTATTTAAATTAGCTAATTTATTCCTCTCAATTAAATTAATGTTTCAAAATTAATTTAACCTAATTTCATCTTAATTTCACCTAATTCTAATTTCTATTTAATTTCGATCAATTTCATTCTAATTTTAGTTAATTTAATCTTTCTCATTTAATTGAATTTTTAATTCAATTAAATCTCCAAAAATCTTAAAAAGCAAAATTATGAGGAATTATAAATTTTGAAAATTGAAAAATGCTCATAAATTGAAAATCAAAATCTTGAAAATTAAATATCTTTCAAAATCAGAATCTTTCCTTTTTTTGATTTTCAGTTTTTGAAAACTTTATCTTCTCAGAATCAAAGATATCTTCTCATTCTTTTCTTTTCTTTTTCAACTCTTCACTTTTCAAGTTAAAATGGAAACCTGCCAATTTCTTTTCTAGTCTCATCTTTTCTCATATGTTGATCTTGATTTTTCCCGATTGATATTGATCATCCATTCAAACTAGAATTTTTATATAAGCAACCCTCTTTCCTTACAATTTTATCTCTTAATTTCATGTTGAACTCATGCTGTAGGTTTTATGATCAATCAATCACAAATTCTTAGAGCTTTGAGTCAAGGTGCCACTGGAATCACCCTTGAGTGCCACATCTCAATGAAGCAAAGATAAGCAACACAAGCTTCAGAGTATTGTATGGTTTGTGATTTAATTAGTTAATTCTAGTTTTAATCATCATGCTTCTTATTCTATTGTTTGTAGGGTAAAATATTTTGATTAGTTATTGCTTTCTATTAAGCGGTGCTACTAATCTTATTTTTTTAGCTTGTGGAGATTTCCCCTACAATACAATATAACTAGGCCTTCTTGAATTCATACAATATAATTTTTTAGTGGAATATAAGTTATTGTTTTAGTGAAAGGGAAATACTATTAGTACACATACATTTTCCTGACATGAACTGTAGGCGTGATTCTTTTTATCTAAGATATTCATTATCAAGTTGCTTCTAGTTCTAATTCTCTTGTGTATGTGTGTGTGTGTGTGTGCATGCCCAAGAAAATAAGAGGCCAAAAAAATGTAAATACAAAAGCAAGAAAATGAGAAAACATATAATCAAGAAAATGCATATGAATAGAAGAAAGCCTATACATATACATGCAAATGTGCACATTTATACATATCCAAGAACGAATAAATGAAAAAGAAAATGAACAAATATACACACACATACACACACATATATACATATATATTTAACAATAAAAAAACAAAAAATAAAAATAACCTTTCCTTCTCTCTTATCATTTTCCTTTTATTATTTTCTTATTCTTTTTGTGCTTTATTTGTTCTCCCTCCCCCCTTTTGTTTCTAACTTATGTATCTATGTACACATATATACTTATATATAGGTATATATATGTATATTTTTATTTTTATTTTTATTCTTATATTATATATATATATATATATATATATATATGTTTATTTTTTCAAGCATATATTTGTGTTTATTTTTTCATTTTTTTTCTCATTTGCATATTTAAGTTTTTATTCTCTTATATGTATGTGTGTGTATTTGTGTTTTCACATACATTCATATGGATATGTATACAAGGATAACTTGTATACATATGGGTATACACATATAAGTATACATGTATACGTATGTGTATATTTGAATTCGTATATTTATTTGTGCACGCGCTCACATATGTGTGAATATATTTTTATTTTCCTATCCTATTTATTTATTTCTTTGTTGTTTTATTACTTAGTTTTATTTTTCATTTTTTTTCTAATTTTTATTCTCTTTCCTCCTTCACGGTGCATCCTCTATCAACCCCTTCTCTTTATACCATTTCTTAGTTTACAATTTGGTGTAAGAGCACCCAGACATATCTACAATCAACACCAACCAAAAAAAAAAGTTTATTTTGTTTAGCTTTAATTTTGGCTTGACTTAGTGGCATTCGTATCTCTTCATCAATATTTACAATTTTTTTCTACAATTCAATCTAGTTTTAATCGGGTGTTTGTAAAGAGTGGAAAGGAAATTTAAAATGCAGTTTGTCTTTAGAAAATGCAATTGGTTGGTGTAAAGCTAGTCAAGCTAACATGCAAACATTGGATCTAGCTAGAAAGGAAAGAATAAACATGCAAGTAAAAGAGGAAAAATTAAAACAAGAATAAGAACAATAAACTCTTTCTTATTAATTTAAATATGATTACAATTACAATATATATATTTCCTCAAAGCAAAAAGGGAGGAAAAACATGAATAAAATTGAAAAAGTTTGAGGTATTCCTTAGTTAGCTTAAACACTAAGCAAATAAGCTTTATCCAAAAAACATGGATAAAAAGAAAAAACATGCTAATTTTTATTTTCTAACACCCCCTTAAGTCTAACTAAGAAGACAAAAGCCTAAGGAAATGAAAGAGGAAAAAGGGAAAACCCAGTGGGAATAAAACCCCCCCTCAAAATATGCACTATAAAAGTATCCTCTGAGACATAAGAAAAGTGTAGACAACTATCAAATGATATTTTCCATAGTTTTGAATGGAGAATCTCCTTTGAAACCAAGATGATGATCAGGATCAATCTGTATGAATGCCCCCAACAACACTACTCGAACAATGAGAAATTGGAAAGCAAAGGCAAAACATGTGTCAATCAAAGATACATAAGACAATAATCTGTATAGGCACCCCCAAATAATGAATAGATGAAAAAAAAAGGTGAAACATCTATTAGTCAAGGATGCAGATGGAAACATGAATATGTATGAGTGACCCTAATGACACTACTCAACCATGCAAGAACAAATTTCTAGTTGAAATACAAGTGTCAATTGTTTAAAGAATTGATCAACTTTGGAACCAAGTAATCATAAGAACAAAGAGTAGAACTCCCCCCCATAATGCTGAAAAAGGAGAGGCATGATAGGTCCACTAGAATGGTGTCTCACTAAGAAGAAGATGAAGGAAATACCCATGTGAAAAGAGCATGACCTTGGTCTGTTTGTGATAGACCATCAGAATTTGATTCAACCTACCATTATTATTCGATAGAAGGCTTTACTTATGAGTTGAAGTAGAATCTTTGAATTCTATTTGAAATAGTAATATAACACCAAATTTGCAAAGGCTGGAAACTCCATTCTTTATGTGTTAGATAAATTTCTTCAATACCTGCAAAAAAAAAAAATTGCACTTCTCCTTCCTAGCAGCCTTAGCTCTGATACCATGTAAAATTTTAGCTAACATGCAAACATTGGATCTAGCTAGAAAAAAAAGAACAAATATGCATATAAAAGAGGAAAAACTAAAACAAGAATAAGAACAATAAAATCTTTCTTATTAATTTACATATGAATACAATTACAACATATAGACTTCCTCAAAGCAAAAACAAAGGAAAAATAGGAATAAAATTGAAAAAATCAGAGATATTCCTTAATTAGCTTAAACACTAAGCAAATAAGCTTTATCCAAAAAGCATGGATACAAAATAAAAAAACATGCCAAGTTTCATTTGCTAATGAGAACAAGCTATGAAAATCTATTTTTCAAAACTATGATTGTTGGTTATGAATCTTGGAAAGGCTTTAGAGTTTGGAGCAATTTTTATGTTTTAAAGTTTTAATTTCTATCGAAGACCAATCAACTCTTTTGGCACATGAAAGGTTGCAAGATTAAAGGATTCATAGAGTGAATAAAAAGAAAAGACACCACAAGATAAAAAAAACCTTGGGCATAAGTTAGCAGGGGCAGGTGTTTCAAAACCTATCCAACTTCCAATCAAATGACCGATAGAGAAGTTGATCTAGCCTTAGCATAAAAGATGAAAGATAAAAAAATGAAAAAGACAAGGGAATGTGAATCAATGAAAGATGCAAATTATTGATGAAGTATAAATATCATCTCATGGAGAACATAGTAAAGTGTGGGTGGGTTGTGCAAAAAATGAAAGGGAAGAAAATGTGAGCGACTGCATAGTAGAGGGAGATTAAAAAAAAGTGTGAGCATATGAAGAGTTAGGGAGTTAATGTGAGATGGGTAAAGCCATTGAGAGCATTGTCTATAGATGCATCTACATAATTTAGTGTATTTGCAGATTGAATAAAATTGATTTTGTAACCTTTGTATTTTTGTATTTGTTTGTGAAATTTAGTTATTTTGTCTATTTGAAGGTAGAAGGTGTTTCTTCTTGCATCACAATCCTTCTACTTTCTTTCTGCAACTCTCTTATCCTTATAAATCAACTTGGTACATCTTTGTCCAATATGTTGTAATGCCGTAGTATTTTGAATATCAAATTATTGCTTTTTATCTTTAGGGCTCATTTCCACATGATGTAGGATTTACACAATTCAATCTCGAGGTTCAAACAAATGATTCCAAATTTTTAATCATTCAAATAGTTGAATCCAAACTTTATCCCTTCTACTAGACATTATGAGCCGACTTGGTACACCTTTGTACAACATGTTGCTATGTCATTATTTAAAGACACTCAATGTGCCATTAGTTCATATGTTAGATTTGGAAATAACAAGATCATTTAAAGTACACTTTGATTTAATAAAGGAAAAATAATTAAATTTGTATATAAGTAATTTTAATCTTGGTAAATGTTTCCAATATTCCTCATTGTTAAGTTAGTTCTCTAAATAACTTGACTTTGGAGAACACAATCACCTATGAAATGAATAATCTCACCAATGATGTCCACCATCTTCACAGTTTAGATATTAGGTAAAAAAAGTCAATACAATTATTTGAAATACATTTTGGTAGATTGGTTATACATTTTGCATATAAGTTCTATCCATCAAACATAATCCACATAAAATGGAATCAACCTTGTGGCGTGCGGATTTGAACCATAGAGATTTTGGAGTGATTTAAGGTTATGATATTATCAACATACAAAGAGCGTAAGTTTTTGGATAGTGGAAATTCAACTCTACATGACATCAACATCATTTTCACATCATTAGTTATAAATCTAAGTCTCCAAATCCTCTACATTCTTTTATAAAAATTAGTGGCTTGTTAGCTTGTGATTTTGTTAGGACCGATTGGAAATGCTAAATATGCTTCCATACACCAATGCACACATATGAAAGGGATCAATCAAATATTGAAATCAAATCTCATTTTAAATTTATTTCTTTTAAATGTCTTTCTTTAAACTAATATCATTAAAAAATTAATAATTAAAATATTACATATTGTGATTTAGAAAATGGTGATCAATGATAGACCCCCACTGTATATATACATTAGAGTACTAAACATGCCCTTAGACCACATTTAAATTGCACAACCCAAAAGGACAAAGGGGTGTAAATGCAAGATCTAGATAAAAGGGGATTTGGGTATCCCTATACAGATAGAAAGTCTAATTATGATATGTAAATGCAAGAAAGATGCTTATGCTATGAATAAGGAAATATTAACTAAAAATATGTGATATCAAATCTAATGTATCAAAATAAATGAAAGATGAAAAGGAGAAGATTGAACTCACCTTGTGGGATAGGAGAGGACTAGTAAACTTCAGATTTGTAATTGACTTTTGGAAACTTGTCAAAATTGGGAATTGTTTTGGATTTGAAATCTTGAGACTTGTTATTCTTGACAATGAAATTTGTAGATCTCTAGGAAGATGTTGACTCAAGTCGACCTATTCCCCAAAAATTGACCTATTCATATAAAGTTGACATATTCTTGGAAGAGTAAGAATTGATAAAATCTGTAAAGGATCAATCCCTGGTTCTGAATCTTTGAAAATATGGATCTGTAAATTTTTTGTTAACCTACAACTAATTGAATATCTTGACAAAGATTCAAGAGGTCACCGAGCCATTAAAGTAATATGTAAGATGATTAAATCAGTCAATAGGTTGGACCATTGATGTCAACTAGTTTTGACTATACTTATCATGATAGTTACAAACATTTGAACATCCGTAGAAGGAAGAAATGGCGAAGAAATGAGATATCTACATAAGGAAAAGATGAATATGACAAATATGGATAAGGTATACATTGGGTAACTTATTGCTGAGTCTATGACATTATGTTGTTGACTTGAGCATGTTACATTATTCTATTATGAAGAAGAGATCAAAATTGAACAAGTAAATATGGTCGGTAATTGAAGATTTTTGTATACACTGAGTCAGTCTTGTTTATACCGAGTGACAGTAATAATTGAGTTAGTTATCACCAATGCATTCTATATTAACCGAGTAGGATGAAAACATTAAATGTTTATAACAACTAATTGAAATTGATGAGATGGAAGATGCTTATGATTTCAAGGTAAGAGATAGAGTTTTTGTTATGAAGATCAAATGACTGACAAAATTTAGAGATAATCGAAGGGATGATATTGAAGAGTGTTATTGATACAACAACCGAGGAATCTTGAAGTGACAAAACAAATGATGGAGATTAAGAGGCAAAATCTAATGGATGAGATGAAAATGGTTTACATGTCTATTTAAGAGACATGAGATTCATTTTTGAATCGGACAGGTGAATTGAGACTGCAGGAGAATTCACATGAAGACATTTTTTCATGCACCACTAATCAAACTAGTTACAAATAGAACTGAGCTGAACTGCAGGTATTACTAAGCATCAGAGAATTATACACCGAGTGAATTAAGTTGGAGGATATAATGGACAAATTGATTATTGATCATAAGAATTATATTGAGCTTAGCATATATATGAATACTTGCAAATTGAGTTGTATTTGAATCGGATCACTACTGTATCAGTTTAATCATTGTTACAATAAAATCTCTTAACCAAGTGGACTTAATTAACCATCTTTTGTATTTCAACATGACATTCAAGGAATGTTAATTATTTCTTGTTGACCCCACAACAAATGCTAGTCGAGGGAGAACTGTTAGTGATAAATCCTCTAACAAGGTCACACCTTATAGTGTGTTTTGTAACCTTTAATAGGGTTGGCTCCTAATCGAGATCACTTCAGAAGAGTTAAATATTTGGGTTACGAGTCCTAGGTGGTTTTTCCCTTAGCAGGGTTTCCATGTTAAATCTTTGTGTTATGTGCTATTTGTTGTGATTGGATTGCTATCATACTTTACATATTTCATATTTGATTAATCGATAAACACAATTTTAGAAAATAATGGCAATTGGTAAATGAACAAAAAGATTGTTATTGCAAACTTACTGAGTTGATTATTTTGTTGAAAAAATTTGAAAAGTACATCTAAGAGTTTGGGATTGTAGGATAAATTCTTTAATTGATTCACCCCCCTCTCAGTTATCTAACATTTTCCACCCGCTCTTGTACACAAGGAAAAAGGGGAAATTGTTGTGGAAAGGGGCTTGCCTTGATCAAGCCCCTATATAGGATTAACCTTGAAATGTAATTGAAATTACATGAGGAAATACTATCTAGATTTGAAACATAAATTACCTTATACCTCAATGATGCAATGCCTCTTTGAATAAGATAAAAAGTGTTGATGCAATAGCTTAGACTCCACAAAAACTCAATAGGAAATCAGGAAACCAAACCCTTGAATGATGAATTTTTTAGTTTTCTACAATGAAGAAAGAGGAGAAATAGACTTTAAATGCTTGATGGCTTCCTTGCACTTGAATTCTTACTTGTCTTAAACGTACAATTGCTTGTGGATGTGAACACAATTGATTGATGTCATGGGTTTCACAATAATGGATGTCAAAATGAGAGGGATTGGTCTCCTTTTATACACATTTTGGGGCCTAGATCTTGTAAGGATGACTTAGATTAAGCACCTAGGAGAAATAACTCCACATCAAGCTTGAAGCCCACTAAAAATCAATCGCTGAGGAATAGGTTGAATTTGACCTATTCCCAGAGAGATAAATTTTTAAAAATGGTCTTGAGATTATTTACAAAGGGGTATTGGAGGTTGCATCCCACTAGGAGATTAGGGTAAAATCTAAGGTTTGGAAATGCATGTAAAGGACCTAGGTGGAGGATGAATTATGTGAATGGATAGAAAATGGGAAATCACGTATAGAAGTTAGAGCCATTCTCTAGTTTTGAACAAATAATATTGATTTGAAGGGTGCAAAAGTGATAGAAAGACATGAAATCAATGTGGGAACCTGATGCATAGATCAACCTTAGAACCCTCAGGAGGATAATTCACTCAACTAAGATGCATCAGGGGATCTAAGAACCCATGATTTCCCATAAGTACTACTTCCACTCAAAATACATATTAACTTCCCATCCTATCCTACACCATATTCTTAGGGTGAGATTGTTTGGAGGAACCCATGAGGAGAATTCTATCTTCAAAACAATGCATGGAAGAATTCGGTCTAGGCTTGTTTAACCATGCACCAAGTGATTTATTGGGTTCTCTCAGTTTCTAAAGAAAATTCCATGTAATTGGTAATCAAAATGTGGATTTGGATACCCTTTGCGAAGTCAAAAACTAGTGAGAGGATACCTTTACTCAGTTGAACTTGGTGTGCATGTTTCTTTTAGGGGTTGCCCCGCGAAGGCTTATCAAGTGGAACATCTATTCCCTAAAGGGTTTGACCAAGCTTCTAGTTATTCAAAATATTCTAGGGGATTTAGGTCTCTCCCAAATCTAGAGTTCCAACTCTTGGAATGCCTCAGAACATAGACTTATGTTACTGATCTTACAACTTTACTTGCTGGCCACATAGAGATGTCCACCTAATACATCAGTCTCCTTCCTCCTTCCAACATGACATACAAAATTGAAAGAAAGAACATAAAATACACTAATCTACCTTGAATCTCTCCAAGAGCCATGAATCGACACTCTTGGGAGTTCAAGTTATAGCTATTCCTGGTTCCAAACCACTATCTACGCACTACAATTAGATCTACTAGAACAAACTCAAAATGATTCATGTTTCTTCTTATTTCATAGACAAAAACCATTTATAGGTAAGAGATAATGAGATAAACTAAAAAATGCATGTAATGATCCTCACATATGTGACAGTATAGGATTGTAAAGAGGTTGGTAAAAAAACAAGATTATAGAAAAAATAGTGAGGCTTATTTCTATTCTTCTTTAATGGTTTTACTGGTCATCTGTGTGTATTGTTTCTCTTCTCCAAATGCTTTTCCTTTGTATGTATAAGAAGGGTCTCGACTTGAAACACCCAAGAAAGGATGACAACATTCTTGGGGCAATTACAGTTGAATTGAAGTAAAACAAGATTTTCACAAGCTTGCGAAGTGGAAGAGCTTGCAGAGATGTGACAATTATATTTCTTTGACATTTGGAATTTCCTTGAAGGATTTTCTTTTTCCTTTTCCCATCTTTTTTGAACACACCAAAATTTTCTAAAAATAGGATTCCTAATTTTTCCTACTTGTCCTCGGTGGCTAAAGACTCAATGAGCTTATAGAGTTGCCACCTCAGCTCTGCCACCACATAGAAGACTTATGGAAAAATTAAACAAAACTAATGAAAAACTTAAGCTCACTAAAACAACAATAATTTCTAATGATCAGTGACTATTTTCTTGATGAGAGCTCGGTTGTGCTCTTGCACCAAACTCCCTAAATTGTTTGATCTCAAGTCCACTTGAGATGAGTTGCTCCAAAGATGAGCCATCCTTCTTGATCTGAGACTCGTCCATCCAAATAAAATTTTGATGTCACCCTGTTCTTCCACCTTATTAAGTACTTATTATATTGTCTTCTCCTGGTCTTCTTGACTTTAGTGTCTAAGATCTTTTCAATCCAAGGTGGGGCTAGCTTAGGAACTTCATGAAGGTCTATTGCTATCTTTTCTTTCTATGAGGACTATTTTGCTACCTCGGTACCCTTGTATGGAGTGAGGTCACACACATTGAATATAGGAGAGATACAAAAAATATGATGGTAGTTGTATCTTGTATGCATTCTATCAGTACTTAGATAAGATTTGACAGGGTCCTACCCTCTTAGGTAATAGCTTAGTGTTCTTGGACTAAGGTAATCTTTCTTTTCTCAAATAAGCCCATACTGAATCACCAACCTTAAATTGTAACTATCTTCTTTTTTTATCACCAAGCTATTTGTATTTATGATTTGATCTCTCCAAATGCCTTTTAACTTGGTCTTGGACTTATTTGATAGCTTCTATAAATCTTTCTCCATCTGCACTAATGAGAATTTAATTTAGAAGTTCTCTGAGTTCAAGGACTCCCCTTGGGTGAATGGCATATACAATCTAAAATGGAGATTTTCTTGTACTTCTATTTACTGTATCATTATATGAGAACTCTGATTGTGCAAGTATGCTGTCCCATTTTTCTCTATGTTTCTTTGTAAGACATCTCAGTAAATTTCCTAGAGACCTGTTGACTACCTCAGTTTGACCATCAGTTTGGGGATGATATGAAGATGAATAAGATAAATTTGTACCTAGTTTCTTCCATAGGGTTCTCCAAAAGTGACCCTCAAATTTTACATCTCTATCAGATACAATTTTCATAGGTAGCCCACGCAGTCAAACTATTTCTCTGAAAAACAATTCTACAATGTAAGAAACATCATTTGTAGGCTTACATGGTAAAAAATATGTCATTTTACTAAGCCGATCTACCACAACATAAATGATGTCATACCCTTTTTTTTTTCTTGGTAACCCCATAACAAAATCCATATTGATGCATTCTCATGGTCTTGAAGGAATGGGTAGGGGCTGATATAGTGCTGCATTTGTACTCTTTCCTTTACCTTTTTGACAAATGGTACATTCTTCCACAAATCTCCTCACATCTGTCTTCAATTTGGGCCAGAAGTAGTGCCTCCTAACCATTTCTAAAGTCTTATCAAGTCCAAAGTGACCCAAAATTGCTCCACTATGCTTCTCTTGTATAATGTTTGTTCTCATGGAACACTTGGGTACACAAAGTTGTCCACCTTTGAATAGTAGTCCTTTTTGAATAAAAAATTTAGAATATTCATGATTATACCTATCATCTAGGTTGGTACATGCTCAATGAATCTATTTGAAATTACTGTCATTGATATACATGTGTTTCAAGGACAAAATCCCTACACTTTCCAATTGAATTTATGAGATGGTTAAGACTCTTCTACTTAAGGCATCAACGAAATTCACTACTTGTGCTTTAGGTAAAAGGTAAAATCTTGGAGTTTTTCCAACCATTTCATGTGCCTATGATTGAGCTTATCTTGACTGTTAATGAAACTAAGGGTCTGGTTGTCAGTGAACACAATTAACTCTTTCAGTAGTAAGTAGTGTCTCCACTTCTTGAGGGATTGGACAAGGGCATACATTTCCAAATCATAAGATGAATATCTTTTCTTGGATTCATTGAGTTTTTCATTAAGGAAAGTGATAGGTCTGCCTTCTTGAGTGAGTACACCTCCTATGGCTATATGAATAGCATCACACTCTATTTGAAAAACTTTATTGAAATCAGGGAAAGTTAGGACCGGTTGTTGGGATACCCTCTACTTGAGAAGTTCAAAAGCTATATCTTCCTCTTTGTTCCATACAAATTTACATTTTTGTCCTCCTTTTATCATGTTTAGTATAGGTGCACAAATCAAACTAAAGTTTCTTATGAAATTTTTGTAAAAAGTAGATAAACTATGAAAACTTCTTACTGCTGCAACACTTCTAGGAGTAGGCCAAGAAAGAATGACACTTACCTTATCCTGATCCATTTCAAGAGCACCTATGGAGATCAAAAAACCCAAATATGTCAACTCTTCTTGCATGAAGGTACACTTCTCCAAGTTTATCATCATATTTTATTCTTGTAGTCTTTTCAACATCATGTCTATATGCTTCAAATGCTCCTCCATTGTGTTACTGAAGACTAGGATGTCATCCAAATAGACTATTACAAATTTCCCTGTAAAATCTTTTAGTACCTCATTCAGGAGTTTCATAAATGTGCTCAGTGTATTAGATAAACCAAATGACATCACCTTCCACTCATATAGTTGTCCATTTGTTTTTAATAGTGTCTTCCATTAATCTCCTAGTCTAATCATTATCTGATGGTAACCACTCTTTAAATCTATCTTGGAAAAATACTTCACACCCCCTAAATTATCAAGTAAATCTTCTATTCTAGGCATAGGAAATCAATACCTTATTGTGATCTTGTTAAGTTCTCTAGAGTCTATACAAAGTCTCCATGTTCCTTCCTTCTTTAGTGCTAGTACTAAAGGTAATTCACAAGGGCTTAAGCTCCTTCCAATCAGATCAGCTTCAAGCAATTCCTAAATTTGTTATCCCATCTCCTCATTCTATTATGGTGTCAGTTTGTATGCAACCTTGTTCAATAATGTTGAGCCTAGAATAAGGTCTATTCAATGACTGATTTATCTCATGGGAGGTAGGCTTCTAGGCATTCCATCCGCTATGACACTTTTATATTTGTCAAGAATTTATTTAACTTTTTCCTCCACAATCGGTTCTTTGGTTACTGCTACTCCAAACTTCAAACTTAAACTTTAAGTTCTTGGTTTGTGTTCTTCCTTCATTTGATCCACATCACTTACTTGTATTCTATCCTTTAAGACAAGAACTAGTGCAAAAAGTGGGCATTTATCTTCCTTGACTTCCTTAAGAATTTCTTTCTTGCTCATCATCATAACCTTGGCTTCTTTGGGTTTGATTTATTCTTGGCTCAGTTTGATCAGGGGTAATAGTTCAATGAACCTTCTAGATTTTGTTATTTTGTATGTTTTTTTGACTCCATCATGTTTTTCCTTCATATCATACTACCACGGTCTTCCAAAAAGTAGATGGAAAGCATCCATGTTGACAATGTCAAAGAACAACTTCTCCTTGTATGCTCTAATCTAAAGTTGAACCCAGGCTACTTCTTCTACTACTATTGTTTGTCCCTTATTGATCCATGATACCTTGTAGGGGTATGGATGTGATATTCTTTTGATTTTAAGTTTCTCCATCATTTCAAGAGCCACAAATTTTTTGGTAGAACTGGAATCAACCAACACTTTACAAATTTTGCCTCCTAATTTACAAGTTTTCCTAAAAATAGCTTTCCTTTGCGGTGGTTATTCTTTTGTGTGCATTTTCAAAATGACTCTCTTCATCATCAAAGCTTCTCCTCTTTTTGGATAACCACAAGAATCAAGGTCATATTGTGAATCAAATTCTTGAGTCAAATGTGCTCTTTTTCTCCTTGAGAGCTTCGACTTTCCTTTCCTGGACACTTGTGTGCCATATGACCTTCTTGGTTGCAATTGTAACACCTTATTGGTCCATTGGTTCTCCCCAGTGACCTACCTCTAAAACTCAGTCTTTTGCCTCTGAAGTTACCTCTGAAGTTATTGGTCCTTTGTGTTTCTTGACTATTTTTTGCTGGAGATTAGAAATTAGGACTTCTTCCTCTGAATGAACCCCTTCTTCTGAAGGGTTGTCTTCCTCTACTTCTAGCATTGTTCTCTTGTCTTCTCCTAAACTTTTTTTCCACCTTTCAGTCTAGATGATAACATTTTTCCACTGTATTGGGGCTTAGTAACTACAACTCTTCTCGAGTCCCCATTCTTAGACCATTTAGGTATCTTTCTACCTTAACACTTTCAGGCTCGGTAAGTTTTGACTGAAGACTTAACTTTTGGAATTCTTTCATGTAGTTGGAAATATCCATGTCTCTCTGCTTGAGATTATAAATCCTTTGATTTAATTGGACCTCATAGTCTTCTGGGATGTATGTCTCCCTTATCATAGATACCATTTTCTATGAGTATTAGTTTCTGGATTCAATTGTGTAACCATTTTATTTATTTTTTAACACAAAAAAAAAATGTTACACAATTGAATCCAAAAACTAATACTCATATTAATATGGATTGTGGAAATCTAATGGATTTGATACCATTTTCTTTCAAGAATAAACTTTCTTCTTATCTTCTTTGACTCTTTCTTCTTGTGCAAAGTTCCACCAGGTTAATGCTGATCCTTTTAATCTTGACTTTTCTATCTTAATCTTCTATGCCTCTAGAGTTTTCTCACAATAAAAATGGTTTTCCAAGGCTTCAATCCATTCTAGGACTGAGTCTATCTCCATTTTACCATTGAACATACGCAAGTCCAATGACTTTCCTCCTAGAGCTTGTAAAGCCTTAAAAAAAGGTTTCTCACTTTTAGGAATCATATCTTCCTCATCTCCAAGGACTTCCTCACCCTATTCTTCTTTCATATCTCTTTCTTCCTTCCTTTCAACTACACTTTCCACTAGATCCAATTTGTTGGCTAGTTGTTCCAACCTTTCTCTAAACAACCTGTTCTCTTCTTCTTGGTCTTCAACCTTCTTTGGTAACTCTACATTTGTCACCATTTTGTTTTATCCTACAGATTCCCAATCTACCATGTAACAAAAAAATAATTTTTTTTCTCTGATACCAAAAATGATGCAGAGATCAACCTTGGAACCCTTAGGAGGATAACTCACTCAACTAAAGTACATTAGGGGATATAAGAACCCATGATTTCCCATAGGTACTACTTCCAGTCAACATATATCTTGACTTCCCATCCCATCCTCCACCATATTCTTAGGGTGAGATTGTTTGGAGGAACCCATTAGGAGAATTCTATCTTCAAAACAATGCATCAAAGAATTCGGTCTAGGCTCAGTTAACCATACGCCGAGTGATTTCTTGAGTCCTCTCAATTTATAAAGAAAATTCCATGTAATTGGTAATCAAAATGTAGATTCAGATACCCTTTAAAAAGTTAGAAATGGGTGAGAGGATACCTTTACTTGGTTGAACTCGGCGTGCATGGTTCTTTCAAGGGTTGGCCCAAAAAGGATTATCAAGTGGAACAACTATTCCCTGAAGGGTTTGACCAAGCTTTGGGTTATTTGAAATATTCTAGGGGATTTAGGTCTCTCCCAGATCTAGAGTTCCAACTCTTGGAATTCCTTAGGACATAGACTTATGTTACTGATCTTACAACTTTACTCAGTGGCCACATAGACATGTCAACCTAATACATCAGTCTCCTTCCTCCTTCTGCCATGACATACAAAATTGAAAGAAAGAACATAAAGTACACTAATATACCTTGAATCTCTCCAAGATCCATGAATAGACACTCTTGGGAGCTCAAGTTATAGCCATTCTTGGTTCCAAACCACTATATATGCACTACAATTAGATCTACTAGAAAAAACTCAAAATGATTCTCGTTTCTTCTCATTTCATAGACTCAAACTATTTGCAGCTAAGAGATAATGAGATAAACTAAAACATGCATGTAATGATCCTCACATATGTGACGGTATAGGATCGTAAAAGAGGTCAGTAAAAATACAAGATTACAAAAAAAATAGTGAGGCCAATTTTATTCTTCTTCAATAATTTTCCTGGTCATCTATGCATACATTTTCTCTTCTCCAAATGCGTGTATTTCATATGTATAAGAAGGGTCTTAACCTATAACACCCAAGAAATCATGGTTAGGGGTATGATTAGGAAGGGATATGATGATATTAATGGGTTGAAAGGATCAAGGGTTGCTCACACATGTCTGAGAAACACTAGGGAAGTGTGCTAGGGGAAAGGATGGAAAAAGGAAGATGGACCTTCATTAAGAGGTTGTAAGAGCCATTAATGAGGGTGTAAGGGATCACTAATGAGTTTGTAAGGCTCATTAATGAGGGTGTTGACTTTGGGTCAAAGGGAGAGGGTTTAGGCTAAGAGGGTTAGGAATCACCCCTTAAGCAAGGTTAGGGAGTGATTAGGGATGAGATGATAGGTTTAGTAGAGTCTAGAAGATATCTAGGTTTTTAGGGATTTAAATAAATATTTAATTTATTTAAGGAGGGTTTTGGTTGAGCACTTTATTTATTAAATTGATTTAATAAATAGGAGGGATTAATATTTAAATTTGATTTAAATATTTTTGGGAGTGATTCCTTAATTAAATGACTTTAATTAAGATAGGAGGGGATAATAAAAATAATAATTAATCACAGGTCATTTCGGTGTGGGGTTGTAGATCTCGCATTGGAAGCTCTTTGGGGGGCTTTGGGAGCTCTCTTCTCTCTATTGTGGTGCTAGTCGTGTCCCAGGTTAGGGTGCTCTTTGCTATTGCGGGACTATGGTAGGTTCTTCTGTCTTCCTCGACTCCTGCTTAGTGTGTGGTGGGAAATGCCTTTCCTTTCTTTGGGAGATGGACAAGTTTGTGATGCTTTATCAATCCTCCCTTGCTTGACTGCTATGGATTTTGGTGTTTCCTCCCTATCCTTTATGTGGTGCAGACCCCTTTTGAGGTGGGGTTTCACTCTTGGGTTCTCTGGGAGCTACAAGCTTCTCTCCATCTCTACTCCTTCCCGCTTCCTATTGAGGTGGAAGCTCACTTTGAGGTGAAGGTTTCTTTCCCTCTTTGTACTTCTTTCTTGCTTCCTATAGAGGAGGAAGCTCCTTTCGAGGTGGAGGCTCAGCCTATAGAAGAAGCTCATTGCTGGTTGAAAGAGGTGGGTTGGAGTATTGTTGGAGAGCTCTGCCTCTGCTGGAGGGATTCTATTTTGTCAACGAACTTTGATGGTTTCTTATTTTTCCTGGAAGGTTGTGGTTTAGTGGTATGGGGAGTCTTCCTCATTCCCATCACTTTGCTAAAGGTTGGGGTAACCTTTCAAAACCTTGAAGTCAAAATGCATCTGATATTTTATTTTCCCATATGTTTAAGCTGTTGTTTTTCCTATGCTTTTTTGAAGGTTGGGGGAGCCTTTCAAAACCCTGAAGTCAAGATGCAGCTATTATTTTATTTACTCATTTTTTTAAGTTGATGTTTTTCCTATGCTTTGGGTCTGACATGGTGGAATGTTCCGTTTGTTAGATAAGATGGTTTATGTAAGGGGAATCCTCTATACTCCCATTATGGTTTTGGGTCCCATGTTAACACCCAGTCTGGTTATGGGATCCATCAAAACCCATACTTCCAGTTTAGGGAGCCTGAAAACCCTAATTATTTGTTGTTGTTGTAAAGTGAAGGCTTTACACATTTGGGTTGAGTAGCTTGAGCTTTAATGCATTTCTTTTCTTTGGCTGTTGTTGTTCTGCTGGATTTGTGCTACTGGCATTCTGTGCTAGGGGGGCTCTGTAAGGTTTATCTTCTTCCCCCAGCTGTTTCACTTAGATCTGTGCTTATTTTCCTATTCTACTATGATCATGATTTGGGTTACAGTTCCCTGCAAAAACTGAATGTATATGGTTTCGTGGCCCATTCAAAACCTATTTTTACCTAATTCAAAAACAATAATAATTAATTAATTAAATAAATAAATAATGAATTAAATAAATAAATAATGAATTAAATAATGATGATGTCATTAGGAATTTTATTAATTAAAATAAATTTAATTAACAAAATAGATTTTTAGGTGTCTACACTTGGCTTTGGAAATGTCAATTTGAAAGTGTCTATGCGATGTATGGTGGCTTTGTGTGTGTGTGTGTGTGTGTGTGTGTCATTGAACCTTCATGAATAGATGTTAATATCTATTGTATTCATGAAGATTGTTTGTATGTGTCCTCATGGATGGATGTTAGTATCCGTCATATCCATAAAGATTGGTTGTATATGTTGAACCCCTATGAATGGATGTTAATATTTGTCGTATTAATGGAGATTGTGTGTGTGTTGTATAAAAATGTGCAAGGGAGGTCGTAACTTAGAACAAATCTGATTTACGCAACCCAAAAGGATAAAGGGATGCAAATGCAAGACCTAGATAAAGGGGGATTTGAATATTCCCTATAGGGATAGAAAGTTTGATCATGCTTTTTAAATGCAAGAAAGATTCTTATGTTATGACTAAGGAAATGATAAATATAAATGTGTGATATCAGATCTAATGTATCAAAGTAAATGCAAGATGAAAATGAAAATATTGAATTCACCTTGTGGGCTAGGAGAGGACAAGTAAACTTCAGATCTATAATTGATTGTCGAAAACCTGTCAAAATTGGGAACTATTTCGGATCTGAAACCTTGAGACTTGTAATTCTTGACTGTGAAATTTGAATATCTCCAAGAAGATGTCAATTCAAGTTGACATATTCCCCGAAAGTTGACATATTCCTGAAAGAGTAAGAACTGATAAAATATGTAAATGATTAATCCTTGGATCCAAATCTCTTAAAATATGGATCTATAACTTCACCACCTACTCCTGCACACAAGGACAAAGGGGAAACTATTGTGGAAAGGATCTTGCCTTGGTCAATCCCCTGTATAGGAATTAACCTTGAAATGTAATTGAAATTGCACGAGGAAATGTAATCTAGATCTGAAGCACAAATTACCTTATACCTCAATGATGTAATGCCTCTTTGAATATGATCACAAGTGTGGATGCAATAGCCTAGAATCCACAAAAACCCAATAGGAAACCATGGAGCCAAACCTTTAAATGATGAATGTTGTAGTTTTCCATAATGAAGAGGAGAAAGAGACTTGAAATTCTTGATGGATTCCTTGCACTTGAATTCTTACTCATCTTCAATGCATAATTTCTTGTGGATGTGAATGCAATTGATGGATGTCATGGATTGCACAATACTAGATGTTAAAATGAGAGGGAGAGGTCTCCTTTTATACACATTTTGGGCCTAGATTTTGAGAGGTTGACCCAGATTAAGCACCTAGGAGAAATAACCTTGCATCAAACCTCAAGATCACTAAAATTCAACCCCTGAGGAATAGGTCAAATTCAACCTATTTCTAGAGAGATAAATTTTTAAAAATGGTCTCGAGATTATGTAAAAAGGATTGGAAGTTACATCCCACTAGGAGATTAGGGTAAAATTCGAGGTTTGAAAATGCATGTAAAGCACCTAGGTGGAGGATGAATTATGTGAATGGATGGAAAATGGGAAATCATGCACAAAAGTTAGAGCCATTTTCAAGTTTTGAACAAATAATGTTGATTTGAAGGGTGCAAAAAGGCTAGAAAGACATGAAATCAGTGTGGGAACCCATAGATGCTAAAATGAGGCTAAATGAGCACCTAATAAGGGTGCTTACTTTTTAGGATGATACGCATATTATGAATATTTTATGTGTTGAAAATATGTATATTTGTGAAATAAAAAAGATGAACATTCTATTTTAATATATGTATTTTAAATTTTAAAAAAAATTGATGTTAAAAAAAAAAGAATGAAGGAAATAGTCTTTGGGTGCAAATTTCTATTACTATCAGTTTTTTTAATGATTTTCTGCTGCTTTTCCCTCACGATCTTCCTCAAGTGCTCTCGATCGGGGTTCATGCTCTCCTTTGTTTTATCCAGAGTTTGTCTTAGCTCCTCGATGACATGTAAAATTTTTCTTAGTTGAATCTTTAGACAAGAAAATCTCTTTTTTTGTGAAGACTAAATATGCTGGGAAACCCTGCTCATATTTGTCAAGCCCTTTTGCTGTAATTTCCTTACATCCTCAGCCACAGGTGAATTCACCTCTTAGGTCTATTTCACAGTCTCCTTCTGGTAACTCTAACCCTTGGGTCAAAGTGGTTTCTAAGAAACCTAAAGGTAGGGTTAGGGGCTTTTCTATAGAGCTTTCTTATCCCAAGTCCTCTCTTCCTTTGCTTTCCTCGAAGAATAGGTTTTCCCCTCTTATGCTTAGCCTACATCTTTCAGATGGTAGGCTAGAGCAATTTCAGGAGATGTGCAAGAATCATAGAGTTTTGGTAAGATGGAATGGCTTCAAGGTTTCTTCCTCTAAAATTGCAACATGACTAACTAATGAATTCTCTAATTAGGTAAAAACAATGCTTTTAGCAGAAGATTTTATCTTTTTAGAATGTAATAAGTTAGAATTGAAGGAAATATTACTGAAGCAAAGCTGCCCTAAATTTAAGAATATTGATTTTTCCATAATAGATTGGTCACCACTATTTAACCCTAGCAATCTAAAGAATTTCCTTGTAGAAAGGGTTGTCCTTCTCCCAAATCTCCCCATAGAACTTATCAACAAGACATTCTTTAGATAGACATGTAATTTGATTGGAAAATTTGTAGGATTTGTGGATACCCCCTTTAAACAATCGAATTATACTATCATAGTAAGGATGGATATTAATCTAAAATCCCTAGGAAAAATTAGAATAAAAAGCGAACATAATGAATTTGTAATCTCCCCCGTTATTATCTTTGAAACTATAGAATTGGAAGAGGATGAATGAAGTAGAAACTCGGATAATGAATTTTTCAATAAAACAGAGAAAGAAATCTTTGGTAAACAAGTTCTTAATCAATTTCTGATGGTTAAGGCTTCTTTGGTCAAATATGTAGGAGGGTTTGCTATCTTGAATACTTTAGAATCTAACCTTGATGTTACTGACAAAATTTTGATATGAAATCTAAGCATTCCTGTTGATTCCTCGGTCAAAAAGGTAAAAATATATGTTAAAGATAAACTCATAAGTCTTAATTCAGACATAGAAATATCCAAAAGGATTACTGACTATGATAAAGATATAGGAATAAAAGAATATAAACAATCTCTGGAAAATATTCTAGGTGAGGCAGAAGAAATGAGTAGGGTAGTAAGTAATGAATTAGAACTCATTAACCAAGATCTAGAAGGAAATATCAAATATGGCATCAATTGGCCTCCCTTAACTCTCTCCCCAACAACCTCTGCTCCATTACCCACCAATCAGGAAAAATCAATAAATCAGGAGAAGGCGGTCTTGGAAAATGAATCTACTTTTAAACAGACTTCACCCATTCAAATGGAAAAGGTAGAGCCTGCAATTAGAGAGAACAATATCTTGGCTTCAGGGGAAGAGATGGAAGATGACTTTAACATGGTCTTAGGTAGGAACGATCTTGTCTTAGAATTGTCAGAAATTGCAGCTAGTAATGATTTTTTAGGATTAAATATTAATCTTCATTCTGAATCAGAATTTAATAAGGATAAAGAAATTGTAGCTAAGATTCTAGATTCACTAGATAAAGATGATTTAGAAAAGGCTGAAGGAAAAACCTTGAGTCCAATGACACCGCTCAAAATTTTTGGTTTAAGCCAGAATGCCATAGGTAAATCTTCACTTGATTGTGCCAACCTCCCAAAACAAAGAGGTAGAAAATCCCTCAAAGAATTGTGGAACAAAGAAGGCCAGGCTATAGGTCAAATAAGGATCACATCACTTCTAGATGCAAGGAAGGGGAAGTTCCTTCCTAAGAAGATATGAAATTAATTTCATGGAATGTTAGGGGCATTAATGCCCCTAACAAACAACACCTCCTTAAGAGGTAGTTGTCAATATTTAACTTAGAAATAGCTCTCATTTAGGAAACAAAGTTAGATTCAGAGGGATACAACTTTCTTAAAAAGAAACTAGGTTTATGGGAAATATGTGGCAAGCCTTCTAATGGTGCTTCTAGGGGGGTATCAATGATATGGAACCCTAGACTATGCGAGTTTACCCAGATAACATCATCTACAAACTAAATTAGTGGAAGACTAAAAAGCACAAGAAGCAAATTAAATTTAATCTTAATAAATGTTTATGGTCCAAAATTTCTGCATGAGAAAATAAAAGTGTGGAAGGAAATTCAAAATTTTATCATTCTAAATCCCAATGAATATTTTATGTTAGGAGGAGACTTTAATTCAATTTTAGAGGCCTCAGGAAAATGAAGAGGTTCAAGAAAGCTCTCCCAAACAAATATAAAATTCAAGGAATGGCTGAGGTACTTAAATTCCTCTAAAATTAAAATGAAGGAAGGAGACTACACCTGGTCCAACATAAGATTATATGTGAACTGTATTGCAGAAAAATTAGATAGATTTTTCTTTATAGGAAATTTAGCATCCTTTGACTTTGATATGAATGCCTCCATCCTAGCTACTTCGGGGTGAAATCATTATCCAATAGCCCTTCACTGTCTGGAACCCAATATACCAAATAAAAACCCCTTTAAGTTTGAAAAAATGTGGCTTATGGATGAGAATTGTCTTATATTGATAGAGGACCGGTGGAAGAAAGCTAACTTTAAAGAATAAAAACTATACATTGTTATGCAGAAACTTAAATTAATTAAGAGAAATCTAATTGAATGGAATAATTAAGGAAAATTTTGGGAACATCTTCGAAGAAAAAATAAGAATTGAAAATGATATTAAAACATTAAATGAGGAAGTATTTGCTAAAGGAATAAATGAGAATTCTTATCTCAAAGAGAAGGAACTTATCAAAAATTATGAGGAAATTTTAACAAAGGAAGAAGCTTATTGGAAACAGAGATCTAGGGAAACATGGTTAGCAGAGGGGGATAAAAATACATTTTCTTTTCACAATAGTTCCAAAATAAGGAGAAACATCAATAGAATTACATCCATCAAGAAAATCAACAGGGAAATTTTGGATAACTTGGAAGACATCTCTAATGAAGCAGCAAACTACTTTTTCAATATTTAAAATAATAAAGATGGTTCACATTTTAGAGCTCAAAATGATTTATTAAGAAACATTACCCATATTATTAATGAAAATCATTATAAACACTTAATGCCAGATTCTCGAATGAGGAAGTAGAGAGTGCCCTTAAAAGCCTTCACCCAGATAAATCCCTTAGTCCTGATGGCTTCCCAACCTTTTTCTTTCAAAAATGTTGGCCTTTTTTGGGGCTAGAAATAGTAGAGGCTCTAGAAGGAATGGGCAACTTAGGGAAACTTGTGAAAGAAATAAACAATACCTTTGACTCTTTAATCCCTAAAACATTGAGTCCAGCAAGCTTTGAAGAATTTAGGCCAATATCTCTTTGCAATACGATCTAAAAACTACTAACTAAAATGATAGCCAATAGAATTAAGGTTCTCCTTCCTCAAATAATATCTGAGGAGAAAAAAAGTTTTTTCATGGGGCGATATATTCTAGATAGTATCATAATAGCCCAAGAAGCCATCCACATTATTCAAATAAATAAAGCACTGAGTATGCTAGTTAAGTTGGATATAAGAAAGGCTTATGATAAGGTGGATTGGCATTTCCTTTGTAAGTGTTTAGAAGTATTTAGATTTTCCAAAAAAATGATTAACTTGATCTTCGAATGCATCTCAGGTCCGAAAATGTTTGTTTTGATAAGTGGTTCTCTAGTGGGCTTCATTGATATTTATCAAGGATTAACACAAGGTGATCCCCTTTCCCCTTTCCTCTTCATTATTATGGTAGAAGCTTTGGGAAGATCTGTGACTGAAGCATGAAGAATTGGAACCTTAAGTGGTATTAAAATCACATTAGATTTAGATCCTTGTACTCACCAACAATTTGTGGATCACAATATTCTCTTTGGAGAAGCTAGGATCAAAGAGGCTACGACCTTTGCAAAATTTTTGCAGAACTACTCTGTTTCTTTAGGTCAAAAAATTAATAAGGATAAGTCTAAAATATTTTTCTTTAATACTAGTAGAGAATTGGAGTTGGGTATTTGTAGAAAACTAGGCTTTAAAATAGGATCCCTACCCTGTAAATATTTAGGTTTGCCCCTAGATAAAGGATGTAGATCCACCAACCTTTAGAGTAACGGGCTTAGCAAAATAGATAAAAAAATAGACTCGTGGAAGGGTAAGTGGATAAATTATAAAGGAAAAGAAACACTAATTAAATCAATATTTTCATCTATCCCAATTAATCAAATGATGTGCCTTAACTTATTGGAAGGTACAAAATGTGAGATATCCAAGAAAATGAGATTTTTTTTTTTGGAAAGGTTCAGAAGACAAGTTGCATATGGCTCTAATTGCTTGGAAAAAAATATGTAAAAAGATATCAGAAGGAGGGCTAGAATTTAAGGACTTAAAAAAGTAGAATATAGCCTTAGGTGCTAAACTAGTTTGGCAAATGATCCAAAACCCTGAATTAAAATGGGTAAAAATTATGAGATTTAAGTACTTAGATGGGAGAGATAAAATGAGCATATGCAGACATATCTCTCCACCTAAAGGTTCTAGAATCTAGAATTTTATTAATAGCTATAGAAAGCTTATTTTAGAAGGTATTTCCTAGGATATTAAAGATGGGAGTAAGGCTTTATTTTGGGAGGACTCCTCGGGAGCCTTTCCTCCACTGAAAACTAAATTTGGAGATTTATAAATAATTTCTGATGCTAGGGGGATCTTTGTTAAATACTACCTAGATTATTCAGTGGAGCACCCTGCTCTAGGATGGAAGTGGAAATCCTTTGAGAATTTAGGACTATCTCAAGAAGTGATATCTAGAATAACCAACATTTTGATCAATAGGAATATTGTCTTAAGGAAAGGAAAAGATTCTATTATTTGGGCTAAAGTTGCTAATGGAAAATATAATGCAAAAGATGGTCTCTCAGCACTAAATTCATCCCCTTCGACTCCCTCAGATTTACCAATTGATCTGTGTTGGGATAAAGATTGCATGCCCAAAGCAGGTATGTTCACATGGGCAACATTACAAAAGAGAATATAAACTAAAAATTACTTTAGGAAAATAGGATTCTCATGCCCTTCATGATGCCCTCTCTATGAGAAAGATAGTGAGAGTGTGAATCATCTGCTAATTGAATGTATCTTTTCTAATCATTTCTGGAAATGGTTAATAAGGAAACTAAGATGGTCTTCACCCTTGTAAAATGACATAGTGGAGGTCTTTAGAAGCTAGCCTCATTTCAAGTGCACAGACATGTATAGTAAGATATGGAGAATAGTTCCCTCTATGCTAATTTGGGAAATTTGGAAGGAAAGAAACTGATGTATCTTCAAAGAATCAAAATTGAATTTGGACCAATTCTTAAACAAGGTAGAGGCTAGCATTGTAGAAATGGTAAATTGTAGAAATATGTTAGGTAGAACAAATGTCAATTTTTCTAGAGAGGATGAATTTATTAGAAATAAATGGTTTGGTTTAAAAATTCCAGCCTTTTATAGAAATAGGAAACAATCAAATGAAGAAAAAAGAGCTAATTGTGTTTGGAAACCCCGAGGTTTGGGTTGGTTCAAGCTCAATTTTTATGGAGCTTCCCGAGGTAACCCAAGAAAGGTTGGTGTTGGGTGGTGTATCCACAAGGATGATGGATTTATGTTAGCAAGTAAATCCATTTCTCTAGGGATATAATCTAACAACGTCACGGAGCTAAATTCTCTAATAGAGGGTCTGCTCCTATGTAAAAAACTGAACATATATAAGCTGGAGATTGAAGGGGACTCTTATTTAGTTATTAATGCTATAAGAAAAGGACAAACCCCTAATTGGAAGTTAAATGTATTGGTGGCTAGAGCTATGGAGATAATATCCACTTTTGGACACTTTACCATCAATCATATATATAGGGAAGGAAACAATGATGCAGACTCATTAGCTAACTTGGGAGTAGATGGTGTATCTTAGGAAGTTGTAAATCTAAACAATCTAAATAATCTAGAGTAACAGTAAATGATATGGTCTAAAAACAAACTTCCTTCAGAGATCCTTAATCTAAATAATCAAACTAATAAATAAGACTATCCAAAGTCTCTCAAAAGGTGAGATTATCACCTAGACCTGATTTTTGAAAGAACTCTTGGCCCTCTACCCTCTTATTAGAATTTGGAATAGTGTGAGCATTACAAACCACCTTACTCTTTTTTGTTGTTTCTCTATTAGCCTGAGATAGATTCATAGTCATTGTGACATTGTACTCTATATTTATAGCCAAATCTATGATATTTCTTAGAATCCTATACCTAGGCCTACATATCCTCAAGACCTTAAAAATTCAATAAAAGAAAAATATTTTAGATCAACTAATGAAAGATGTCATGTTTTGATTTCATATCCAATAAGGAACTTAAAGTATAATTGTTTATTAAATCCTTTAATCTAATATTACTAAATTACTAAAGACCCTAATTGGAAACCTAACCTCAAAATGGAAGAGATACTAGAAATTTTGAAGATTAAAACATGTGCAAGAAGAATATAAGGATGATGAAGCCCTTACAATTGGGGGAATGGATGTGATACATCCTGTTAAATAGACAAAAATATTGAGAGATAATATAAGATCCCCTCCCATAGGTTTTTCATTAGTTCTTCTTTCAATTTTAGACAAAGAATTATTTCAAAAATAGATTGAACCTCTTTCTCCATAATCTTAGCAGCAATCAGTCACTTCATTAAAATCCTCTCATTCCTTAACCATATCTTTGTTGGAATTATGGAGAGATAAGTACTGAGTGGGGAGGGGTGAATTAGTACCCTTAGAAACTTTAAACACTTGAACTTTGTAGTAGTAGATCTTAATTAACCGATTGATTCCATTGTTTGAAACATACATTCAGATAAATGAAAATGTAAAGTCCATGTAAACAAAATAATAAATCATACATGAAAATAAGTACTCATGACATAGATATTTTGGCTATGTAGAAACCCTTGTAAGAAGGTAAAAATTGGGGTGGGGATGACACCCAAAAATCTTCACTACTGCAGTAAAAAAAGTATGTTGGTTAAGGCTACAAGTTGTGATCACTTCTGATGATCTTACCTTGTTAGGAGTAAAAAAAGATCGACTAGATCTACCTGGTTAAAGGATTTAAACAACACAATGTATGTATGTACTTAGTTAAGAGATTTAAACAAGAACTATTAATTCCACTATGTTAAGAGATTTTGACCCGCTACAATGGTTAAATTGATAACAGTGAAATATCTGTAAATAATAACTAAAGTTGTTTGATTTAGATCTATGAAGTACCAAATAGATATCACCTCAGTGTGATGTATGTGCTCTTTTGTTCTACTTGATATCCTTGTATGTATTCTAAAAACTGATTGCTTCTTTCATAAACCTTTTTTCATAAACCCTTTGTTTGATCTCCTGATATCCTTAGTGCGGCTACTCCTCCATGATACATGATCATAATGACATTTTTACAAATATATATCAAACTGAATTGACCTAATTAGGGTTTACATCATCTTAGAAAACCTAAGATCAACGGTGTACAAAAATAACTTAGATCTACCATTACATAGGAATCATCACAAAAATTAATGATTACATCCAAATTAAATTTGTCTCAATCTAGGTAAACCATTTGAATAGATATATGTGCCATTCCTGATTACTATGTCATTTCCTACTTTACTCGGTAATCACCACATTCACTGTTTAGTAAATTATTGATGCTCGGTGTGTATGAATACTTGGTGATCACTAGCTCGGTACTCAGTAATTTCCTATCATTCGGTAAGTATGCTCGGTCAAAATTGTATTCGGTGATCTTGAATTTATACCTTTTCTCTGCTCAGTGTGAAGGCTCTGTAAGATTGATTGGTTGTCCTATTTGTAACTTTTACCTACTCAATAACTGATTGATACTAATGACAATCCATTAATGCTCAAATATAGATAACAATCTCCCCCTTTGGAATCAATATCAAAACCTTATGTATATGTACCACTTGTCAAAAATATACAACTCAAAAAAATGCTAACTCCATATATACACTAACTATATATATACTGACTCCCCCTTTGTGCATGCTCCTAGTATGAAGTACAAAATGACATATATATAAAATCTATATACATAGACTTTCCCCCTTTTTGAAATTAATGCCAAAATGAAAAAAAAATATACTTACAACTTGTCAAAAATGTGCTTGTGGGTTTTCTGTAAAGATTCTTAGAGGTTCTCCCATTCCTCTTTCAAGTTGTCAAGAGAAATGTGCTCTAGACTGACTTGTGTGTGCATATCAAAAATATTCTCTAGCACAGAGATATCGGGGGTGGAAACTAATTTTTTTTCCTTTTCTACATACCTTTCCATTATTTTAAGATGGGGAAGCAGCTCAGCTTGTAGCTCAATGACCTGGTCACTTATAGTGTCTTCCTGCTTCCTCAAATCTAATCTCAGCTGCTTAAGTTCTTGAACTTTGGATTTATGCTTATGAAAAGAAGTAGGCTCGGTTAGAGAGTTGTTAGTACTGACCTTGATTTATTCATCTATCTTTTAAATCTTTTCATTGACCTCGATAGTGAATTGGTCAACAATGCATAATTTAAACAAAAACTGAACTATCTTCTGAATAATAGTTTCTAGCTCGGTAATTATCTCAGATAGCTTCACCTTATTGATTGCCACTTCTTGGTTGATTCTCTCTACTAGTTTTACTTGTATTTTTGCTTCTTTCTTCTATTCTCTTATGAACATCAATGTCTGGGGCATTTATGTGACCTTTCAAAGTTTGTGCACAAGGAAGGCTTCACAAGAAAAGTTAAAGAAAGAGAGAAAAAGCAAACAAATTCTAGAGGATGTCAAAGATATCTTGCTGCAAGTAGTTCTATAGATTAATGTAGATGAAGATACTCCTATCCTTGATCAAATTGTAACTCTGAAATGTCACATAAATGCCCCAGACATTGATGTTGAGAAGAGAATAGAAGAAAGGGAAGAAGGAAAAATACAAGTAAAACTAGTAGAGAGAATCAGCCAAGAAGTGGCAATCAATAAGGTGAAGCTATCTGAGATAATTACTGAGCTAGAAACTATTATTCAGAAGATAGTTTAATTTTTGTTTAAATTATACATTGTTGACCAATTCACTGTCGAGGTCAGTGAAAAGATTAAAAAGATAGATGAATAAATCAAGGTCAGTGCTAACAACTCTCTAACTGAGCCTACTGCTTTTCATAAGCATAAATCCAAAGTTCAAGAACTAAAGCAGTTGAGATTAGATTTGAGGAAGCAGGAAGACACTATAAGTGACCAGGTCACTAAGCTACAAGATGAGCTGCTTCCCCATCTTAAAATAATGGAAAGGCATGTAGAAAAGGAAAAAAAATTAGTTTCCACCCCCGATATCTTTGTGCTAGAGAATATTTTTGATCAAGGATAGGAGTATCCTCATCTACATTAATCTACAGAACTACTTGTAGTAAGATATCTCTGCCATCCTCTAGAATTTGTTTTCTTTTTCTCTCTTTCTTTAACTTTTCTTGTGAAGCCTTCCTTGTGCACAATTCCTCATATTTTCTAAGTTCCTCAGGGTCTAATGTTCTAGGGTCACATTCTGGTATCTCAATAATTTCATCCAATGTAACTAGTCCTTTTCCATGCTTCTTTTTCTTCTTCTTCTCTAGTGGTGATGATTTAATAAATGGAACTAGAGCTTTTGTCTACACATTTGAATTTTTAGGCTTGATAGACACACTTTCCTCTTTGAGTTTCCCAATAACCAGTGTCTTAGTGTTTTGTCCTTGGGCATCGGTGGTTGTGTCTGTTGTATATTCTACCGATTTACTTTCCTCTGGTGTTTGTGATACTACCTTTGTTTGTTTAGGCATATTAGAAGTATCCTTCTTTGTTTTTCCTTGGTCTTTAGTGGTATCCTTTTCTTTCATGATGGTCAAGCCTTTGGGTTCTTTCTGGGTGACAATGTCAACAACTTGCACTAAGATTGGTAAATCACCCAGAATTGTACTTATTTATGTCTCAGTGGGTGCATTCTCCTCATTTGTATCTGCAAAAATAGTAATGTTTTCATCATCCTTGATATCATTAGGATCTCCATGTGTGATTTCTTCAATTAGCACATCATATGTCCCTGTCATGTTCAATTGCTTGGGAGGATCCTTTTATTCTTCTCTATACCCTGCAGGGTAGAAATAAATTGCTATGGTAGTGTCTTCTACCTTGGTGTCTGATAGATCAATAGGTTCCTTGGTAGTAAGATCTACATCATTTGAGTGTATAACTTTACCTTTCCTTTTTCTTTTCTTCTTAGGTACTACTACAAATGCCAACTTATTAGCTTCTACCCGAGCAGTAAGAATTATAGTCCATAGAAGTTTACTATTTTCATCAACTTCCTCTAGTTTTCCTGCCAGAATATTCAATGCTCTACTTTTTACCAAAAATATTTTTGAATACTGTGTCATAAACTCTTCTATCTCAAAAATTGATAATGTAGGCATAGCCAATATTAGTGAATGTTCCCTCATCTTTTTCTCAGTGTGCAAGGCATAAGTCCATCTTGCAAACACTTTATCATACAAACTCTTAGGTAAAAATTTATTAAATTCAATCAGTACCTTTTTGAACTTGATCATCATTTGTATGATGGCCTCTTCTGTCTTTTATTGATCCTCAATAGACATATGTACATACTGATTCATTTTGGGGTTACTAAGACACCCTATTTCTTTTATTGCCTCAGCTAACTCATCAATAGTTTGATTCTTATTTACAATGACCTTAAACTTGTCTTGGTCTTCCTCTTCCTCTTCTTCATCAATATCATGTTTTTCCCTTATTAATTCCTCCTCTTCTTTGGTAGCTCGGAGGTGGATTGTGCACCTCTCTTTTTATTTTGATATGTCTTTGTATGTGTGGGCCTAGAAATTTTCACAACTTCTTTCTTAAGAGGTGGAGGAGTCATTGTAGACCTTGTTCTTTCTCTTGTCGGTGCTTCAGCTTTCTTCCTCGTTATTGTGGCCTTGACTGGTGTAGATTGTATGTCTTTATCAGACTTGGTCACCTCCTTGTCATGTTCACTGTTACCTATCAATAATTGTTCCTCAGTTTCCTCTTAAATTGGAATATCATCAAATGCCTTAGCCTCTTCTGCATCATCACTGATTTGTTTTAGTAATGTATCCATCATTTTATTAGACTTCTTAGTCACCTTGACTCCAACTAGATCCATTTTAATTCTTTGTTTTGCCTCTTCATAGGTTCCAAACCTAGTTTCTTGTGGATCCTTGGGCTCGGCCAGTAAAGCCTTTATTGACCTAGAAGCTCAATCAATGTCAAGGTCATAGCCCATCAGTGCTAACCATTCTATTCTTAGTTCAAAAACCTTGATAAGAGTGGTGTCGATATCCACTGAGAAATAAATCTCATCCTTGTACTGCTTGATCAACTGACCTAGTATTCTGCTTCTTTGGTGCATTCGGTCTTTGAATTGTTCAAAATATACATCCATAATACTCACAAAATTATGTCCTAAACTTTGAATAAAATCATTTATTTGTAGAATGACCGATTGGTTCACATCCCAGTCAAGATTACCGAATGAGGGGAAAAAGTTTTGAAAATAGAAAAATATGCATAACAATAGTGATCCAAACTTACATGTGTTAGACTTTGCCAACCTGATGGTTTTTATGTTTTCTTCTAACTACTTCAACAATAACTTGATGAGGTCCAGTTGAAATCCTTTCTTCACAATTTTATATGCAATGTCTACGGCTCCACATGGCACACTATTAGGTCAACTAGATTGAAATATTTTATACCCAATGGCATATGCTCTGAATCTAGTCTTGGGATCAACAATGGTGTTGATTCTCATGCCTCTACCATCCAATTCAGCTCCAGTTTCTTTTTCAATCTCAATCCTCAGTATGCTTCTCATTGCTTTGACCTTGTCGGTTATGGGATAATCGGTGACTGCGTGTATTATAACCTATTGATCTTCATAGGTTCATCCAAACATAATTTTCCCTTGTGCACTTGGCTCAAAACAATCTTAATCCATTCATTCTTAAAAAGCCTCAAAAAATACAAGGCATTAACCAAACCTTTAACCTCCAGATGTGTGTGCTCATCCTTTAGTTTCCCATCGACACTTAGCTCCTAGAAGGTGGATTGGAGCTCAAAATAACCTATCTCTCCAATCTTACAATGAATATACACATGAATGTCATCAACCAACAAAACCCTAGGTGGTATGCTAAAAAATGCACCGATTTTATCAATTTGTGATGCAACCTCAGGATGTAGTTTATACTTCGGCTCAGTGCAGGTTGTAGAATTGATCAAATTCACTTTCTTTTTCACTCCAGTCTTAGATTTCTTGATTTTAGATGAGGATGCCATCATTTTCCAAATTATGCCTTTGAGAGAAATCAACTATATAGCTTGGTGCAGTGAAACTTACTTGTAACTATGTCTAATCAGCTCAGAAATCTTCAAATTTGTGCTCAACTTCTCTGGAAATTCTTAGTTCAAATTATTTCTTAAAATCGCTCTGTTCTTTGAGTTTGTACTATGAAAGAAATGACTAAGTCCACCATTTATTTATACCCTAAAATTTGTTTCCCTCTCAAACTTTTTGCATTAAATGCTTGACCTACCATGATTGAGTAGATGTAGTTGCACTCAATGTATACTTTAAAAGATCATATGCTCAGTTAACACTATGATATCACTTGGTTAATACCACAACTCGGTTTACCTTGGTGATAGTTACCAAATATAAAATACATACTCGGTCTTGCTTATACTGACTTTATACATTTAAATCTCAAAACATATAAAACCATAGTGCATCTTGTTTCATGAAGATTTGGTATACAAACACTAGATATAAGGAACTATTTGTTAGATATAACCGATTTGAAATTTTAGTTCCATACATACCTTTATGTCTTAGGTGGAGGTGGTGATGTCACCCAATCCAATGGATGAGGTGTCATCAATTGCATTGCTTGATCCAACATTATCACTTGATGCTTTTCTCCACATTGTATTTCTTATCCTCATGATTTCTTCAATTGTACTTCCATTTTTATTTGTTTGTGTCTTTGGTGTTCGGTCTCTGCAATCCTTACTTAAGTGACTGACCTTATGACAGTGTAGAATTCCATACCAGTACCTATCCAGTTGTGAGATCTTCCTCTCTAGTTCTTTCTCATGTAGTTTTCTACTATATGTCCATACCTTCCACATGCTATTCAATTAACCCATGTATTTTAATCCCAAGTATATGCATTACCTTGCCTTCTGGGTTGATATGTTTTGTTCTGTTCCTTCGGTGTCTAGAATTGCTTCATCTTTGTCTAGCATTCTTGTGTAATATATCCATGCATGTTGCAAGTGTGACAACATTTCTCCATGTAGGGTTTCTTAGGAATCATATTCAACTTAGATCTTCACTCATGTGCTTGATGTCCATACTTGTTATAGTTATAGCAGTAACCATTAAACTTAGGAGTGGATTTAGGAATACCTTTTACTTTTTTCCTGCAAACATTTGCTGTGTGGCCCAGTTTTCCACAATGATACATGATAGCTTCTTTGGCCTTGGCTTAGTGTAGGCATTCTTTTGTTCAACTTGTCTTGATGATTCTCCCTGCTCGGTGTAGCCTAAACCAGTAGTGTTATCTAGTCTTTTTTGGCTTATCAGAAATTAATTCATTCTCTTGGTACTATCTTCAACTTTCTTAATCATCTCATTATGTTGTTGTTACATTTTGACCTCATTCTTCAATCTTTCATTTTATTCTCTTAGTTCACCAATATCTTCTAGTTTCCTTGTAAGCTCACTGTTTACTCAGTTGACCTTTTGACTTATGAGAACCATTTGATTGGAGATTTAAAAGTGATGCTCGATGAGTCTCAGTATCTCAAATTCCTTCTCTTGTATCTTTTCAGTCATTTGTCTCCTATCTTTAATATCCAAGTTCCTTTCTTGTTCTTCTTGCCTAGCATTGTTCATGACATCAATCATCCTAACCATTTGTGTCTCTTGACCAATTTGTAGAGCTTTAACTTGTTCATTAAGATTTAGGTTATTTTTAGATAGATCTGATATTGTTCCTTCAAATGCATTAGATATGCTACCTGATCTTGATCCGGTGTTCTCAAATGGGTCATCTATCTCTTCTTCATGGTAATCAGTCTTACCATACCGAATAGACATACCCTTTCTTTGAATCAGTAACTTCTTCAGTTCTTCTTTGGCTTTCTTAAATTGTTCAGTGAATATTTGCATCTGTATCCTTTGATTCTCAATAGTCTTATCCAACTTATATCTTTCTATCCTTAGATATTTCCTCTTCAATGGTTAAAATTCCTTAACAAGAGATCTAGCTCTGATACCAATTGTTGGAATTATGGAAAGATAAGTACTGAGAGGGGAGGGGTGAATCAATACCCTTAAATTTTTTTAACACTTGAACTTTGCAATAGTAGATCTTAATTAATTGACTGATTCCCATTTTTGAAACATACATTCAGATAATTGAAAATGTAAAGTGCATGTAAACAAAACAATAAATCATACATGAAAATAAGTACTCATGATACAAATATTTTGGTTATGCAAAAGCCCTTGTAAGAAGGTAAAAACTATAGTGGGGATGACACCCACAAATCTTCACTACTGCAGTAAATAAAGTATGCCGGTTAAGGCTACAAGTTGTGATCACTTCTGATGATCTTACCCTGTTAGGAGTAACAAAAGATTGACTAGATCTACCTAGTTAAAGGATTTAAACATCATAATGTATGTGTGTACTCAGTTAAGAGATTTAAACAAGAACTGTTAAGTCCACTCTATTAAGAGATTTTGATATGCTATAATGGTTAAATTGATAACAGTGAAATATCTGTAAATAACAACTGAACTTGTCTGATTTAGATCTGTGAAGTACCAAATAGATATCACCTCAGTGTGATGTATATGCTCTTCTTTTATGGTTGGTAGCCTTGTATGTATTCTAAAAATGGATTGCTTCTTTCATTAACCTTATGTCATAAACCCTTTATCTGATCTCCTGATATCCTTAGTGCGGCTACTCCATGATACATGATCATAATAATTTTTTTACAAATATATATCAAACTGACTTGACCTAATTAGGGTTTACATCATCTTAGAAAACCTAAGATCATCGGTGTACAAAAATAACCTAGATCTACCATTACATAGGAATCATCACAAAAATTAATGATTACATCCACATTAAATATGTTTCGATCTTGGTAAACCATTTATATGATCAATGTAAACCATTTGCATAGATATATGTGCCATTCCTAATTACTATGCTATTTCCTTCTTTACTTGGTAATCAATACATTCACTATTCGATAAATTACTGATGCTCGGTGTGTATGAATGCTTGGTGATCACTAGCTCGGTACTCAGTAATTTCCTATCATTTAGTAAGTATGCTTGGTCAAAACTGTATTTGGTGATCTTGAAGTTCTACCTTGTCTCTGCTTAGTGTGAAGGCTCTGTAAGCTTGACCGACTATCTTGTTTGTAACTTTTACCGACTCAATAACTGATTGATACTAATGACAATCCATTAATGCTCAAATAGAGATAAAAATCTTCCCCTTCCAGAACTGTAGTTAAGTTGCCTCTAACATTTGACTCTAATGTATAATATTTTGATCAAGTTAGAATTTTAATATCTCATATTTTATTAATTTTGAACCTTAGTAGCAAAAGACCCACAACAATCAATTTCCAAGGCCTTTTAATTATCTCCCCTCTCACACTTTCTCGAAATCTGATTACCATAATTAAAGCTCCACTTATCAATGTTTAATCCTTTCCTCTCAAATGTGCAAAGATAAGATCTTAGCTCACACCATAGGAAACTTATCATGTCATGATTTAATGCTTCCCAGAATTAATGCCCTCCCTCAGAAGGGGATGATTTTGAGGTATTGAAATAATAAATGGGATAAGATAATAAAACTTAAATCATAGTGAGGACACCTATTAATGCATGTGAAATAATGACAATTAAAAATCACAATCCTCTAAGATCTTAGGGAAGGGGGGAGTAATTATAATTATTAATCAAGGACAAGGTAAAAATCATTAAATAAAGCCTGCCTTTTTGAAGGAGTGTATATGAAGTATTCTCCCTTTTTAGTCAATTTTAGAGAAACCCTACTAGATAAGTGAAACAGTCACGACCGTGAAATGGAAACTAGGCTCCTCACATTTGTTCTCAAAGATCACCGAGATATGGCATTCAGAGGAACTATCAAACCTGAGAGATGGAACAAACTGCTAAATCCCCTCTTGGCTACTGCAAGGTGGGCACTGGAAAAAGGTATGGGAGACAACAATTTTGACAATGAGTTCTCATTTAGAATGAATGGGAATATAATAGGTCTATTTATTTCCCTTTCTATCTTTTCTTGGTGTAAGAAGGATGGTGTTATTAAGGTTGCTAAGATTATATTCCTCGAGGATCTTCTAGGAGGGCTAGAAAAAATGGTTTATTGCATTGATAATTATCTAACGATTCCTCTTCCAGAAACTACCATGAAGTCTGAGATAAGAAATCTTTAGGGAATCCCTAAGTCTCACTGTGTGTCATTGATGACCTTCAAAGATGAAAAGTGGTTTGACGAAGTATGGCCAGAAATGAGTAGGATTTTGGATTTCCTATTCAAACACCTTCTCAAAGAAGACATGGAGGAGTGGTTACTAAATTACTAGCGCGAAGAATATTTTTACATCCCAGAAGCTCTAGATGATGTCGATAAGGGAGACATCTGTATCTTGTCTCCAAATGTGAAAAGGTGCTCTTGTACTCAGGGAATTCATCGCAGCAGGAAGAAATCATCATCATAGTCAGAAAGAGTGAAGGAAATTGGAGCTTGCAAATGGTACAAAAGGATTAAAATGGTGCTTTGGTGTTGGTTTTTAGATCTGGGTTCTTTTTGTGCATAAGGAAGTTTAATAATATAGGTTTATTTCTAGTTTTAATAGGCTGGCAAGTTGTTTTAAGGTCATGCTAGACACTAAGTCATAGAAGATACTATATCTTATGCTACAATCAAATATATGGTTTAGTCATATTTCCTTTTGGATTGATAGGTTGGATAATGATGGAAAAGTTTATTTGTGTGTAGAAATATGAACTTATGAAACTATATTGGCTATATAATTAGCAAATCTTTTATATTATTAATGATTCTCAGTAAAGGTTTATTATCAGACTTTAACAATTATTTTGTAAGGATACCTTTTGGTGTTATTTGTAACCTGTTAAAGGACCTAGTATCAAGAATTATTAGGAGAATGTCAAAAATAATTTATTAATCAATTGAGTAAGTTTAGCTGAGAGAAGTATGTTCTCAGTTATCAATGTAATAAAGAAAGTATCTTTAGTCTAGTTATTCCTCAAGCTTACCTTACCTTAATAGATTTTTTCAAACAAAAACTTTTTTTAGGTTGTTAGTACATGTAGAAATAACTATAATTGGTAAAGAAGCACAATAACAGATGTTGAAGTCTTAGGATTATTTCTTTCCTAATAAACTATTCCTTCTTATGCTATAATAGACTCTCATTAATCTTATTTTTTGGTGCTAGCTCATGTGGAAAATTATTGATATATATATAAACTTGTGACTATTTGTGTGTATATATATATATATATATATATATATATATATATATATATATATATATATATATATATATATATATATATATATATATATATATATATATATATATATATAGATATATTTATATACATATTGACTATGCGTTATATATATAATTATATACATATAATATAACTATGCTATATTTTGATCTTGCATAAACATGGGGTTCATATTTAGATTAGCTATCTAATAAATTAAAACAAACCTGTTATGTCTTAAATTATCCTCTAAATATTATTAGCTTTGTATTCTTTAAATGGTAAATCAGTTAATAAAAGAAAATATCCATCCTTGGATATCAACTCCCTCATCACCAAAAATTTCCTATTCACTCATTAGTGGTCCTTTTCAAGCCACAAAATACCAAGAGACAGGAAGAGGAATAGACAAGAATAGGAATAGGTGCTGGAAATATTATAAATAGTAGACCTCCCCAATCCCTCTTTAAGTCTTCTCAATAATTGAAGCTCCTCATCTTTGAGAAGATGACTACCCCCATCAATTTGAAAGGGTCCAAGCCTCAGGTAGCCTTCAATGGCATAATCACTGTGAAAAGGCTTAAAACCATTATGCTCAGTACCCACGCTCTTTCTTTGAGGATTGTATGCAGGATCTTAGGGCCATAATTTATCAATAATAAGGACCATTATAGAGTAAAATCTGATATTCCATCTATTTTCATTGCTTCAACTATCTAGGTTGATCCTGGAAAGATAGATATTGGAAGGCTCTGTGCTCGCATCTTCAAGCGTAAATATCTTGGAGGGATAGATTTAGTTATCCACAATATAAGGGGAGATCTTACCATAACGAAACCTAGATTCTACAACACTCCTATGATCAATGGTAGACTGCTCCCTGCATCTCTGATCATAAATACTGAGGACCTAGCGATTTTACTTTCTAGAGGCCCTATCATAAGAAGGAATTTGGATTTCCTTTTTTATTATTTTCATATTAGTGCCCCAAAAGATGGAGATTGGTTTTACACTTACTGACATGAAGATGATCTAGGGAACATAGATAGGGAAGGCTATAGTGATTCAAACAATGAAGAAGTGGCAGAGAGAATGATTGGAAATGATACTATAACCAAAAAAAGGAAGAAAAATGAAACCTCTCCAAAATATCTTAGAGCTATGGATGAAATGTCATAATCATTTGTCTAGTCATTTAACCAAGGGCAGGAGGAAATATTTTTAACAATTATTTGATTCGAGATTAGTTGTTATTCAATGTAGCTAATACTAGTGAATCTTTCAAAAAACAACATTATATGGTTTTATTTTTCCTTTATTTGATCTGTGATGTTTTGGAAATCAAGGTATCAAAATTAAGACTAATTAATAATCAGAGTAACCCCTTAAGTAGATATGAAGTTCATTTGAGTGAATGGAATTTGAATATAGTTTCTTAGGGATAAGTTTTGAAGGAACAATCAAACTGGATTTTTGATTAGTAACAAAAAAAATTCTTTATTTAAAATTTAGGATTTAATACCAATACAGTACACATAATTTATCATCACACTAGTAATAATTATACACGAAGGCAAAAGGGAGAAGACTACCCTTAAAATTTAAAAAGGAGATATTCTAGATAGGGATTGTTAAGGTTCATAATCCTGGTTTTAATAAAAAGATGTATAAAGTGAGAAGTGGAGGAACTTAGGGGATGTAAAATTAATTCTTAATGAAAGGAAAGTAGGCTAAAACAATATTAAGCCTTTAGGGCTTCTCTTAAATTTAAGGAATGTTTCTAGTCTTCAAATGCAACATATTGGGCTGAGACAACTTAAACACTTAAACTAACTACTGTTGAGTGAAGGATTTTAGAAGGGTAGCCATGGTAACCTTAGTGTAGTATGTTGATTTAATATATATTCACTAACCTAGGTATGAGTACAATCAATAGTGGTTTTGCAAATTCCATTGCAGGTATTATTGCAGGAAGGGGTACCATCAGGAAAGAGAAGTAGGGAAGACAAATGTAAATGTATCTTGTAGATTGGGAAATTCCGTATATGACATGCTTTGTGTTGTATATTTGTAGGACATTGTAAATAGGGGTATGACCCTATCTACTCTATTATGTAATAAATTCCTGCTGTATAAACTCGACATTTGTCCTGGGCAAGACTAGAGGTTTTCTTCTCCATTCTTTCCTACAAGTGCCCGCACTGATTGGAGAATCATGTATCAATTTAAGAATTAATAAAACTATCTGGCCTCAGCCTTTTACTAACCATAAAAAATATATATGTATTTTAAATTTATAATCTAAAACCACTCATTTCTTTAGAAAAGGATTGCTAAATAAACATGCATGTGAATAAACTAGAGTAGTAATTTGGTCTAAGTGTTAGTAGAGGGATTAAATGAAATCCAATAATTTTGGAAGGCCAATGCAATTCATGCGGGGAGACGAGGAGTTTTTGAAAGAGTAATGGAGGAGTTAGAATATATATTATCTTCTTTAAAAAGAAGAGAAAATCAATCTTATAGGGGCACACAAAGCAATATACTTATCTTTTTATTTGCATGTATTTATCCTAACTAGAAAGGAGGGAACTAAGGGCACTAATGTAGACAAGATGCTTTAAAAGACACAAGGATTTGCTAAAATTTAAAGGGATTCAACTTTTCTATACACTATATACATTTCACTATGGATGTATGGGATTAAATTGATGGGTAACAAATGAAATCGATCGAAATAATAATTTGCATGACATTTCTCCTTAAATTAATTGATAAATAATTCTAAGTCAATTAGGGTAAATGATTCAATAGTTGAGAAAATTTCAATGGTTGTGATAGTATTTTTTATTTAATATCTGCACTTGTTGATTTAATGCCTAATATTTGTGACAACATTGTACAAAATGACGCCCACCGTGGGGCAGTAAGCCTCATTTCATCAAATTTAGCATTTGGATCATTGTTGTATGCTTTTATTTTCTATTCTCTATGTTTAATTTGTAGGAATTAGGTAAAGTGTCACCTACAACACATTTAGTCATGCCTGTGACTGATCTGATGATGCCTACCAGCTCTGTATCGATGCTTATTTGCTGATTACTCACGCCTGGTCAATAATTCTACTTCTATCTTAAATTTTCTACTGTCACCTAGAAGAAAAGCATTCACACATCTGAGACAAAGTGTTATTGCCTTTACGTCATCGAGTCACACCTTACAACAAAGAAGTGTCATGGATCGACAATATGTTATCGCCTATCAGAAAGCTTTGCTCCACAATTGATCTAACCAATCACGCTTACAATCTTTCAGCTTACGCTTTGCATTAATTCATTATCACTTTCAGTCAATTCATTGTCACTTTGACAAATACTGTTTACGCTTCTAAATAATTTTCTTACGCTTGCTTAATTTTCTGTGTCGCCTGGTACACTGTTAAGTGTCGCCTGCTAACATTAAAGTTACGTCTACGAGCAATTTACTATTGCATATTTGCTAGACAATGTCGCTTAAAGTTTTTTGTCATAATTTGTTCTCAGGTTGATAATTTATTTATCTAATTCTCTATTTTCATGTTTTGACAGTAAATGAACAGGCATCGTAAAGTACATAAGCCAGAAGCTAGATATAATCAAGAGGAGAAGGCACTTGCCAAGAAAATCAAAAGGGAGAACAAAGCACACATCAAAGCTATCCTTGAGCTAACACAAGATGAAGATAGTCAGGTATATCAAAAATTCCTTGCTGTAATTGAAGCTTATAAGCAGAAATTTGTCTCTTTGAATTGGATCTTTAGTCCTTAATTCAAATTTTTGTTTGAAAGTTTGCAATTAGAGTGCTCAAAATTCAGTTTATAAATCTTTGTGTTGTCAATTTCAATTTTGGTTTCCCCTCACTTTGATTGTTAGTGTTGACTAACTTGCTGGAGGATAAGCACATTTGGTGGAGGATCTTGCCAAGGTGAGTGAAAAAAACAAAACAATGATGAAACCTTTCAAAAATGCCCCTAGCTTAGGCTAGCTACAAGGAAGGGTATTCTACTATTCAAGCTTGCATTTGATTAAATTGCGGCATTCCTTTTGATATAAGCTTGAGATAAAATAGGAAATGAATTTCACACTTCAATTCTAAGAATCTCCTTGTCAAGAGATTGGGAAAGAACAAATGTGTTTTTAAGTGTGTGGAACAAAGAAAGACAATAGGGATATGCTCTTCACTCTTTGAGTGAACCAAACTCCCAAACTTGTCGGCCTAAGTTCATTTCTTATTTTCATATATATGCTAGAGCAATAGTGGGCTCACCTCCCAAGTTTTCCTTAACAAGGCTAGTGAGAGGGACAACCCAAAGTGGGATACGCTTGCTTTTGTCACAGGGATCCAACCCACTATAAAACAAAATGCATGTATCCTTAATGGGGTGCATGACAAAAGGATTTTAATTTTTCAAACTTCCTCTAGTAGTCCTCACGGATTGCACAAAATCATACCTTGGTGCGTGTGGGAAGCCCCTTAAAATACTTGGGGGATGAGAGATTAAAGTCCATTTTGAATGAAATCCATACTAAATCCTTGATCAATTAGCAAGCCTACCTCATTAGAGCCATTTAAAAGCCAAATTTTACCCTAGGTAGATTGCTTGGAAGAATTTCTTGTGATAATTGATAAAATCATTGTGTTGTGCTTGAAGATCGTTGATTACAAAAAAGATAACATTCATTAAGATCCAAAAATCAATTAACAATAAAGATTCAAAAGAATATTCTATTCACAAGAATTCAAGAAATGGAAACATTATCCAACCAAGTATCATTAAGAACATTGTTTCCTTACCTCTATGATCAAGAAAAACAACATGAATGCCATATCTTTGATAATTCAAAATTTGATCAAAAAGAATATCATGAAAATCCTATATTTGATCAGGAATATCCTAATGATAAACCAATATTTGATGAAGAACCTATTTCAAAATATCAAGAGAATCTCATCTTTGATCAAGGAAATCAAGAGGAATTAGTCTCATCTACACAATATTCATCATATGACAATTATTTGAGAAACACAAATACATCCAAATATCCTTGGGATAGATCGTTTACTCCTTTGGGACAATCCTATGAATTAGCTTTGGAAAAACTCCTTGAAAATGATCTCATCATGTTGCCTCAAATCACTTCATGTGGTTTTATCTTTTTGAGAAACTATTGTGCATATCATAGACATAATGAGCATGAAACTTCAGATTGCATGGAGTTAAAACATAAAATCCAAAATCTCATTGATGATGACATAATTGGAATTGAAAATCCTAATGAATCATCTAATGAAGATACTACTCTCAAGCAAGATCATGAACACATGTCTAGTAGTGGTCCTCTTATAGCTTTCACCTATTCCACCATTCCTCCATTTCATATAGAAGCAAAGCTATCCAATTTTCCTCCATCAAACAAAGATCCAAATAGTTTTTCATAATGACTATGTATACCCTCAAGGGCTACCTCTAAAAGAGATCCAAGCTAACCTACATCTTGCGACAAACTTTTTTCATGCTTCAAAGGTTATAGACCTCAAGCCTTCATGTGCTACAATGCCTATCATTCCTATTTCAAATGAACATCCATCATCCTTTCAAGAATCCCTCATGCGGATCCAAACTCCTAGATTGTCCTTAGAAGTGGCTCCATGTCAAGAGAGTAAT